>JAGFBR010000817.1:0-341305 GCA_019925795.1 Dendrobium chrysotoxum
GAATTCATCAAAAAGGGAAGCGAGCACTTAGAGTGTGCTTGCTATATAAAAAGATAGCAAGTATTCAAAGCACCTTACCATCATTTTAGTGATCAAATTGCAAGCAGTGATTCAGGCACCATGCCAGCATTTCCAAAATTAAATCAAATATCCAATTATTACAAAATCATATTTAAAAATATATGAAAAGATAAAGATCAAATCATGAACAATTAACAATTAAAGTATTATTTAATAAATTTGTGATCACAACACTAAGTTCGACAGTTGCTAGTCAATGGCATGCCTTAAAATTCGGCACTCAAAGAAGTCACCTCTCCAAATAAAGCATGAACAAGAGAATTAGAAAGTGCCTCTTTGGCAACTAAGCCTTTACAAATAAGGTGGCAAAATTAAAACTTGGCTCCTCTATCAAATTTATCAACTTAGGAGGTACTCGCACTTTCTTGCACCATTGAGATCCCACCTTCCAAATTATATAGCACTACCTTGATCTCAAGCAACTTCAAAAGAGAGAGCCCCAAGTTGATTTGAAAATAACTAGAAATTTTCTTGCAAATTGTTAAATAGAATCTTTTCAAATTCCTCAAGGAGTTGCATCTCGACAATCTTCTTGGCCATCGTTAGCTTTTTAGTTTGGAATTTCGCCTTGAAATTGGCCAATAATTTATTTGTGATTTATAGGTTGAGGATCAAAGCTATCACACCTTGGAGCCTCTAGAAATGTTTGCAGTAAAAACAACTCCAATAGTTTTCTTAACTCAACTTCTTTTTTTCCAAGCCTTTTCCCGGTTAATCTAAGTGGAGGATGCACTAGAGAATAAAACATCCGATAACTTGAAGTAAAAACTCCACCAGAAGCTTTCCTTGTGGCCTCCATCCATGTTGAACTTAGATGTAGAAAACCAACACTAATCTCCTTGGAAACGAGAGATTCTTTAAGAAGCTTACACGCATTAGGAGCCTAAATCACATTCCTTTCCCTACTTTCATCAACCTCATCTCTCATCTTTTCAAGGGAGGAGTGGAACTCTCTCCAATGCCCCTTTTGGTCACATCATCCCTATTTTCCTAAATCAAGATCCAAGAAATATCTCTTCCAGAAAATCAAGATCGAAGAAATATCTCTTCCAGAAAATTTTGGACCATTCATAGCCTTAAAAAAAAATATAACACAACCTATAAAAAACCAACGAGAATAGTTGTGTCAAAAAATTGGAGAAGCGGAGAAGTATTCATAGACTTTTCTTGAATGAAAATAATTTTTGATACAATATCAAATTGGAATGATTAAAATGGTTGATCTTTTTATTATAATTCATTCTCTCTTTTTTTTCCAAGTTACTCTTCAAAGATTTGAGATAACTAGAGAACTAAGTATACAACCAAATATCCAAAAAATATGATTTAAGGCAATTTGGCCCAGTTTAAGTCAACTTAGTTTACTTGTTATCAACTCAAGAAGGCCTTGTCATGTTTACAAAAGAAGTGCCTCAAGCAATTGACTACATTCTATGAACTTATCCCAAGTAGGCAAGTACAACATATAAAGTATGACTCATTGACTATTCAAGTAGGCGACTTTCTTCATATAAAAAACTATTGATCGACTATTCAGATATTCTTCCACCTATACATGCCAAGCCAATAACTTCATATCAACTCGACAAATGATTTATTGAACTAGACATCCCCGCTTCCCAATCATCTCTCTAAAGTTTCCAAGCCACTTAGGTGCTTGTCATAAAACTTCACCTAAAATATAGAATCATCCATATCATAAAATCATTTTGCTTCCTCACAATCGTACCCTTCCAAGTTATCCCTACATATTTTTCGTATTTGATAACATAAAACACTCAAGTAAGCCTAAATCTATTTAAGAATACTCAAATCTACTCAATCATATAGTGTGTTAAGCAGCCAACCTATTGTAGACTAGATTAATCATTTTGTATACTAATAACTAATTGATTGACTCAAACTATTTTGGTTATGAGTTGAATCATTCTATAGAGCATAAAATGAGTTAGAAATAATAATAATAATTTCTAGGCACAACTTTGAGTTGTTACAATTTACTCTCCTTACAAAGAAAATAATCCTAAAAATTTATTTAAAAATGTTGTTGTTGTTTACTCTTTTCATCACTTGCAACAAAACACCAAACCTTCACACCTTTCTCATCATTGATGATTTAATATGTGCACATATAGATCTAAAAAATCTCAAGCTACCCATTCTCTCTCACTCAAGAGCTTATATCTTGATACTTAATCTAATTAACAAAACAAACATACTTTATACTATAAGATCTAATAGTTCTAATTACGATGAGCAATATTTTCGTTCATTTTTAAAATGAGACGTAGTGAAGGAGAGATATGGGGCTTTTAATTGGAAGGATAAGAAGTGATTCATCAACAATAGATAAAGCAGAGAAGCATAAAATAATAGGTGACACAAGCTAGTATTATTCTACAACATATACTTTACAAGGCATCAAAGAGTGACTTTCTCTTTAATATGAGTGATCAATATTAAAATCAATAAGCACACTACATCTAGAGAGTTAATATTTTCTTTCATCTTATGCATAGAAAAAAAGTACTAAAGATGAACTTGCTTGGCTCCCTCTACAATTCACCACTTCCAATTGCTTTTTATCCTTGCTAGGGTTTCCTTACAATCACCTCTTCTAAACATGTCCTCACCTTACTGCTCTCAACATCTCTAATTCCATAAAAATATAAGCTCCTCCTGGTAGAAATTACTTCACATTTAGCCATTATTGAATTATTATCATCATCCTAGTCTACCAAGTCATGTTTGATGCCCTCTAAACAAATATCGAAATAATGCTTTAGCCTACTACTCTGGTCATCATCAAAAGGGTTGAAGAAATAGGAATTTTTTCTCTCAACTGTAGTCTTTTGTATATATCACTGCTAACTAGGCTCTTCTCTAAGAATTCATCTATGTGGCATCATTATAATAGTTACAGTAATAAATTACTAGAATTCATCATAGTCTTAACTGGTAACTTTCCATGTGGTAGTTTGCAATGAGAACATCTCCATTACTGACATAGCAAACAATATTAAGTTGATCAAACTACTAAGTGGATGAAGTGCATTCCCTTAATCCCTCGCCAAATGCTTGACATTTAGAAGCCATTCAAAATATATCTTATCTTTTGCCAGCACAACCTACTCCTCAATCACATAACTGATGCCATTGTATGGCCATCCGTACTTAGTTTGGCCAAGTATAGGCACAGTCGACTCCCATTAGATCATATCTTATAGGAACTAGTTAGCAAGTCACTCGAGGCAATCCACCTCTCAATCATATCCCTTCTAAGTAGTTATTAAACCCCTTGGGTAATTTTCATGCAAATTCATCTCTTATGTGAAGTCACACGTAATAGGAAATCATTTAGATTCCCTGTAGACAAACTCCTATAAGATAACCCTACAACCCACTCATATGTAGTAGCATGGAACTTCTAAGATAAACTTATGTATATTTAGGTATGCTCAAATCCACTCGATCATATAAAGTGGTTACATAGTAACACTCAACCATACTACAAATACTCGGTTAACCAATCAGTCATATTAATATCTAATTAGTTAACTCTAAATTAATTTAGCAATATGTCAAACCAATATGTAAATCATGAAATATGTTATGAATCAAAGAAAAGAATTAAGCCCAAATCTTGAGTTTTTACAATAAAGGAGCTATCTAATTGGCTCGGTTAACCATGATAACTATTAATGAATTCCTTAAGCTTGTTATATGCTATACCAATTTTCAAAAAAAAAAAAAAACTTGGAGCCACTTTAACTTACAAAACCATCATTTCATGAAACATTTGCATCCAAATCATTCTCTTCACTTTAAAGTTTAATCCATTATTATCAATATAATCATAGCATTAACATCTATAAAGTTAGTTATTTAGACCTTCAATTTGAATATTATTGGTGGTGATTTCAACCAAATCACGATCATAAGATCACAATTAGTCACCCAAGGTTAGCCCCCCTTTGGACAAGTCAACGAGGTCATCTCATGGGCTGCATTATTCAATCATATTTTGATCATTGAAAGGTGTGATTTTGTTCATATATTATTGAAATATATGAAAAATATTATGGTGATGATTGTGATACCAATTATAAAAGAAAAAACAAATATTTCTTATTGAGTTCATTCATTTAGATTTTTTCTTAAACTTCACCCAATTAGTTATGAATTTCTATGAGGTGTCGTTTTTCTATCAAGGCTTATTTAATCATCTTTGATTGCATCTCAAAGCCACATAGAAAACTTGCACTGTAAACTTCTTTAGTATCATAGCCACGCCACATCTACATCTACACCATAATCATCATTCATGTTAGGGTCATCATTATATCAAGAGCTACACTATAACCTTTGTATGCTTACCCTTGAGCTTAGGCAATTTACGTAAGCTTAATAGTAATTTAATAATACTAAATCTTATGTGATGTCCTTTATTAAATTTTAAATTATTTTATGAGTAATTTAATTAAAAATTGGACATGCAGATAACGATCATGTGCACTAAACTTACTTAAAATATAATTAAGATGTTGACTTGAACACATTCATTAAGGCAAAATGATGATCTAAGATTTAGTAGCATAGTCAATGTGAGTTTAATTAGGTGTTTTAATTATAAATTTAACATTGATTAAATGATGTTTTAAAATTGATTTAATTTTGATTAAATGTTGATTGAACACTATTTTAACACTAGTTGAATGATAATTTAACACTGATTTAAAGCTAATTTAATATTGATTTAATGTGATTTAACACTAATTTAAGGTTGATTTAATATTGATTTAATGTTAATTTAATATTGATTTAATTTTGATTTAATGCTAATTGAATAATGATTTAACAATAATTAAGCATTGATTGAATGATGATTTAATGTTGATTTAATTCTAATTTAATGATGATTTAATGCTAATTTAAAATTGGTTTAATGCCCCCAATTTCTTACCAACTATGCTATGCAAAATTGCTATTTTGGTTGGACCCACACACACACACACACACACACACATATATAAATATATGAAATACTAAATTATGATTTAACTAAAATGGAAGAATTAAAATATGGAAAAAAATATATGTATGCAAATTACAGGAGTTCACCCCCGTATGATACTGGCTAGGGAAGCAATATACCCGTGCACGTTAAAATGAAAATGAAAAAAAAATGAAATTGGTTGTACCTTTATAGGTACATTTAGATGATACTCCCATACTAATAGAAATAGAAATAAAATAAATGTGTAATGAAAATGAACAAATGAAATGTATTGAGAAGTAAATTATATACAAGAAAGACAAAGAAACATGTATATTTTATGTTGTATACCTAATTGTTATATATGAAATATAATAAAAATTATATATAGATATATACATATATATACATGTAAATGAAAAAGAAAAAGAAAGCCAAATGAATATGTTCATTTTATGTATGTAAAAATTCTATGTTACTGGCATAATTACCCAGTGAATTTATCATGTAAACTCAACCTGTTAAACTAAATTTTCAAGTAAGTCTCCTGGCAAATAGAAATGGCTGAAAGAGAAGAGGAATACGTCTATAGAAGATGGCACACAAATGTAAGCAGGTAATCTATGATTTATGTAAATGTTAAGTATGTTGAAGATTTTATTAGTAGTTTGATGAAAAATTATTTTTTATTAGTGGCTCTTCAGTGGCTATGGATTGTTAGGTAATTGTAGTAATTGTCTTAACCGTCCGGCTGTCAGTTCTCGCCTCAGTTCGAGTATTCGGGCCGGGTCATGAAACTACCTCTTGATGCTTCGTCATTTTGTAGTTCTTCAGTGATTTTATTATACTATTTTTGCCATAGTATTTCTCTTCTCTTGCAGGGACTTCCAATAATATTTATCAAATTAAAAACAGTATTGAAAAGTGAAGCAATTTACACATGATTTTAGCCACAGCAACTAGTGCTAGTTGAAGCTGATGTGCGAAACAATGTATGTAAAAAGCTAAGCAGTTGTCTTTCATAATCAAAGCTTTATGTCCATTAAACTCACCATGCATGTTGCTAGCTCCATCATAATCTTGTCCACGTAATCGAGATATATTCAATCCATATTTTGCAAAAAGTGATTCGATGACCTTCTTTAGAGTTGAAGCTGAAGTCTCCTCAAAATGCACAATCCCAATGAAATGCCCAATAACACAACCTTTTTTATCTACATAACATAATGCAACTACAACTTATTCTTTGATTGATATATCATGTGATTCATCCAATAAAATTGCAAATAACTCATTGCCTAGTTCATCAATTATGATATTTGAAGTCTTTACAACAGGTGCATGTGTTATTTCTTTTTGGATATTTGGAGCAATCGATTTATTATTTCGCAGAGCATTATCCAATACAACTTTTCTTATATCTTCATTGTGGCATGCTAGAAATCGTAGGAGCTCAAGAAAATTTTATTGGTTCTAGATATTGTCATATTCGTCATCACCAAGAAAAGCTAAACCTTGATGTAAAAGAAAACATATGCAATCTATACTCACATTTAAACATGTACGATAATTTCTGCGATTTTGATCAGAAGGTTTTTCAAAAGCAAATCTAATATCAAGATATTGATACATCAAATCTTCACATTTATGCCAAGTAGTATTGTGCGCACTGTTAATATGACTAATATGAACTTAAAATCTATCATTCTTTTTTTAATTCTTAAATTCTTTTGTGTCAAAACTATCACCGTTAGCTTGCTCTCCAAACTTACTTCTATAGAGATAACAATACAAATAGTAAGCTGCATCTTTTGTAATAATGTACTATGACTAATTTTTTTGTTCATCAAATCATGCTGGATTAAATCTTCGTAATTTAATTCCGATTAATGTCCGTAGAAAATCATGATGTCACGGCTGACATGATTTTTTTTTGCCAATAATATCTTCACACTATATCCCTCTCATTTGAATGATAATCACAAATTTTTTCTTAATCCGAGATTTGAAGGGATTTCATCAAAATTAAATTCTATACACATTTGTTTGGATTTTGCGATATTATTACTGCAAATACCATCATGTATGTCTACTTCACTTTTTCTTTAAAACATCTTTCCACCTATGATATAAATAAAAAGCTATTTAATAAAATTAATACTAAAATATCTGATTTCACCATATCTAAATATGATGTTAAAAAATAAAAATTTACTTGAATCAAAATTGCAATCCTCGCAGCGCAATTCACGAGTCCAATATATTTGTATGATTATATCACTTTTATAAACTTCCTACAAATAAAAAAAAATGAAATGTGATAATCAATTTAATGCTATAGCAACAATTTAAATTTATATTATAAAGCAATATTATGAACAATCTTGCAGTAAAGCTTATAAGTTATAACTTTAGGTTCCAATAATATTTCAAAGTTAATAAAAAAAATTACTATAAACCGTTCTTACAGAGTGAGAGTTTTCTCCTATATTGCTTGGTATGCCGGTTGCCGCACACTTGATCTTCCATTTCTCTTAGACTTGGATCGATTTATTTATTTGTTATCGGAGACATAGAAATATAGAGAGAGGAAAGAAACCAGAAAAAACCTTGCGACAAAAACCTTACTGACTTGCCGCGCTTCCAAGTTCCGAGAGGAGGAGGAGGAGGATCGGGGATATGCCGCAGGAAAACTTCAGGCCGCTCCAGCCTCCAGCAATAGGATCTTAGGTGGAAATAAAGAAAAAAAAATTATGAAAGGCCGCGCGCGCGCGGAGAGCGAAGCCGAGAGGGGAAGGAGCCGAGAAATTATTCGATGCGGAGTCCGGACGCGCAGAGTTGCGTCCGGATGCGAGTATTCACGGATTATTTTTATTTTTATACAAACAATATATATATATATCGTATATTCATATGGAACTTTACGTTCAAACTCCATAAAAAATAATTTTTGGAGGCATGAAGGCAGATGAGAAATCTCAACCGACTTTAGATTTACTTAGAAGTACATTAATTTTCAATTTTTTTATTTTAATGCGTATGTGATAATTGACTAGGAGGAAATCTTTCAATCAGTGAAGGTCGTGCCCTAGGCCCCAGTGTGCATCTGCTTCTGATTGTGAACCGAGCAAAAATTTTACAGTCATAATTTTAACCTTTTTAAGTTGACGTAATGCAAAAAATATTGAAAACTTCTGCTCCAAACTCTCAAAATTTGCGTGAAATGAGTTGTAGATGTTATGTTTACAATAACAAAATAGTAAACCAGTGTCTCCATTATCAAATCGAGTTATTTAACCGGATTCGAGTGATTAGGGTTGGAACTAGCTTTGTTCATCTATTGAAAACAATGTGGTTGCCTCCATTTAGAAAGATTGAAGTCAAGTTACCAAGGTTCCGAATCATTACAATGGAGCTCTAGTCTTCCCTTAAAATTAAATCTCTATTTCGACGGGTTAGTTTCAAGGCAAGAGATACTCTCAATCCTTGTAGCGGAACTTTAGTGTTCTTTAAAAAGAGATTAATTGTTTTGGTTTAGATGGATAGGATCCATAATAATATAATTTTTTACCTCATTTTGAGGCTTCAATTTTCTCTTTTAATGACATTAATTGCACTCAAATTTTGATATGGCTCATACAAGAGATAATGATTGATGCAACATCATATCTTTGACATGATAATGTTGAGTTCGTGATGAAGGAAATCCCCCAAAAATTTATGAAAATTTTGTTTAGTATGTTGTCTTTCCCTGTTTTTGTATGATTATCTTACTGGTTTCTATGCTTCTTCTTAGTATTTTAGTTTGAAATTTTTTGCTGGATGATCATGTGTATTTCATATCTTTTTCAAAGATTTTCTTCATAAATTTCTTTCATTTTAATTTCTTAAGAAAAATTTTGATTTTCAAATGCCCTAATAACAAAATTGCTATATTCTTTCTTGTTGAATTCTTTCTTTGATCACACTTATAGTAAAAAAAAACAAAAAAAATCAAAACTTTTTATAAACATACATAACTCTTGAGCTATGTTAATGAATTTTTTCATGTTAAGAATAGTTTCGTTTGATAGAGTAAGAAGTTCATCAAAATTTTATAAATTTGAGATTTTTCTAATTATAGACTTCAAGAATTTATTTATTTAGACTTGCATGATTGTCAAAATAAGCTGAAATTATTTGAAGATAGCTCTTATTGATGTGTAGATACATCAAAAAAAAAGTTTTAGAATTTTTCTTAGGGTCTTTTCTAGAAAGGTCCTAAACATCAATTTATACTCTTATTGTAGCACACACTAGCATTGATTCCATTGAAATTATTTAATATGTGTATCTTTAAAATAAGATTTCTTATTTGTCTAGACTCATGGGCGGATCCCCATTGTACCAAGGGTGGCCCACCCTCAAAAAAAAAAATTTTAATATTTGGAGGGATATTTTGAAATATTTTGAGAATTTTAGGTATTTTGTCCCCCCTCAAAAATTATTTTTGTCCTAATTTTATCAATCTTAAGCGTCTTTGTCCATCCCATACAAAATTTTTTTTTTTTTGCCCACCCTGAAAGAAGAAGCTGGATCCGCCCCTGTCTAGACTATATATATTTTCTCATATAATACATAAACTTGATTGATATTTACAATCAAGTTGTTGGAAGTAATAATGATAATTAGTAAACTATCAATCTTCATTTAGGAGTGATAAAAATTCTTGAGAACTTCTCCCTTGTAATTAAAAGAATAAGCCTTTTAAATATCCTTGAAACGTCTTTGAAATATTTAGGTCATCCGAGAAACAAAACATGTTGTAAGTGAATCTTTGAGTTGGCAACAAAGAGATATAGCCTCCTAATTAGAAGATGATAGCCTCGATTCCTTAATTAATAAAATAATAATAATAATAATAATAATAATAATAATAATAATAGTGAGTGCATTTCAGGGCTTTTGAATTGGTTGAAGACAAATCATGTGTTTTTTTAGGCTTATACATTCTAAGATTTGTGGATGAATAAAATGTTTATACCATCTCAGATTTAAGCCTTCCTAGACTTTTGAATAAATAGAGAAACATGTAATTAAGGTTAGTATATATTTTTGACATAAATAAATATTGTATATCATCTGAGGTTTATATCTTTTCAGGCCTTTGGATGAGAGATAAATTGATGTCTTTTAATGCTAATATCTTCTAAGATTTTTCAAGTGATAAGGCAGCAGATGTATTACATCAAATTTATTAGCCTTTGCCTACTATTGAATTTGTTGTAGAAGAACTCCATTGTGTTGTGATGATGCTTTTTTTTTTTTTTTTGTTCTTATAAAAGTGAAGGATTTGAGTTTAGGTTTGATGCTCATCCATCATTTGTATAAAATCCTTCAAATTTAAGCTTGGATGTTCTTTATCAGCTAGATTATGTTGCCCTTGATTGAATGATTAGTTGTTAGTCATTGGAGAAGTGTTTGTAGTATGCTGAGACTATTTTTTCACGAATGACATTAAAATATTCCTGTGTTATAATATTTATGGCAGTAGAGAAAGAGAGTGTTGAACTAATTAGCTTTATTTAAAGATCTAACATGCACACATAAATAAAGAAGGTTCTAATGGACTCCAAATTTTTTATGTGGAAAATGTAAAAAGTGAAAATACCACAAGACCTAACCTAGTTGAAATTATTTCACTGGTGTACATTATCTATTACAAATGATGCTCTCCCTCGTAATTCATAAAGTTGTTGATATAATATAATAGACATGAAATGTGGATGATAGATTCTATGGTGAAATTGTAAGAGCCATGAGGCTTTAAAGTTATCTTTAAGAGATTATTAATGGTTTATTTGTAGTTCTTTTTTGAGATGAGAAGACAAGAGACCAATAAGTCTAATATAAACCTATATGTTAGCATGAAGAGTCGTAGTTAGTGGCAACATTGTACAACAAACTTTTGGTAATTTCATTCATTGAATTTGTGAGTAATGAAACGCATTGACCTTAGTATCAATAATATGCATCAACCTTATAGGCCATGATTTTCATTAATAATGTGTATTGATCTTATGAGTGATGGCATTGATCGACCTTAAAAGAGATTGCATGCATCAATATTATTGGCAACCATGGGCTATAAAATTAGTTATCATCGGCATTGATGTCAACAATATATATTGGCATTATAAATAATGAGGGACATCAATATTGTTAGCAACAAATTTGGTGGGAGACTGTAATCAAGAGATGTTAGTTGGAAGATCGTAATCTAATATTAGTAATCAGACGACGGGAAGAGTCTGTTGGAGTGGAGTGGAGAATATGTATGTTGATGTCACACATATGATTCTTTCTGTAAGGAGTCCACAACATTAGAAGCATGAAATCTCATCAGCTTCTCAAGGGCTCATTGTTGTTGTTGTTATGGTTAATGGTTGGGTATATCGATTGCTTGGTATTCCTCCATTTTTGTGTTCCCTTTTTCTATCTGCACTCTCTCATGTATGAACTTTTTGTCACAAAGCTTATAATGGAAATTCAAGATCTAACAAATTCTCATCTGATCGGATCGGATTGATCAGTTGAAGATCAACTCATGTGATTTGTCCTATAGATATGATAAAATCATGAGTGATGTCATCGTAATTTATGTATAATTGCTGTCAACTCCAAAATATTTATTTTAATAAAACCATATGGCAATGTATTAGAAATAAGAACTGAGAATTATGCATATATAGATTTTCTTTTTGGTGAACACTAGTAAAATTGAAAATAGAATAAATAAATAAATGACCCAAATTTTATTTCGTTGGATTGAATTGGCAGTAGATGTGTCAGTCAATAGCACAAAACAAAAACCCTACACAAACTCTACATGAACAATCCGGATTCAAGTCAAACTGGATTAGTTTTGGGATCGGGTTTGAGTTTAAAATTTTTATTCTTTTAATTATAATTAAGATTGGGTTCGGGTTGGCCCACAAACTAACTTTTAACCTAATTTTGACACCCTAATGCTCTAAAAGAGTTTGGTTTAATCGCAACTGTTTATACAAATACAAACTATACAAGTTGGCATTTTCTACATTTGCCAATTCAACCTCTACCTGCATTGCAGCACATCAATCGAAAGCTCTGTTCGCTCAATATTGCTTGTTCTCACCTGTCCAATGTCGTCAACATCTTTGCCATCCACGACAATAGGACACCATTAAACTTAACAAACTAGTGTTGTCATTGTCAAAACAAGTTATTGGGTCATATTCGAGCCACCAGGGTTGACGGTGGGTCAGGTTTGGGTCCAATTTTGTTATTCGCTTACTAACGAGTCATATACAGATCTATTAGATTCAAATCAGATCGACTTCAAATCATATCTGAACTAGACATATTAACACATTTTTTACATCCCTACTTGACTACTAGTTATAATTCAATTGATCCAACCATCCGGTACATTTTGATTTTGCAAGAAAAAAATATTATCACCATTCTTATTCTTCATTGAATACACTTGGCTTCTTCTCACAACAACCTATAAAATCGATCTTAACCCCTTGAAAACATTTTGACTATATTATCTTGCACAAATATAATCAAATTTATTAATATTTTATTTTTATTTTGGCATAAAATATTGAACATTTGATTTTTAAGAATATTTATTTTATTTTATTTTATTTATTGAATAGTAAATAACTCTATCTATGTGGTGATATTAGTAGCAATTGCATGTGAGGTAGCCGCATTGAAGATCGCAGCAAATGGCAAACGCGGCGGCAATGGCAACGACGTCTATGATCAATTTTAATAGTTATTTTTAACACAATCAAAATTATTATGAATAATTAAAAATATAAAAATAGTTTAAAACACATTAACTAAATATATTTTAAAAAAGAGAAAAAGATAAACTTATATGTGGGGGCACTTTTACAACTCTACATCTGGAAAAATTATTGTGTGGAGTCCGTATGTCGTCTGGAGTCTAATCATGTGAAGACATGTGAACTTTTTTTCTCTCTCTCTTATACACAAAGTGTGTACAAGAGAGAGAAAGTCCACATGTCTTCTCGTGGCTAGAGTCCGGACAAAAAGTTGCATCCAAATTCCGTACATAATAATTTCTCTTACATCAGAGCCAACAAAAGACTGAATATATAGAATGCATAAAGAGTAAATTAGAAGCGAGCATCTTATGTCCTATATATAGATTTGTAGAGATTCGGGATGTTGGTGGAGATATGATCCAACAAAAGACCTTCAACAATTTAAGCATCCCACATAGTGTTATTTTTGCGAGGGCAATGGAAGGAATATTGGATCAATCAACTTGAAGGACTAGCGTTGAAAAAGCTTGGTGTGATCGATACATTTTAAGGAGGATTGCTAGGACCCCTCAAATTCAGAATAAATTCTTTTGTTCGAACTTATTTGAAATTTCAAGTCTGCCATTAGTGTCAAATCTATTTTGACAAGTAAAGGTAAAGTTATGATCACTCATAATATTTCATTGAGATGTCAGCAGTCAATTTATGTTGCAGCTAAGGGTAAGATTTTTAGCAGATTGGTGAAATTTAAGGAAACGTAGAAGACAAAAAATAAAAAAAAGGGACAAAAAGCATAAGAATTCAATATAGATTTATTTAATCGATGGCTATGTTATGTTATCGTCATTATAAGTGTCATTGTTGGGTGTAAAAAACTACAAACCCTAATTTCTCTTGTGCATAAGATAGCCCCACACTTCTTTGTACGAAGAGAAAATTTTTAGATAACACAATAATATAATTAAAATTTTAAAACACCCGTCAAAATATAATCATAAATGTTAGATACCTACTGTTGCGGGCTCGGATATACGCGAAGTCAGAGTAGAAGATTTTTCTTTTTAGTGTCGCACGAATATCTAGCACACAAATAAAGAAGATAAAACACAAGAATTTTTACATGGAAACCCTGGAAAAGGGAAAAGCCAGGGGGCCTGGCGCTGTTCAAACTATTCCACTAGTATTTGAATAGATTACAAAGCTTGATCCGTCATTTAATTTGAGATGGTGAAATTACAATAATATGGTGAGTTGGGCAGAAGTCCGGTAATAGTAGATGACCAGGCAGAAGTCCGACGATTGCTAGTAGCCGGGCAGAAGTCACGCGACGATCGATAGTTGGCAGAAGTCTAGCGAAGGTCAGCGGTCGGGCAGAAGTCTAGCGATGGCTGGTGGCCGAGAAGAAGTCCGATAATGACTGGTGGTTGGGCAAAAGTCCGACGGCCGTCAATGGCCGGGCAGAAGTCTGGCGATTACTGGTGGCCGAGCAAAGTCTAGCGATGTCTGGTGTCAAGCAAAAGTCCATGAAGGTTGTTGTCCGATGACAGTCGGTGGTCTGACGGTGGTCTGGCGATGGCCGAGGAGGAGCTTGGTGGCAAAAGATATCTCAGATTTCTCTTTCTTCTTCCTCTTCTTTTTTACCTTTTTTTCTTTTGTGAAGAATGGATGATCTATTTATAATTTTTTGATAGTGGCATGGCTAGTAAATAGTGAGAAAATCAAGGGCATATTGGGAGTGTTTCGGATGGATGGTCGATATTGCATGATTCACTTGATTATAGACCTTTTATCACGCAGTTGAGTGTCTTAATGATTTCAGAATTCGGTGATCTTGGGCTCGTTGAATTCATCTCGTCGAGCCGCTCATTTCGACTATAAGCATGTCACATTTGGAAATCATTTGGTTGGACTCATTTGGGCCCGGATTGGATCGAATTTGGTGTCGTTGGGTTCTTCTTTCAAGATGTTCAGTTCGACTATAACTTTGTAGAAATCAGAGTTTGGATGATCCCGAAATTAATTTTAGAAGTTTCCGATTCAAATTTGCCCTGAGATTAGTACCCAATCAAGATAATTTTTTGATGATGTATCACCTACGAATAAATTTGCGCAACTTATTTTCTGAGCGAAAAATATGCTTCACAACTTGAAAATTCTCAATTGGAGACTCGTCAATCATCACGTCTCTAGTGTTATGGTAGTGACTCCTCAATCATAGCAGAGAAGTCCAACTAATGTCATACACAACTTCAATTTCTTGATCAGAATCGTCTTTATCAGCATATCAGCTGGATTCAAGCTCTAAAAACCTTCTCAAGTGTTAAATACCATCCTTAAAAGTTGATCGAATGTGGTGATAATGAACTTGAGTGATATATTTTCATCTTGTCTATTTCGTGTTTTCTTCCCCCTACTATCAATATATCATTAGCATATAGGAATATAATGATATAAGAATACCAAAGGTTTCATATTATAGAAATGATCTACTTGTAACAAAATATATGCAATTCAAGAAAATGCCTTTGTGGCTGTCAAGTAGCTCTTGATTGGAGCCAGAGAAGTTATGTGATCTTCTTCATGGGTTATGCTATATTTTACATTTTTCTATATTTTCAATCTTAGCTTCAAGAATATATTTCAATGAGATCACATTTGACATTATAGCTTCAAAGCTTTCAGAATATGCTTTCATCTTATATTTACCCATGTGCATTATCTTCTTGCCATATCAATACTCTTCTATTTGTATACTCCAAAATGCAAAGTCCAATCCATCATTTCTTCTTCTTTAGACATCCTTCTCAACTATACTTGAAACCTTTGATACTAGCTGCTAGTAGATAGATAAAATATATGAAAGTGTAGAGAAGAAAATATTAAGAAGAATAGAAAGAAGATTAGCAAGCAAGAATTTTATACATGTTCTCCAATTGATTGCTATATCATTTTGTAACTTTTGGAGATTTCACTATTGCTTATGGAGAATTACAACCATGATTTCACGTTGTACAAAAGATGGCATCTTTCTCCCTTTATAAAGAGAAAACCTAGAGCAATCTAAAAATAGATCATTTTCCAAAATTTTCTTTATTAAAAAACCATAAATCTTGAACCAGCTTATTGAGTGCAAGAGATGTGTTTATGTTGGGGAAAAAGCGAGGAGCGACGTTTATGTCATTTAGCACTTAAATAATACTAAGACTGACTTAATCACCAAGCCAACTAACCATAGGTTTTGTATGCATGTGTAAGTTGACCTCTACGCGTCGTAAGCCAGAAAACCCGCTCAAATACGTCACGTACCTGTTTGATGTCGTTCTACGCAAGACTGCGAAAATCCCGCTCAAATCCTCGACGTCGTGCTCCGCACATACCTCACACGTCTCGACGCCGCTCCGCTCGTTCTGTTTCCCGCGATCTTCACCTCAATCAGTTGGCCGCTCTCATTATTAAAATCGAGAGGAAACGAAGCCTTCGGTTCTTCTTCCCGCACAAATGCCTCACTTCCTCCGATCGGCCCAGCCCAATCCCATCAATCCTTCGGCCTGATCTCGCAAGTGGCAGCAAACCTCCCTCTTACCCAATCACCGGCTCGACTCAACTGCCTTTATCCCGACCCCTCTTATCCGATCCTATAAGCTAATCACTACCAAAAATGTGATTTTTCGCAGCAGTTGGTACTGGCGGTTTGAAAACCGCTGGCAAAACAAGGTATAAGCAGCGGTTATAAACGCTAGTAATAGCAGCGGTTATTACTGCTACAAATACTTACGTTCTTAACGTCTTAACCTAGCTTGCTGGGCATTCGCGGTTTGCATATTTTTCTTTCCTGACCTTTCGATCCCGCCCCCTTCGCATTCTCCGTTGCCGATCGGTCGTCGGCGTCAAAGAGCGATGTCCGACCGTCGTTGTCGGCGTCAAAGGCCGAAGTCCGGTCGTCCGCCCATGTCCACCTCCTCCGGTTCTCCTGCTCGCCATCGATCGGTTTGTTCCGTAACCTAGGGTTTTTCATTTTTTTTTTTTTTGAATGAGGTTCCATTACTGATTTATATCATTATGAGCATGTGCTCGATTTTAGTTGCTATAAATTGGGTTATATACAAGAGAAATAACATTTTAGTTGCTAAAGGTCATCCATATATATATAACTAGGTCATCCATATACATATGGTGTAGTTAAGGTTACATTCCTTTCTTGCTTAGCTGAGTGATATATTAGTGTATTAGTAATATTATTTTGTTGTAATTGTGAACATTAAGATATAAATATTTTTCTTCTGTAAATGCTTAGTTGCATAGTTTCGTTGACAGAATTAATTAATGCTTGGCAAAATGTTGTGCAATGCTAAAATGAAAGCTTAGAGCCAATGTCATCTATATGCCTATTTTTATGTATAATTTGAGTATAAGAAGTACTTATAGACATGTGGGATGATCTAAACATATAAGACTCCGAGATATACTTGGAGTTTAATATAGGAGGCTTCATGTGCCAACCTTTAACTATCACACATAAGAAAAGATTAGATTATACATATGGAAGATCTTAATTGCCTTATTATCCTTTTAAGCAGGATTATAAGACCAATGTCTAACTTTTCTATTTTTTTATGGGTTTAATCACAGTGCTATCAGTTACATTATAATTAGATAGTGTTTCATACCCAAGTGATAATGCAAGTCTCCATAGATTTAGGTTTGAGATTGCCATCATAAGTTTTGGTGTTTAAAGTCCTCACATGAGGTGTCCCTACTAATGAGGTCATTATTATTTTGAGGAATCAGAAACCTCACTTTCTAATAAAATATTTAATTTTAAATTAAGGTTAATGGAATCAATCATTCCTAAAAATAAATTTCAACATATATTTATGCTTCTTTTAGGCATTCAAAGCTTCCCAAGGTCACATGCTCATAGACCATTTTTTTTCTTTTTATTGAAAATATTTAAGAAAAATAGAAAGGTATTAAGTATTGTATATTAAGTACTGAAATAAAATTATATTTTTCCTAAATTATTGTGTGAATGCTTATTGAATGTGTATTTTTTGAGTGCTTCACAGGTATGATGGATAAGAGTTGGATGTCAAAATCAAAATAGAGTAGTGATTATATTGAAGGTGTTGAGAATTTTTTAGAATTTGTAACACAAAGTCAAAGTTCAACACAAAAAATTCTATGTCCATGCAAATTATGCATTAATAGATATTTTCATTATGTAAAAGATGTCAAGTTGCATTTACTCTCCAAAGGAATTTTTTCTGGATATGTTGTTTGGAATCGACATGGAGAGGAACATGATTTTTTAGCTGAAGTTACAAGATCAAAAATATGTACTGATACTGATAGTATTGTTGAAGTACAAACTCAAGGTGAGCAACACAGAACAAATGATATAGAAGGATTGTTAAGGGATACATTCTGCTCAGGTAATGTCAATTTAGATGATGAACATAATGGAAATAACATAGATTTGACAAATGATGAAGCAATGAAATATGGTGATTTATTGCTAGAAGCAGGAGCAGAATTATACCCTGGCTGTAAGTCATTCACAAAGTTATCCTTCATCTTACATTTATTTCGCCTAAAGTGCTTACACTCTTGGTCTGCAAGATCTTTTGATCAATTGATTGAGTTATTGATTGAAACCTTCCCTGATGGTTCATTGATATCTAAAAATACATATGAAGTGAAGAAGATAATGAAAGTGTCTGATCTTGGATATACAAAGATAGATGCATGTCCAAATGATTGTTGTCTATTTTGGAAAGATAGATCTATTCAAGAGATTTGTCATATTTGTGGTTCTTCACGGTGGGCAGGGGCAAAAAAAAGTTCAGCTAGAGGAAAGAAAAATCAAATGAAGTCTGCTAAGGTTGTTCGATACTTCCCATTGATTCCTAGGCTTCAAAGATTGTTTAAAACAAAAAGGTCTGCTGAAGAGATGATTTGGCATGCCAAACAGAGAAATATAGATGGGTTGTTACGACATCCAGCTGATGGAGAAGCCTGGAAATCCTTTGACTCTAGATACCCTGATTTTTCTTCAGATCCACGTAATGTTCGGCTCGCTTTAGCAAGCGATGGTTTTAATCCATTTAAGATTATGAGTAGTACATACAGCATTTGGCCCATACTTTTGGTTCCTTACAATATGCCTCCTTGGATTGCAATGAAACAAACATCTTTCATTCTGTCTACTATTATACCAGGGGAGAAGAGTCCAGGAAACAATATTGATGTCTATCTCCAACCGCTAATAAATGAGTTGTCTGAATTATGGCATGGAGTGATATCCTACGATGCAGCATCTGGACAATCTTTTAACTTACGAGCTGCATTAATGTGGACGATCAATGATTTTCCAGCTTATGGTATGCTTTCTGGGTGGAGTACTAAAGGCAGATTTGCTTGTCCTTGTTGTGCCGAAAATACAGAGTCTTTATGGTTATATAGAGGAAAGAAATTCTCTTATATGGGACAGTAGACCAATTGAGGAAATTTTGGAAACAGTTCCAGTTGGTGTTGACCAAACGCAATGGTGTCAACTTGTTAACCAATGGTCAAAACCAGAAGACCGGGTAAATATTGAGATTAGGCTTCTTTGTTATATATTTATTACTATTAGAGATTTTGGAATGTAATATTATCTTGTCTCACAGGAAAGGGCTGCAAAAAATTCTGCCAATGCGAAGAAACAAACTTGTCCTCACACAATGGGTCGTGTGAGTTCAGTTCGAAGACAGAAGGAAATGGTATAAAATTAAATATTGATTAAGCTTCTTTGTTATATATTTATTAGTACTAAATGTTTTATTTTCAAACTTATATTGTTATTATAATTTTTTTGTAGTCTATCAAGGATAGATTGCAATTATGGAAAATCAATAGGATGCACAAAGATGGTACCTGGTCATCTGAGGACGCTATGCAGCGATGGGTACATATATATAGTTATTACAATTTTTTTAATAAATCGTTCTTCAATAGATTTAACTTTATGTATTTGTACTGTAGACGCAGGCATGTAAGCTTCTTGCCGAAGAAGGGCTTACACCTGAAGATGGCAATATTGAAGCTAATGAGAGGGTCTTTGCTATAGTTATGGGACCTGAACATTCAGGTCGAGTTCGTACTCAGGGGTTTGGTGTCACACCAACTAGATTCTTTCCTCAAAGCAAAACTGAAGAAGGTGGTGGTAGCGGCAGCAATTTTGGACAGATTGCTAGTCTTAGAGAATAGTTCAGATCATTTCGTGATAATCAGATGAGAGAGTTTGGCTCATTTCGTGATGAGATGAGACAGTTCATGCAAGGATTTCAAATGAATCATCCACCCCATGGAGGATCAGAAATGGTATGAACAAAAAATTATGTAATTTAAATGTAATTTAATTGATTATTATTATCTCATTATTTTCATACTATTTTCAGGGTGGCAATGACAATTCATCTGATGCCTGACAGTCTGTTGATGAGTTGTATTAAATGTGATGCTTCTACTTGTATGGGTATTTTATGTATTTTCGAACTTATGTTGTTTTGCTTTTGAACTTTAGTAGTTGTTATTTTGTGCTTATTTCCTTTCTTGTAATATATGAATCATAGTATTTCCAAGTAATTTTTAGAACTCTAGTAGTTGCTTTTGAACTCTAGTAGTTGTTATGTTGTGTTGGAATCAATTTATGCCAAAGTTCTTAATTAAGTTTTTGTTAGGGTGATTTGATGGTTTATTTACATATGCTCTTAAGATGAGTTATTACAAACTATTAGGTTAAAATTATATATTATAAGTGCATTAAACTTATTTAATTTTGTCATATTCAACTATTATTTCTTCATGATAAGTTGACTTATTTGAAATTTATTAAATTTTAATTCATATTTCATAAACCTTTGCAAATTATCCGTAAAGAAATTTAAAATTTATATGTTGAATTATATAAGAGTATAGTTCTTTTTATATGTTTGAGTGGATAGGTTTAAGATTAGGTACACCAAATGGCATCCAAACATGATAAAACTTAAAATGTTAGTTAGGAATGACCTAAACTAATTTTCTTCAAAATTTGAAGCCAATTGGAATTATATTGAAATTTTAATGGTTTTATTCAATTTGAAATTAAATTGTCATTAGAACACTTATGAAGTAAATAAACATTAAGGATTGATGTTTATAATTAATTATTGTAGCTTCTTGGGTTCGCTAAAAATCTAATTTTACTTCATTTACATTTTCATGATTTTTTCCAAGATTAATTATAAATGTTTAATGTTTCTATGTGAATGTGGGTTCCTATATGGGAGTGATATTTGGATTTACTAATTTGATATGCAAATTTATTCACCAAATAAAATCTAAACTTCTATGATGACTTTAGAATAATTTGGTAAAAAGTTGATGGCTTTTGAATGAGGTGATGGACTCCAAGATTTTTCTTAAGATGTCTAATCTGGTGTTGTTTTGTGAGGTGAAAATGCATAGTTCGCATAAGGTGAGAAGCCTTCATGTTAGATATAGGGTGAACAATCAGGATTTGTGATTTATAAAAAAAAATTGGGCCTTAGTGGCGGTTTTAACCGCCACATTCCTGGAATTTCCATACATTGTGGCGGTTATAACCGCCCCAAGTATTCGATTTCCAGGAATGTGGCGGTTAAAACCCCCACAATACTGGGAATCATATCAATTTTATCGAATCAGATGGGGTTAAAACCGCTACTAATCTGCTGATTTAGTGGCGGTTATAACCGCTGCCGTAAGAAGCAGTGCGTAAACTCTACCCCGCCGTTCCCTGAACCGCTGCGGAATGCCTTTGCAGCGCATTGCAAACATAGCGGACGTGTAGCGGTTCAAAAACCGCTGCAAAGAAAGTTGTAGCGGCTATAACCGTCGAAATAGGTGAAAAAAAGTGCTGTGAAAACCATCATTTTTGGTAGTGTAACACCAAGACAGACGTAAAAATTATTATTATTATTATTATTATTATTATTATTATTATTATTATTATTATTATTATTATTATTATTATTATTATTATGTTAGTATTGTTAGTTAACTATTATTAATTATAATTATAATTATTATTGTATTATTATTATTATTATTATTACAATAAAAAAAAGAAGAAGAAAAAAGAAAAAAAAGAATAAATAAAAGAAAATTAAAAAGAATAAAAAGAGAAAAAAAAGAAGAAAAGGAAAATAAATTAAAAAATATATAGAAAAAAGGAAAAATATTTATGCATTTTTGCAATTGTCATCGTCGTCGACACCGCCTCCCGCACCGTTCGTGAAGGAATAATATCTCAAATCCTGCTTTCGACGCTTGCAGCACGGCGAGCAACCACATATGTACTTTTTTCTTACTGCGGTGAGAGGAAACTCGTTGCAGTGCTTACGATGAGGCAGGTAAGCCTTGTGCATGATTTTCTTAACGTGGCGGGGCAACACTTATGTATCCGTGTACGTGCCTCAGTACCTGCAGAAAAAGAATTATGCATTTTTAAATAGATACCCCTGAAGAACCATACACGTCTTTCTTGGTGCGGTGAGATTGAAGACTACAGCTGCGGTGCTATCCGACACCGACCATGCACATCTTCCTTGACGTGGTGCATGGGAAGGACCAAATTTGAACAAATGCAAGGAACATAACTTGAACTGATGAAAGCAGGGAACCGAATCCTAAACTTTAAAAATGCACAATCAAATTAAAAATGCAAATGCTAAATGATAATTCAAGTCATTCAAACAAATATGAATGAGCAAGCAGGAGACTCGTGATGGAAAATCTTAAGATATGACCAATTGCAAGCAAACATCAACAAGTGACAAGCAAATATACGCAGTGCAATATACGATGAATGTAAACATCCACTGATGGTTCAACTACGGGCGAGAATCAAAATCTGTCATGCACACAACAGTTCATACGATGGCGATAGTAAGCAACAGACAATGAAAATAATAATTTTATCCTGCAAGGCATATTCAACCATACAAGTAGCAATGATCAATCATGCAATGAATTGCCAACTAAGAGATGTTTGAAGACTTTGAAGCAAATGCAGCTTACATGCAACTAATGTCACTACAAACAAGCACACTAAGCCATCCATGGATGATGCAAGTACAATGATTTCCCTACAAGCATATCTAAGGGGATTGCAGTGAATGTACAAGGAACCTATAATGTGACAGTTCATATGTAAGTAAGAATCAAGAGCTCGCTATGAAAATGAACATCTATGAACAACTATAGGAGATTTATTGTACACAGTAGTCCACCTACAGGTGACGACGAATAACATGTAGTAGATGTTAGATCATTCCTACAATCAACAATCATTCGATGGCAAGTAGATATATTAATTCCTCGCAAGCAAAGATCAAGTGATCAATGTACAACATTCACATCAGTAGTACCATACAAGCAGGGGGGATAGATGTGCATTAAGTGATAACTTGCCAGCTAATATGCACAAGGAAACTAGTGACCAATGCAGCTCAGTTTGTAACCCATGTCAACATGCAAATGAATACACCAAACATGCTTACAAATAATAGTGTCCCCTGCATACATATGCATGCAACCTATAATGAATGCTAGGGCATTCACACAGTCAACAGCAATTCAATGTCAGGAAGATACATCAATTCCTTACAAATAATGATGGTCGATATAGTACACTGACAAGAGCAATGATAAATGTGCTGCAAGTATGGTAGATCCCCTGTGAACATAGAAGCATGCTCATCTTGCTGGAGCTAAAAGTTTTGTTGAGCAATTATGACTACATGCACATCAAAATACATAGAATGGGCTCCTCAAATATATTATTCTAACAAGAAAATCATAAAATCGGAGGCTGAACTTTCACAATTCTTTCAAGATTAAATGATAATGCAGCTGTAGTTTGGAAGGAGCCATTCTTGGTTGCTATGTTAAAAGCTACATAAGAAGTTTCCATGTGCATGTCAGATACTAGAATATCATTGGAAAACTGAAATTTATCTTGTGCTCTGTCATGTTCATACTTCGAGGAGACTACCGTGTAGCAAGCTAAAAATGAAGAAACAATAGCACATCAGCTCCAATAGCTTCATCGGATCATCCCATCAATGCCACCTGGAGAACCTTGAAATTGATGCTATATGACAGGTGTTAAACAAGTTTGAGTTGCAAAACTCAAGCCGGAAGTATTATAGGAGAAGCTTAAGAGTGCTGAAACATTAACTCCGGGGACAGGAACTGGTGTTCTCCATGCATTATTCCTTAATGCTATTGCTGTCGATGATCTACAAATATTATATAAAAATATGTTACTAAAAAATGTCAATGAATCTGCAACACTCGCACAAGCAGACAAAAGGCATTTACAGACCCTTAAATACAAAACTTGCATATTTTCAAATCATCATCACCTACAAAACTAGTTATAGTTGAATATTGTAGAAACCCCCCTCCTATGCATTGAAATACGCATTGATGTAGTCACATCATGCATATCCACATTACAAAATATAATATGCATCATGCAAAATGCATATAAAAGTCTATACCTGTACGTATCCCCGGAGTGTGATGATGTACACATGTAACGTCTGAGGAAGCTGCGCTGGTCAAGAAATAAACATAAGTTTGAGCCCGATCCTTCTACATGAATAAATAGGAGTCAACATAGCTTGAACAGTTAAACAAATGTACGATCGCAGTGTCGACCGAGATATGTATTTTAATACGTTCATATTAGACCTTCAAGATCTATAACAAAGACAATTCACTAATAGAGGCATAAAGCCTACAACGAACCCGATTCTTTGTCGGCAAGTAGATAGAGCCGATAAGGTTCAACCGAGAAATGAAATTGTACATGAAAACCCTAATGATAACAGTGTTGACAGAAAATCTCAATTGGAGAAGATCAAAAATATTTAAAATTTCCTCTCAAATGCTCATGAAATTTTATAATTCTAAAAATATCAAAAATCTAAATATTTAGAATTAAAATAAATTATCAAATACTTAAAATAAAATCCATTCAGCCTCTGTAATGGCCTGTCGAGGTGGACAATTTAAAAATTACTTCAGCTCACAAAGAGCTAATCTCTCGTCAAGAATATTATAATAAGATTCATTCTCAATCTGTCTCTTGCTAGCAAGGATGTGACACTTATCCTCTAACGGGTGCTTTTACCACCAAATGGCACTACAGGTAAACTGTTATGATCGAGACCCTCTGACCGGGTGGTTTTACCGCTATATGGCACCATTAAATTACGGTCATGGTCAGAGCCCGCATGTTCCCCAATGGTATTAAATCCTTGAGTAATGAATCAATAGGATATGACTGATAGGGTATAAAGCCCTCTGTTAGCTAAGGTGATTTCAAATTTGTCCCTTTAGATAAATATTTACCCATGTCTATAAGGTACCCTTGGACGAAATAACCCATGGGATCTTGATCGGGTCAGGTTGGGTTGACTACCTCCTCTGACTAAGTAGATTGGGGACCATGATGACCCATGATAATGGAACCATGGGATCTTGATCGGGTCTATATCATTATTCCCCCACCATCAGCTTTAAGTACAAGATGGTAAATTTTCAATTTTAAATATTGACTTTTCAAATACCTAAATCATGCTGCTACTATATGCCAGATACTTCGTATATATCTGACGATTAGCCTTAATCGAAAGTTCTCTCTTCCTATCGGGAGGGGTAATTAACTATATGGGCTTGTGCCTATAGGAAACATGAACTCGGATCATAAAGTCATCGCAAAATGAGGGCAAAATCTCTGGGTAATGTCTAATTTAAAACTCATTATGCCTTTTGAAAATTTATCTCGGAACATACTCGTTAAAACTCTCCTCGATGACCCACAAAAAAAAAGTGGTGGCGGAGAGCGTGACCGAGGTGCGAATTTTCGGAGCCCACAAAGACAATTTGGCAAATTATTGCTAGCTTGATATCTTACAAATGGGGTAAAGAATAATGAAGAAATAATTGAGGAGGATGATGATGACAAGAAGACAGGCATTTGTTAGTAAATGTTAGTGTGGCTAACGGATGATGGCAATCGGGAGATGGTCTTCGAGTGACAACAGTCAGACAACGATAGTCTAGTGATGATTGTCAAATAATGATGATTGGACGATAATGGTCAAATAGTAACAGTTGTGAAACAATAACTGGGTGACAAAGATCTAATAATGGTAGTCATATAATAACATACAAACAATAATAATCAGGCAATAACAGTCAAGCAACAACAGTTAGGTGACAAAGTTCCGACAATGGCAACTGATGGCGATGATTATCAACATAAATCATTGAAGAGGGCTATAGAATTCTTTAGATCTCTAAGCTCTTCTTAATTTTAAGACCCCTTCATATAAAAAAATGGAGTATATTTATAGTTTTTTGTGAGTGAATTTTTTACAATTTTAGACAAATTTTTCAAACACTCTATTGAACGATTCATATTAATTCCGACAATCATATACTATTCTTTTAGCTTTTAAATATCTTAATAATCCTAAAATTGAGTGATTTTGGGCTTGTTAAATTCCTTTCATTGAGATGCTCATTTTAACTATTTGCACACAAAATTAAAAAAATCATTTAGTCCATCAAATAGTGTCATGAAGTATTCAATTCGTTCAACTACACAAGTGATTGATTTTGTTCATATTTGAACTCTAATCAAAGCATTTTTGGTGCCAGCGACTTATTATCTCATTGAAACATTCATTTTAATTATAAGTTTACTAAAAGTTCTAATAATCCATAATTTAATTCTTGAAGTTTTTAATTCAAATATTACTTCAAATTTCATATTTGATCAAATGAATTTTCTGATCCATATCAACATTTTATTTTAAAGATCACTTTATACACACTCCTTCATAACTATATATGATTTCAAGAGCATATTAATTATATTAAGAAAGTACTCTTTGTTATCCTCCTCAGTGAATGAATTGAAATAGGTTTTATTCTATTCCCTCAACCAGCAATGCAGTTGATGGTCTCTTCAGTTTAAACCATGCCAGAAGAATATATTCTCCCCATTTGTTAATAACAAAGGAACCTCAATCAATCAATAATCAGATTTATTCTGTGCTTAGTGCCCAAAGAATCTGATTTCGTTTCTCATCTTCATATAAGCTTGATCGTAACAGTTAGTTCATATATAGTTCATTTTCTCAAAGTTAGGATAAGCATCGTCATTAAATAAGGGAATGAAAATCTGTGTTCTTAGTTATACTAACTGTCTGATCTATATATTTCTAGAAAGAGAATCCCTAACAATAAATTGTGAGGCAAGACTAGAATTCAGTGGAAGGAGAATTTTAACGTCGAAGGAATAAAGCTGTTGTGCGATTCACATTACATTATTTGAACTTTGGAAGAAAATCATGAAGTGGACATTATTCGCAAAATATTTAGAAACTGTACAGGAAAGTAAAAAAGTTAAATGCGTTTTTGCATATGAAGTCCAAATGCAGCCTTTTAGGTTATTTTTGCGGGGTATGAATTCCAAGTATAAAGTGTCGAGTGTCGGCTCCTATTTGTTTTCGACCAGAAGTTATTTTAAGCTTGTGCTAAGATTATTTAGTGCTGTACATTAAAGTTGTTTTGGTTGGGAGTATAACGTTTTGCTTCTTTTTTTTTGTGTTCAGGATTTATTAAACAGATCGATATTTGAAGAGGAAGAAACAGTTAGTTTTGTGTGGAATATGATTGTGTTGATCAATCGGGTTATACTTGAGTGCGGGGTGCGGGGTGCGGGGTGCAACGCTCCGATGTTGTGCACTCGAGCGCCCTGATGCTACAGAGTTTACTGGAAGAAATGACAAAGAGCAGAGCGCTGCAACACTGTGTAGTGCCACAACGTTGCTGTGCTTAGAGACTGACTAAAATTTTTTTTTCTCATTTTTCTAAAGGGTGGCATCCCTTAGTGTTATTTTACTTATTTTTTTCTTTTGTTTTGAGTGTGAGAATGATGTAAGAGAGAAGAGAAGCAATAAGAGAGCGAATGAGAAGAGATATTTGTACCCCCATTTTCATAGTGGATTTCTTGGTGT
Source organism: Dendrobium chrysotoxum (assembly GCA_019925795.1). Taxonomy (NCBI): domain Eukaryota; kingdom Viridiplantae; phylum Streptophyta; class Magnoliopsida; order Asparagales; family Orchidaceae; genus Dendrobium; species Dendrobium chrysotoxum. Next base: position 28,005 of record JAGFBR010000817.1, read on the forward strand.
GGTGTGGCTCTGTAGTCTTTTCTCGATTTCGGGTTTTTCCACATTAAATCTTGGTATTCTTTACTTTTCATTGTTTTTACTTTTTTGTTTATTTCATCACGTGATTTACTTTCATCCCCAACAACTAGTATCAGAGCGAGGTTGTTCAGTTTGAGTAGGATTAATGGTTGAAGAAGCAAGATACATGATTAAGAAGTTCAACGGTTCAAACTTCGCATTCTGGAGAATGCAAATTGAAGATTTGTTGTATCAAAAAAAAAGTTGTATTTACCATTGGAAGGAATCATCAAGAAGCTGGACTCTATGACTAAGGAGAAGTGGGAGGTTCTTGATTGGATTACACTAGGTTTGATACGATTTTCACTTTCCTAATCTATTGCATCCAACATTGTAAATGAGAAGACTATAGTCAATCTCATGGCCACATTGACTAAGATGTATGAGAAGTCATTGGCATCAAACAAAGTATTCTTGATGAAAAAGTTATTCAATATGAAGATGTTAAAAAACACTCCGATGCCAGAGCACTTGAATAATTTGAACACTATGATGAATCAGTTGTGTTCAGTTAGCATCAAATTTGATGATAAGGTGAGTACATTGTTGTTGTTATCTACATTCTAGAAAGCTGAGATGGGCACCTGACATATATATATATATATTGATAGAAGAGGTTATTTATTTTTATTTCTCACTTTACTTGATATAAACTCGAGAACATCATTACTATTTATGCTAATAATATCTCCATTAGAATTATACCAACATATTTCATTCTAATAGCTATAATTAACTCTCGAGAAAACTCCTCTAATTTTATAACTCCAAGCAAATTTCTTATCTTGATAAAGTATTCACACTTAATTAGCTTAGCGACGAAAATATCTACAACTTGAACTTGCGAACTCACATACTCCACTTGCACTTTCTTTCTTGCAATGAATACTCTAAAATGGTGATAGCATGTATCAATATATTTGCTTATATCATGGAAAGATATATTTTGGCTAGCACTTTTGATAACTTGTTATTAATATAAATCTTCATTTCTTCTTGTTGTGGCAAACTTAATTCCATTAATGAGTTTTTTAGCTAAACTGCATGACAAACATGTGAGATTGCAGCCATGTACTATTCTTTACAAGTAGAAAGAGTGATAATCAGTTGTTCCTTTGACATCTAGGTCAAAGCAATTTTTTCGAAAAAGAACACAAATATTGTGGTACTATTTTTATCATCCATGTGTCCAGCCCAGTCATTATAACTATCCCCTACAAGCTTGAAATTGTTAGCCAATGATTAGAGTAAGTCAAAGTCAATTGTACTTTTGATCAAATGTAGGGTTCTCTTAGCAATTTTTAAGTAAATGATACTTGGAGTCTCCATCTAGTGACTGAAATTTTTAGTAGTATAAAGAATATTAGGTCTTATACAAATCAAGTAAGGGAAATTACCAACTATACTCTTAAAGTATTGAACCAATTCTTTCTCCTTTATCATACTTTGATACCTTGGCTCCTCATTCGATAGAAGTTTATAGTAGCATGTTATTGTTCATCTTGGAACTTTTTAATATCTCCTTACATAACCTATTTGTTAGATGAAGATTTTATTTTTTGGTTGGTTACTTTTTAATATCTCCTTACAATTCTCAAGTAGTATGTCATTAGCCTATTATCAATCATCTAAAAATCCTTAGTCATTACTTTTCAAACTCTTCAAATATGCTTGGGTTGTTTCTCATGAATATAAATTCATTGATGTATAAACAAAAAATTAAAATATCTCCATTCTTGTTCTTGATGTAAAGACCATGCTTATAAGGACATTTCATATATATATATATATATATATATATATATATATATATATATATATATATATATATATATATATATATATATATATATATATATATATGAAATATTCTTGTCATGATTCTTGTATAAGGAAGAGGAAGCTCGATCTTCTTGATCTTGAATGAGAGAGAGAGGGAGAGCTTATACAAGAAAAAACCTTTCCTTTATTTAGTGTGGGCAAGTACAAGGGAGAGTTCTACCATCATCCTACAATGTCTATTTATAGGCATTTATAATTAGTATAATAGCTTGTGGATCAATCTAATCTAAAATTAAACCACTGCATAATAATCTCCACCTTGGTCTGATTTTACGATCAAAGAATCACTTGTACGCCTGCTGTGATCTGATCGGCTCCCTGCACTAACTCCATGAGCAATCTCGTCGAATCGAACCCAATGTCGCTCACGCCCGGCCTTTAATGTACGCTCTTATCCATGACACCCACTTATGCTCCCACGTGCTCTAACCTACGCGTGCCTGCACTCGTCAATGTTCCTCTCATGCTCCGCACGCCTGTGCCTTGTGCATTACATGCTCTTGCATGCTTATGGACTTATGGACCACGCATTTGCTCATACACAGCATGCTCATGCTCTAGCATCGAGCATACTCTGGCTCTCTAGTCTTCCTCGGACACCAGTGCATGGTCTGACCTGCGACTTCGCCCGAGCCACCTGTTCTTTCATGAGGTTCTTGATCTTACCTCTTTAGTCTCCACCACTTTGACACACCAAATTTGATCGAACAGCTTGTCGATTTGCCCGCATTCTGACATGGTGACTCCACCTCAAAAAAAAAAATCAAGCAGATCGCGCTTCATGTCGGTCTTTTTACGAATGAGCGTGGTTCCGTCTCTACCTCCCTCACTGGCTCGCGAACCAACTCCCATCCTCTTGTCCCGATGCTGCTCTCTAAGAATAACCTGACTCTATCTATTTGCCCAGGCTCTGACTGCAAACAAGTCGTGCATAGAACCCGTATGTTCTGTAAGTGGCACCTACGTAAATCGCATGCACAAATCGTGCATTCCATGCCTAACAGGCTACCTTTTGTCCTCCTATAGCCCTAAGCCATACCTCAAGATCCAACCTATTATTACAATCCAGGATCCCTAGTCTGTAATTTTGATGATAACAAATCTTATTGATTGAATTATTACTTTTCTCACTAAATATTTTAGATATTTCTTCTATCTGGGAGCACTAATATTGTAGGTAAGGCATACACTGCTCAAGGCTACTGAAAGCTCAAGAATGGGTAGAATAGGGATGTCAAGTAAACAAAGTCTGTAATTCTATTTTTCTTTATTTTCTATTTCTTGAGTCTGGCCACATAAAAGTGTACGCAATTGGGTAACCATGCACATACACAGGGGGAGTGAGATAAATTGTAAAAGTTAAAATTTTTATACTAATCATACTATATGACTTACAAGTATACTATATGATTCGTTACGATCTGAAAATCCTAGCCACCAAATTAATTTAAGAAAAATTTTGAAATTTGATTTTTGAACTAATCATAATATATGATGCTAATCGTACTATACAAATATTTGAAATTTTTCTTAAATTAACCCCCGTAATTAGTCAATCAAATTATGGTTTAATTAATGATAGTCGATCATATTATATAATATTGATCATACCAAACGATTAATAAAGATAAAATTTGGTCGTCCCAATGATCATACCAAACGTAACCATGATTTTTAAAATAATCGTATAATATGATATTCATATCGTACTGAATGACCTACTTGAAATCAACTTATCGTACTATACGATAAGAGTAGTATGGGACGATTAATAAAGACGATTTTCAGTCATCCCAGAAATCAACCTGTACGAATAGAAAAAATCAAACAGATCGTACTGGACGATTTCTGGATTGTACTGGACGATCTCTGGATCGTACTGTACGATGTGTTCGAAAAAGGTGAATAGTTCATTTGAACGACTATTTACATCATACTGGACAGGACTAATTTTGAACTAATCGTACTATACGAACTCAAATCGTACTATACGAATAGTGACAGCTAATTTGATTTCTTAGGATTTCTTAAAGCCTAATACTTAAGCAAGTTTTGGAGATTCTCTTTGTAAGTGAGAGCATTGTGTGACTGCAGAAGGTACTCCGAGAGAGAAGCTTTTGAGAAATCCAGGGTTTGAGAGGAAGGAGAAGGTAAGATTGAGCGTGAGGGAGAAGGAGTGTGAGGGGATCACACAGTTGCTTCGAGCTAGCTACACCCTTGCTCCTCTTGTGGCCTTGGTGAGTCTTTGGAAGCTTTCTAGGGAGAGAGGCTTCTAGGTCAAGTCCTCGAGGTACTCTGCCTTCTCTAAGAGAGAGAAAAAGGAGTTGAGGTTCTCTACCTTCTCTAGGAGGGAGAAAAATGAGTCAAGCTCCGTTGCCGTCACCTGGAGGGTGACATAGAGTCCGGCACTCCGCCGCATTAGGTTTGATGAAAGTGAGTACGTAAGGGCTTCTCCACCTTGCTGTTAATGCAATTCTAAAAAGCGGAGGACTATAGGGAGTGGACGTCGGTTAAGGCTGACTGAACCACTATAAAAATCTCTGGTGTATTTTTTTCCTTTTCGTACTTTTATATTTCCTATATTTTATTTCTGTTATAATTGTTTGGAAAAATTGGTGAGTATCGCTTCATTTCATAAACTAAAATATCATCATAGTTAAATTAATATTTTTGATAAACTCATTCGCTTCCACAATTAATTAGAATTTGGTATCTTTAATTTCTGAAAACTTTTTCAAAAATATTGTCATCATTATTTTGGAATTAAGAAAATTTTTAAAATTATCAATTCATCCCCCCCCCCCTCCCCCTCTTGGTGAGCCTCGAGCTAGTTCCTTAAGGTTTAATAACATTCACGAACTTTCATCTATCAGTGATCTCCCAAGATCAAGTCGCTTCCTTCCCAAACAAATTAATCTCGTACCATGCTTAGATGTTCGTTCCGCTTCTTTCCTCCAGTCTGCCTCCTATTCTTGTGTACTAAAACTGGCCGAGTGATCAGCTCGCCTGCATGTGTCTTCAGCCTCCCTCTATGCTTTTCTGGTGCGTCCGAATTGCATCACCAGACCGCTCCACATAGCTCCTCGCGATAACCATGCGATCTGTCTCCAATTGCTGCACTGCTTGTTGCCTACGCACTCTAAGCACGTGATCTAAGCCTCCCTGGCACCCGTGCAGCACGATCACAGTCACGTGAGTCCGGCCTCGCCCAGCGCTGCCCTGCCTCACGCGCTCTGCGCTTGGGCAATAGGCTAGCTCGTACGTGGCTCTGCCCTAGCGCTTCGCGCCCGTGAGGGTCCGCCTATCCCACCTTTCACGCAAACCCATACACGGCCTATCCGCTTGCCTTGTGTGTGCATACCTGCGACCCGACCTCCGATCTAATCAAATGGTACCTCGTGCTTATGTACGTGCCCATTTCGTACTCTAATCGGCGTCCATGACAAACCTATTTCGTACAGTATGATCTGTTCAAAAATAGACAAGATCGTACAGGACGACCTGGTATGAACCTGATTTTGTACTCTAATTAGCGTCCGGGATGAACCCATTTCGTACAGTACGAACTGTACTTAGAAAATTTTCCAATCGTGATTTAATCAACTCTAGTCTGGAGGAATACTTAGGACAAATCGTCCCGTACGATCCAAGAATCGTACAGTACGATTAGTTTTAAAAATTCAAGTTTTGCCTCACTTCCCCAGTGTGTGTGTGTGTGCACGGTTACCCAATTACAATCACACTCTCTCAGACTCAAGAAAAATAAAAAGTATGGACTTCAATTACAATAAACCCTAATCTAATCAGCCTTGAAGTCTTTAGCAGTCTGGAGTATGATTTTCCTGAAACGTTAGTACACATAAACAACACAAATAATATTTCTAATATATGTTAGGAGAAACAGCGATCAACACAATAAAATTTTGGAATCATCAAAAATACACATGATATAAAAATATAGTTATGAAAACTAAGTTGCACCATACATAACAATTCTGACAACGATAAGTGGGATATTCACTTCTCAGTGAAGGAAGAAAATTGATTAATCAGAAATTTTTTCCATTTTTTCATCAGTTCGGAGGTTTTACATAAATATTATGATAAATTTTTAAAAAATGATACGGAATATCATAATCAAAATTGTGATTAAAATAAATCTTAAAACTCATAAAAAAAAATTAATAGTACACTCATTTCAAATTAGATCTAAAAAGACTTTAAGACTCATCTTACCACTTTTTAGATCTCAATATCATGATACAATTTTTCTCTTAAGATAAGATATAATCTTATTAAATTTGGTAAGTTAAATTATATATTATTAAATTTAATTTAAAATGAATATAATATATAACTAATTAGTCAATTCTTATATTATATTTAGCTTAGAATAAATTCATAAGATTTAAAATTTAATCTGATATCTATTTTTCTTTCCAACAAGATAAAAGAATCTGATTCCAGTTTCGCACTTAGTTTAATGGAGGTGGCCAATTACTGGATTTGTTACTATTTTCGAATTGATGCCAACATTATATTACATGTATTGTTCTCTGTTGTTTTCTTTGAGTCACAGGAAATGAACTCATTCGCATTTTTTAGATACTTTTTTTTGCTTAGAATTATATCTATCAAAATATTATTGTTGCAATTATTAGCTTTCTAGTGTTATAACTTTACCAAACATAGAGGAAAAAGAAATTCTTCTATTAATAGTCATGGTACTAAAAAATAAAAATATCATCCCAGTTAGATGCAAAGTTTTATAGGTCACCAAAAATTGTCTTGATCTCGCACGAATCTTGAGGCATACTTAAGTTAGAAATTTTTGAAATTAAATACGGGACCATTCAAATTCTAATTTCAACAAACTTATAGTCAAACTGAACATCTCAAAGAGAGAAATCCATCGACACTAAAATCAGTTCTATACAAGCTCAAATGGGTCCAGATCGGGAGCCCAAAGCATGTTTGAAAGGATCAAAACATAGATTGGATGACCAAAGGATATCCAAATATAGCATGCTTATAGTCGAATCGAGCGGCTCGGCGAGGCGAATCAACGAGCCCAAGACCGCTTACTTCTAACATCATTTGGGCACATAAATGCTTGACAAATGCTCTATGATCTTGGGGATCAATATGGGCCATCTGATGGAGCACTCCGAATTCGCCCAATATCTTCTCCATATTTACGAGGCATGACACTCTAAAAAATCAATAAATAGAGGCGAAACACCGCCGACTATCGTCAGACTTCTACCCGACCATTGTCGAACCACAGCCCGGCTACCGACTATGCCAAACTTCCACCTAGCCGCTGACCACCGCCGGACTTCCGCCCGATCATCATCGGACCACCACCCAAATGGTGCAAGTTATAAATTAATTTATAAATTCATGCATCGTCGGACATCAACTCTATAAATTAATTTATAAATTCATGCATGTTATACCATTCAAGTTCTTTAAATTACACTATAATTTTAACTACATTATCCCAAACATCCATATCATCTGATTTACAACAACATCCACTAATTTTTTTTAAAAAAATTAACATACACTTAAAATATTATGATAATTTAATGTTTAGCATATCAATTATAATTTAATAAATGTAATATCTAAAATGGACCTATGGATTGATATTTCTATGAAATAAATCTATATGTAAATAGTCACTTGATATTGCATATATTTCACATTCCCTATTGCAAATAAAATGTAAATAACTCATCAGTCAATATATACAAGACATATTTTAATAATTATTACTTTTTATTAAATTATCAAATGACTTACTTTACAATGGTCTGATGAAACTTATCTATGATTGCCCTACTCCATGCCCAAGGTGATTTGGAGAAGAGTAATACATTTCTATTTTTAATTAAACATGACTACTTAAGCAATTTAAGAGAGTGCTTACATAAAGGTTTTGTTATTGCCTGTAAGCTTTGCATCGTGGTGCAAGAGGGTTACAGTAATGTAACTCCATGGCCTTTACAGATATTTAGTATGTATTATATATATCATGACTTTCAAAAATTTTCTTATCCCCAATGGCTACAAGATGATATCTTTGGGCCGCTTGAAGAATTTCTTATGAAAATAATGGTCTATTTGATGATATATTATTCACTTATAAAAATGAAAAATTAAAAAATATTCACACCATTAACAAATTGTATATAGCTAGGTGATAGATACTATCTAGCAAATGGTACATTCACACTCGATTAGTGCCCATATCTTCAATAAAACTAATTAAAGTGAGTTTTAGAATAAATTTGATTTAAGAAACTTGATTCTAAAATATCGATAAATGGGAACAATCTTATAAGATTCTCATATAAATAGGCATACAAATATCTTGTAATAGTGAGACTATGAGATCATGAAAGTAGGTGAACATTATAGTTAGCATGATTTCTTTCATCTATATTATGTATCTGGTAAACATGACTATTTTGATGACAAGATTTAGGAACCAAACAACCATAATAATTTCAACCGGCTAAGGAACTGCATTTGAGTATGGCAATTCATTAAGCCAAATTTTACAAAGTCAGTTGACCAAGTCTTCTGATTTCAAATGCTATATGAGAGTCTCGCCCTAGTGATTCATACTAAAGCCTTGAGTTCTATCTCTAAATTTTATATTATTGCTCTCATTGTGAGGAAAAAGTATATAGTCGATTTAGCTCTTATATTAAGATTTTGACCCATATTAAGACACTCAAGGAAAAAAATAGCATTTCAACCAGCAAAATGGTAAATTTATGTGGACGAATCAGCAGGTAATTCGTCGATAAAGGCTAGTTAAAAAATCAGAGGAAGAGCCGTAGGAATTACCAACCGTTGTTTCTCGAGCACCGAAATAGCATTTTTTCTGTGACAAGCAACTCTTTTTAAAATATCTAACAAATAATATGCCCACTTTATAAAATAGGTATAATTTACAAAAATAGCATCCTTCTACCTCCACTATTCAAAATTCTTACTCCAAGATCAAAATTCATAGCAAAACTCTAACCCTAATTTTCAATGATTTGATCATAACACATATAAATATATATATATGTTTGATAGTTTAAGAAAATAATATAAATATTATTTCTATCATATATATATATAATAGATTTCCATTCTCAAAGAAAAAAGACATTGTTAATTATGTTGTACATATTCCACTCTTTGATTGGCTTTAAATCAGCCCGAAGAATGCTTTCATGCATCAATGCGGCAAGTGGTTGGGTGCGACTATGGGCCCCCTACTTCCTGTCTGCCGGAAACTTACTCACAAAGTAAACCAAACCACTGATCGAACAGCACAAAATATATAATAAAATAAAATTATAAAAAAAAACATAAATTAAAAAAAAAATGGTGCACCGAATAACTTTTGCAGACACAGAAAATTTTGGAATTTCTCTTTCCTGCTCATCGCTTTAATTAATCCGATCCGCTCTTTTATTCCTATCCTATATAATTATATCCAAAGGCACGTTCCTTCTCTTTGGGTGCCACGCAGTTCCTCTCTCTTAGGCAAAACCCACGCATCCATTAAGATAAATTATACTATTCCAAAGCCAATGGTCGAGATTGTTTTCAGTAGCACTGAAGTGACCCACATCCTCATCATCAAGGCTTTTTTTTTATAACTTTTTTACTACTTTATTTTTCAGATCGTAATCATAATTTCAATTTGATCAGTATTTTTTAGCTGTTTTCAAGAAAACTATATACTAGGAAGCTGTTTTCTACATGAGCTTTTAAAAAAATTAATTTCTTCGTAGCAGCTTCGCAACTAACTTTACAAAAAATTACAGCGGTCTCAAACGGATCTTAAGTTAATTAGAAGAAGAAAGAGAATCTTATGGAATAATATATTTGTATAAATTATGGTTGCATGAAGCAATCAATTATGTCTCCATGTGAAGAAGGAATAGATGCCTTGAGCTTCTTGCCTTCTTAATAAGTTCTATCCATCTAGGCTTGATAAGATCCTGCTTGCTTGTTTTATATACATGTCGATGGCAGAAGCTATAGGGAGAGCTTTGGATTGGGTGGGTTGCCTCGGCGGTGGGGACAGCAGAAGAACAAAGCATTATTACAATTACTACGCTCCCAACACTACCAGCAGCAACACATATCAATACGATATTAGTCGCGGCCGAGGCATAATGGGCAAGGGCAAAGGCCGTCCACTCTCTTTGCAGGTTATGTTTTTTTTTTTTTTTTTCATGCAGGGTGCACTGAGGCTTCGTTTGAGGAGAGATTATTCTGTGCGGACATCCGACGATATTTTCGTCTGGTATGCTCGGTATCTTAGCGGTACCGAGGGTACCGACCGCGGCTAGGTACCGAGCTCGGTACCTGACGTGGCATATTTTCATTGGAGTCCGGATGGCATTCGGATTCCGCACAGAATAACTTTTTTCGTTTGAAATAGCTTTTTTAATGCTTTTCAAAACAGTTTTTAGTTAAAATTTTTCTTGAATTAGAAATTTTTATACTAGAAAACTATTTAAGAAAGCAATGAAAAAATTGTCCCAAACAAAGACTGAGTATAATTTAAAGCTTCTTTGGGATTTTTTTTTATTGTTTTACATATTTCTTTAGTATATATTTCAACTATTTTAAGTTAGATTTAAAAAATCATAAAATTTTTTTAAATATTTTAAATATTTTTAAAAATAACTATCATTACGGGCCGCCGCTGCGACGAGCAAACACCGTCACTTGGAACCACCTAAATATATATATATTTATGTACTAAAATGTTTATTACATATTATCATTTATATGATTTGAGATATATGAGTGAGAGTATTGAGTTTATTTGAAAATTAGCTATTAATTAAGTAAATAACAATGATTGGCCTTCATCAGTAACGGAACCTCATTTTTAGGGCTGTAAGTGAACTAAACGTTCGACGAGCTACTCGATGCTCGGTTCGATTAAAGCTCGTTTGTGATCGTTTAACTAACTAAACAAACAAATTTGAACAATATTTTAAATACTCGGTCCTTAAATAAACAAGCTTGAACACTAATGTGTTCGATTCATTTATGTTCACGAACAAAATCATTTGAAGTTCGTGAACAATTAAGCTCGATAAAAAGCTCGATAAAAGCTCGATTCATGAGGCTGACTGTGATATTCAGTAGTTCATTAAGGAAGAAAATTTAGTAGTTCATTTTGATTGCTTAGAATGGTGGAAGGCTAACTTCATATTATTGTTTATTCAATTTATTGTTTGTTAAATATGTTCACGAACATAGCTCGTTAAGGTTTGTTTGTTTAAAGCTCGATAAGCACTAAATGAACTAAACATGAACCGAACATGAACCAAACATGAACACCCTTAAATTAAATGAACCAAACATGAACACAAACAATAAAGCTCGAATCAAACACGAACCAAACTTGAACAGGCTAATGATAAACGAACTCAAACATGAACACTCACATACTCGACTCGGCTCGGTTCGTTTGCAACCCTACTCATTTTGAAAGAAATCTTTTGCCATTTTACTTGTCCGTTTCGGCCAAAATCTTCTTGGCGGATTTAGCGGCAGTTATGGGAAACTTATAACTTTTATCTTCTCGTCCTCTTACTATTCCTGGACTACTGTAAAGGCTACATAGCAAAAACAAAAAAAAAAGTTTTTGCCATTAATTATTTGTTCCTGATATAATTTCATTGTATATATTTACTTAGTTGTTCATACTGTATCCCCAACTTAGACTTTATTTAGGACATTTTCTCATTATTTTTAAAAGTAATTTTTTCGTATAAAAATTTTAAATTTAAAAAATTTTGATACTAAAAATTTATTTTAGAAAACAGTAAGAAAGTTATTCTAAATGAAGCCTTAGGCTTAGTTTGGTTGGCGTTTTTGGTGCTTATTCTTTTTAAAACGGTAAAATTTATTTTTCTTTACTGTTTGGTTCGTCAAACCTCGTTCCCAATAACATAATTCTTTTCATTTTTCTGCTGTTTTGAAAAAGCTTTTTATATATGCTTCTCTGTTAGAAAACTCTTTTCTCTGAACCAATGTTTCTTAAAACTATCTTTTACAAAAGTACCAAATAACCAAACGAAGCCTTAGACTTTATATGAGACAACTTTTCAGTTATTTTGTTTTTTATATAGAAACCATAATTTTGTTGGCTGTTTTCTCATTGCTTTTCAGATATTTCTGTGACAGAAAACTACTTTTTGCAATTATAATAATGAAGTTATTTTTTCCATGACGATTTCACAACCAACTTTATAAAATGTTGCAGCGTCTCAAATAGATCTTTACAGTTTGTTTGAGACGGCTGCATCATTTTATAAAGTTGATTGTGAAGTTGTTGTGGGGAAAATAACTTTGCTTCTATATCTGCGAAATTTGATGAAAAAAAATGATAAAACAGCAAAAAAATAGTAGCCGAATGAAAGTATGATTGTTCTATTAAAAGTAAAACCGTCAGAAAGCTGTCCCAGACAAATCCTTAATTGATTAATTTTCTTTTAACTTAGGAGATGTAATTATTATGTCAAGGTAAAATCATGTATATGCACCTGTGCTATAATGTTTGAAAAAAAAAAATTTTTTTTTTTTTTGGGCAGATTGTGGAGCTTAAGGTAAGGATGTGCTGCGAAGGTTGCGAGAGGGTTGTCAAACATGCCCTGCATAAGCTTAGAGGTATCTCTAAGCTTTTTTTTTATTATTGATAGATTTGAAAATTATTTATTTTATTTTGTTTGATTACTTAATAATATATTGTATTAATGACAAAATTTGTTTTGTTAGATGATAGGCAGGATTCATAAAAAATATACTATGGCATACATTTTTGTAAAGTAATATGACAAAAAATTAAATTACTAATCATATTTTAAGATTAAAAAGTGTGAGTAAATGTGTGTTTTAATTATATTTTCTTTTTCAAACTGGAGTTATTAATGGTGTGATTAAAAATAAATATTTAGTTATATTTTCCTTTAAATTATATATATATTTATAAAATTATGCTTAAAATTTTTAATCATATCATTAATAATCACATTTTATTTTATAAAGTTAACTATAATGTAAAAATGCTAGTTTCAATTTTCTAAACTATATATATATATATATATATATATATATATATATATATATATATATATATATATAACTAAAATATAATACTTAGTCACATTTTATAAAAAATGTTAGTATAGCCCAAATTTGTTATAATACATATAGGACAGTTGTACTTATTCAAGCAGAGTTCTTTTTTTGGCACTTCAATTCAACACAAAATATTTTTAATACAATCAGCTCAGAATAATTCTTAAATGAAACTTTTAAAAATTATATAATAAAACTTTCTAAAATTTATTTTTAAAATATTTTAAATCAAATTCTATAAATATTAATATTCACAATTTTTTTAATTAAAAATGATTTTTAAATGGACTTCTTACGTCCACCTTCGATGGCTTCAATAACAAATCATATATATTGTTGTTCAGCCCATGGGTAATATTGGGCTTGAGCCCAGATAAATACCAAAAAGCCTGAATCATTCCAATTTACATATTAAAATATGAAATAAAAGCTATATCAAAATATTCAGATATAATTTCAACTATAATATGAAGATAAAAGACGAAAAATTCAGGTATAAATTCTCAAAATTAGAATACATTTATTATTATTATTATTATTATTATTATTATTATTATTATTATTATTATTATAAAAAGAAAATATACTAAATTATTTTGTACTATTGTTAAAAAGTTTTCTAACTTAAAGTATTTAGTTTTAAATTTTGAGTATTTTTATCTTCAAATTTTAGCATAAATTGCTATAGGATAATCAACATATTTTTTCTCATTTGAATGTAACTTGCCCAATTGTTTTATTGAAAATTTTGTCGGATGCAACTTGATATGAGAAGAGCACATATCTCAATTCAAAAGCACCATTTATGTTTCACATTAAGGGTTACGTTTGAGCCAGCTTTATTATTGTTTTATTTTTCAGATAGCAATCATAATTTTTATTTGACTACTATTTTTTAGTGCTTTCAAAAATATTTTTTATAGCAACTTTTAATAAGTTACTTTCCAAGCAACAATTTAACAATCACCTTTATACAAAAATGAGTAGGAAAGCCTTAGAATCATAATTTGTTATTTTGACAACATTTATTTCAAGAATATAAAAATTAAAAATATTTGGGACCAAATATTATTGGTATTATTGGTTATTCATATTTGTATATCATTATTATTAAAATTATTATTAATTTTTATAAAAAAAGTGTGATTAGCAGTAAAAAGTTATATATGCTTAAAAAAATTTCCTTTTGGTCACAATTAAAGAATTGAAACTAAAATTTGATATTTAATCACATATTATAATAAGCAGACTGTTTTTGCACTTCTCTTTAACAGTAGCATTGACTCAAACTACTTAATTTGATTTTGATACCTCTTATTAAAAATATTTCTTTCTACAGCATTATCCTTAGTATATATATAGTAAACAATTCTTCCTACTACTGCATATAGCTTAAGAACTTCTACAAACAAATTACTCTAGAGAGATCTGTCAACCTGATAATTAAATGTTAAAAGCTTAATTAGCATGTAACTAAATTGTCTTTTATAACCATCAACTTATCAAGTAATACTACAAAGAACATCAATTAATGATAAATAAAGGTGTGGACTCGGTGGAGGTGAACTTGCCATTGGGGAAGGTGACAGTGACGGGATACATTGACCGCAACAAGGTGCTGAAAGAAGTGCGACGAAGTGGGAAAAAGGCAGAGTTCTGGCCAAATCCTGACCTCCCTCTCTTCTACACGAACTCCACCAACTACTTCTATGATGAGAAATCCTATCGTGAGAGTTATAATTACTGGCGCCATGGCTACAGCAGTAGTGACAAGCACGGCAACATTCCAATCAACCTTCGTGGAGAAGATCGAGTCAGCAACATGTTCAACGACGACGATGTTAATGCTTGCTCCATCATGTGAAATTGGTCCTATAACCGTATGATCGCCATTGATCATGGAGATGATGCGGTTTCCATACAGGGGATTTACATATGCCACTAAATCCTAACATATTTATGTATCTAATACATAAATCTTTATATTTATTTATATAATACTCTAACATCTAAATCACATCAAAATATTTATATGAAAAGATATATTCACTTTTGATAAGTTAAAATTAATAAGATTGCTGATGTGATTTAAAATTTAGAGTGTTAAATATATAAAAACTTAAAAGAATTCAGTGGTATATATGTAAATCTACTGTGCCAAAATAGGCACATTGTGCTTATTTCAGAACTTTAAGGCTTTGTTAGGCTGTAATAGTGTGATGTGTGACTCGTGCTTGTACATTCGTTATCGTTATCTTGCTTTTGTGTAAAGAAAGAGAAAGAAAAAGCTATGTTTGTAATGGTTTGGATTTCTGATAAAAAATTTTAATTTCTTGATTGGGAATTGAGGGAAGAAAATCAGAAGATTTCAATGATTAAAAAAAGGAATGGATATTTTTCCTTTTCTTTTGATTGGTTTTTTTAAGAGATAAAACAAAATTATTCACCTAATTATTGATAGAGAGTTCAAAAAAAAAATAAAAGTTTAATATTATAATTAATTTGATATATCTGATATTATAAAAATAAAAATATATCAGAATTTTTATTGTAATAATAATTATTTATGCATTATTAAAAATTTCTTAATGAATTTTTAATCAGGCCGTAAAATATAAAAAATAATTCAGATGAAATTATATAGATATAATTATAAGTATCATTCATTTTATTAAGACTTCGGCTTCGTTTGGGACAACTTTCTTATTGCTTTCTAAAATGACTTTTTAGCATAAAAATTTTTAGCAAAAATTTTTTGAACTAAAAATTTTTATATTAAAAAGATTCTTTAGAACGCTGTAAAAAAAGCCGTCCCAAACAAAGCCTTCATCGCTATAAAGAGATGATTCTTTAGGCTATACAGTTATTTATAGATCGGGAATATATTTTAAAAATGTAATTCTTTCACTCCCATTAATAATTCATTTTAGTTACTAATATAAAGATTTAGGTATTTTCGATATATAATGATGAGAATTTTATGGTATGTACACAAATACTCCAATTTCTTAAAATAATTTTTTTATTTACAAACAACCAAGAGAATCTTAATTAGCTACATCCTTGACCATATAAATAATCTTTGAGTTCTGTTAGCTATTAGGACTATTGAAATAAAGTTGAAGCAATAATGATACATTATTAAATGAGGATTATGTAGGTAATTTTATATTTAGGAGGAAGGATTACATTTTTTTACTCCACCTGATTAGACATTGGAATACTTGGGCTTTGTTTGGAAAGCATTCGTATCACTTCTTAAAGAAGTTTTTTTAGTACAAATTAAAATTTTTTGTAAAGAAAAGGTGCTTTAGAAAATAATAAGAAAGGTGCCCCAAACAAAGCCTTAGGTTTTTTTTGGGCAGCTTACTTACAGCTTTTTTATTGTTTTTATTTTTTAATTATTTTTTCACTGTTTTCAAAAAAAATTTGTACAAGGAAGTTACAGCTTTTCAGAGCTTTCAAATAAATTGTTTTCTCCATTGTAGCTTTATAATTTTTTTAGAATATATATATATATATATATGTTGATATGTCATCAAAAAATAGTCTTGATCAAGCACGAATCTTGAGGCAAAATCAAGGTGGAAACTTCAAAAATTAAAGCGGAGACCATCTGAATTCCGATTTCAGTAAACTTATAATCGAACTGAGCGTCTCGGAAACACAAACCCAACGACACCAAAATCGACCCAATCCGAGCCCAAATGAGTCCAAATCAAAGACTCGAAGCACTTTTGGAAGGATCAAACCACAGTTTGAGTTATCAAACGGTCTCCAATCATGACATGCTTATAGTCGAATCGAGCAGCTCGACGAGATGAATCCAACGAGCCCAAGATCATTAAATTCTGATATCATTAAGGCATTCAAATGACCATTGAATGGTACATGATCGTAGGAATCTAGATCGGCCGTCCATCCAAGCCACTCCCAATTTACCCTTGATCTTTCACTTATTTACAAGCCATGCCACTCAAAGAGTTCTATAAATAGAACCCCATTTCCTCTTGAAAGGGGGGATCGAAGCCAAGAGAGAAGAAGGAAGAGAAGGAAGAAAGCTCCAGCCGCCTAGCTTCTCCTCGACCACTGCTAGAGTTCTGCCGCACCACTGCCGGAGTCTCGCCGGACCGCCACCGGAGCTTCGCCGGACCACCACTTGAGGGTCTCACCTTCGCCGGACCACCGACGTAGGCCCTCACCCTCGCCGGACCATTGCCGGAGGACCTCGCCTTCACCGAACCACCGCCGGAGGCCCTCACCTTCGCTGAATCATCACCTAAGGCCCGGAGCTCTGCCATACCACATCTGAGGCCCGAAGTTCTGCCAGACCATCACCTGTCACCCGTGCTTCTACCGTACAATTGTTACTTGTAATCTGATCGCCCTTGGAGGCGAGTCATGCCATTGTAACCAACTCAAATTCTAGTGGAATCATTTTCAACTGGGTAGGCCCTGTGGTTTTTCCCCTTTCAAAGGTTTTCCACGTAAAAAACTCTTGTCTTCTCTATGTGTGAGCTGGATATCCGTGCAATTCTAAGACTGAAAATTACAACTCTATCGCCGCGTATATTCTAGCCCGCAATAGTTTGGCGCCATCTGTGGGAAAGACAATCCCACAATATTAATCAGTACTTCAATGGCTAACAGGCGTAGCAATCGCCACTAGGGAGCCTCTCACTCTAACTCTCATCAGTCCAGGAATCAGTCATTAAATCACGGACATTAGGCATCTGCCTCTTTTCACCATGGTGTGCAAAATCCTACTGGAGAAGGAACATCAAGACCATCTGTAGAAGATCGCATCTGAAGAATGGAGGAATCTCAAAAGGAGATCCTTCAACTCCTACGAAGGATCCGACAACCCATGCTAGCAGAGCAAGAGGAGGTTCGTATTCCTCAAGAACCATCACTGGCCAGAGGTATTCAACCCAAACATGTTCAGGTAGACATCTCTATCCCTCAATCAAGGGGTCGTCCTAAAACACAACAAGATATTAACCTTGTCGATACCGCTAGCTCTACTCATCCTTTTTACCCCAGTCAGGTAGTCAGCATTCCATCGGATATTCCCAAGGATGTTGCCCAACCTCATATTGCTGACCTCCCGCATAATGTCCTGCGCCATGAACTGAGACGGTTGGTCCGAGAAGAATTCCCCAGCAGGGGTAGAAGACAATCTCTCCATCAGTGGGACTTCTAGGAGACCTCACCACTAACCGAAGCCATCCTTCAACACCCCATTTCTATAGGGTTCAAACTACCAAGCATTGATTCTTATGACGGGACATTCGACCCCTATGAGCACATCGATCACTACAGAACTATTATGCATATTCACAGAGCCTCGGATGCGCTCCTCTGTCAAGTGTTTCCTGCTACCCTTAAAGGGCAAGCTCGAACATCGTTCTCCTCACTTCCTGCCGGAACCATCTCCAAGTTCGTCAAATTGGCCAAAGTGTTCGTTGAACAATTTATTGCCAATCGAAGGATGGTTAAAGATTCTTCCCATCTCTCAGGAATTCGACAGAATGAAAATGAGACACTTAAAGAATATTTTTAAAGATTTTCTACGGAGGCTCGACAAATTTTAGGGGTGGATCCTGAACTGCTTAGAGGAGTTTTTCTTGGAGGACTTCGTCCTGAACCTTTTTATTTAGCACTTATGCGAGATATAGTTCATTCCTATGCTGACTTAATTCATTGTGTGGAGGCCCAGATCTTGGTAGATGAGGCCATAAATGCTCATAAGAAGTAATTTGAGCAAATAATCGAGAAACATAAAAATGCATCAGGGATGGATATTTCATCATCACAATAGAAAAAGCAAGGAAACTATAACTTGCCTCCTCGACCCTCACAGCAACGATGAGAGCCTCGTCAAGAGAAGGAGTATACACCGCTTAATATATCTCGGGTCAACGTGTTGATGGCCATTCGGGATCAGAAGAATATAAAGTGGCCAAATCCATTGAAGCCAAATATAAGAAATCAGGAGCAATATTGTCACTTCCACCGTAGTCAGGGACACACAACTGAAGCTTGTAGACAAGTCAAGAAAGAAATTGAGAGGCTGATCCGATAAGGATATCTTCGATAATTTATTCAAAGCGCACCTTCTCGGGATGAACCTGGTCCTGCTGGGGGGCAGAATCAGCAACAAAGGCAACCATCAAATAATCGTCAAATGGTCGGAGAGATTGAAACTATTGCTGGGGGCCCCTCAGTACCCAATCAAGTCTTAATTGCATCTAGCAAGGAGCCAATGCCAAAGAAGTCTCGTACTGGCCACTCTATTACTTTTGATGATACTGATCTAGACAGAGTTTAGACCCATCATCAAGATCCACTTGTAATTAACGAGGGAATTGGCGACCCATGTTTCAACGTCAAAAGGATCTTAGTTGATAATGGGAGCTCGATGGACGTCATGTTTTATTCCACCTTCCTCAATATGGGTATGGGTAGGGAAAAGCTCCAGCCAGCTATAGGTCCACTATACGGGTTTGACAATCGACCTGTAAGGGTAGAAGGAACCATCAGTTTCCTAGTTGTACTTGGAGAATTCCCCCGACAAGTTGAGCATTCTATCCAATTCATTGTAGTGAAATTAGAATCGACCTACAATGCGATCTTTGGAAGGTCACTCCAAATAATCTTTGGGGCTATTGCTTCAATTTCCCACTTAAAGCTGAAGTTTCTTACCCCAGCAGGGATTAGAACAATACGTGGAGATCAATAGATAGCACAATCCTATTATCTTAGGTAGGCTCAACCACGCTCATCAGTTACTCTAAGTATCAAGGACTTCGATCTTCGGAATGAAGATATCCCTCAAAGGGCATCCCCTAAAGAAGATCTTACTTGTGTCTCTCTATCAGATGAACACTCTTCAAAAATAGTACATATTGGATCACTCCTCTCAGATGAAGAGAAGGAGTATGTAAACTTTCTACGTACAAACCAAGATGTATTTGCATGGAGTCCGGCTGATATGCCTAGAATTAATCCTGAAGTAATCATGCACTCCCTCAAGATCAACCCAGCATACAAACCGGTGATCCAAAAGAAGCGAAACTTTGCACCAGATCGTCAGCTAGCAATTTAGCAGGAGATTGATAAGCTTTTAAATACAAGATTTATAAGGGAAGTACACTATCCCGCTTGGTTGGCAAACGTCATTATAGTTCGAAAGGCAAGTGGAGCTTGGAGAATGTGCGTAGACTATATTGATCTCAATAAAGCCTGCCCTAAGGATAGTTTTTCGCTTCCCCGTACTTACCAGTTGGTTGATGCCACCTCCGGACATCAGATGCTAAGCTTCATGGATGCTTACTTCGGTTATAATCAAATATAAATAGATCCTGCTGATGAGGAGGCAACAACTTTTCAAATAGATAAGGGGCTATACTTTTATCTAGTAATGCCATTCGGGCTCAAGAACGCGGGGGCAACATACCAACGCCTAATGAATAAGGTTTTTAAGAACATTATTGGGCGCACTATCAAAGTATATGTAGACGATATGCTAGTTAAAAGCCTCGAGAAATCCCAGCATATATCTGACTTGGAATAATGCTTCTGCCTCCTTCGATCTTATAACATGCGCCTTAACCCCTCCAAATGTGCATTTGGAGTAACCTCAGGAAAATTTTTGGGATTCATGATTACCCATCGAGGGATTGAGGCCAACCCTAAGAAGATCAAGGCCCTAAGGGACATGTTACCCCCGAGAAATATCAAGGAAGTCCAGAGATTAAACGGAAGAATTGCAGCACTTTTTCATTTTCTGGCTTGCTCAGGAGATAAATATTTACCATTCTTCAAGGTTCTCAAAGGTGCTAGTAGTTCAGGATTTCAGTGGACTGACAAATGTCAAAAGGCTTTCGAGCAACTCTGAGCTTATCTAGCCTCACCGTCACTGCTCTTGAAGCCAATTCTAGGGGAAATTTTATATATATATATGGTTGTCTCCTCCCAAGTTATAAGCTCAGTCTTGGTTCAAGTAAATGATATTGTTCAACGCCCAGTTTATTATATTAGCAAGATACTTTCATAGATAGAAACACGCTACCCATTAATAGATAAAATAGCCTTGGCGTTAGTCTTCTTAGCTAGAAAGTTACGCCATTATTTTCAAGCACACATGATCAGGGTCTATACAAACTTACCATTAAAAAATATTCTCCAAAAGCCCGAGGCATTTGGAAGATTGATCAAATGGTCAGTGAAGCTTGGAGAATTTGATATCTAGTTCCTACCTAGACCAGACATCAAGTCACAAGTGTTGGCCAACTTTGTGGTTGAATGTACTAACCATACCTCCAATGAACCGATAGATGCATCTCCTTCCTCCTCGTGCTGGACCTTATATGTCGATGGAGCTTCTGGGAGTTCTGGTGCCAGTGCTAAAATCTTATTAATCTCCCGATAGAAAGCTACACTCGAATATGGGCTTAGATTCAAGTTCCCGATAATAAATAATGTCACCGAATATGAGGCTCTGATCACCGGATTTAAGCTGGCAATTGATTACGAAGTGCAAGACTTGGTGGTTCACACCGATTCCCAACAAGTCGTCTCCCTGGTAGAGGGAGAATTTGATGCCCACCATTCATTGTTGGTCCAGTATTGTCAAATAATTAAATTTTTGTTAGCCCAAATAAAGAGACATCAGATCATCCATATTCTTCAGGAATAGAATGTAAGGGCAAACACTCTCTCCAAGCTGGCCACTTCTATGACAGGAGATATTTTCAGAAGAAAATATATTGAGAAGATCCACTTTCCGAGCGTTCAAGGCTTGTGGGTGATTCAATCAATAAATGAATCAAAAAAAACTTCTTGGATTGACCCCATTCTCATTTTCTTACAAGAGGGTGTTCTTCCTAAAGACTCGATGGTGGCAATATGACTTCGGCGGCAGGCAACAAACTTCATTATTATTAATGGAGAGTTATACAAATGATCTTTCACGGGGCCATACCTCAAATGTCTTCCTCCTTCAGAGGTAAACTATGTACTCTGAGAAGTACATTCAGGCATTTGTGGGGAATATCTGGGCGAAAGGGCGCTAGCCCAAAAGGTCCTGAGACAGGGATTTTACTGGCCAACAATGAAGCAGGACGCGCTAGAGCTCGTGGAAAAATGTAATAGTTGTCAGTTACATGCCAACCTCACCCATCTACCTGCCATAGATATCTCAATATTATAGAGTCCCTAGCCTTTCGCTCAATGGGGGATTGACATAGTAGGACCCTTTCCTATAGCCATGGGTCAACAGAAGTTCATCATCTTTGCTATAGACTATTTCACAAAGTGGGTGGAGGTAGAACCTCTGGCAAAAATCACCAAAGCAAATACCAAACAGTTCCTATGGAAGAATATAATATGTCGTTTTGGCATTCCTGCGAAATTTATCACCGATAATGGAACGCAGTTCACAGGAAAGGTCTTCACCATATTTTTCCAATATCTCCATATTCAACTAGTACACACGGATGTGGCCCATCCTCAAGCTAACAGACAAATGGAGGTCACTAATCAGACTATTCTGAAGGGATTGAAGACATGACTTAAGAAGGCTGGGGGGCAGTGGGTTGATGAGCTCTCACATGTCCTCTGGGCCTATCGTACCACTACAAGAACTCCAACAGGAGAAACCCCATACAATCTCTGCTTTGGCACAGAAACTGTTATTCCCGTTGATATTAGAGTCCCAAGTCATATTGTTCAAACTTTTGATTTCAATGACAACGATAAAAAACTCAGGTGCAGCCTAGACCTCCTTCCAGAAGCAAGAGATGAAGCAATGCTTAAGGTTGTTGCATATCATCAGAGAGTTGCCCGTCACTATAATCGAAAGATGAAACCATGACGTATATCGATTGGAGATCTAGTTATGCACAGCATCGAGGCGGCAAGAAAAGGTCCCCAACGTAATAAACTTTCCCCCCTATGGGAGGGTCCATATTTAGTAGCAGCTGTAGTGAAGCCCGGGACTTTCAAATTGAAGGATGTTGAAGGAAATATGCTTCCTCGTACCTGGAATGTAGATAATCTTCGTAAGTACTATCAGTAGTGCATAGTAGTACTACTCATTTTAAGTACTATATGTCTTATATTGTATGTTCTGAACGATATTGTTTGTGGTGTTTGTAGCTTCTTTATCCCTAAGTTATCTCAAGAAACTATGCCTTTGTAGTATGGCTATGTTGAATTATATTATTATCTTCTTCAAGTAAAATCGTATTGATAGATTCGCACAAGCTGTGAACTTCGATCTTGAGATTCTTGATTCGAGCAACACAATCATTATTATAGCTCAGTCACTGGATGATCAATCCCAGGGGGATTCGATCTGACCTCTTCCACGTGTTAAAAAGCAGTAGACAATGCTTTAATCAATAACCTCGGATAGGTCAAACACCCTAGGTGGGTGTCACTTAATTATTATATCCTTGATTCAAGGCATATGCACTCTTTGTTGCTCCTCAATCACTGGATGATCAATCCCAAGGGGATTTGATCCAATCTCTTCCACACAGGTTAACACCATCGAGAAAACTCTGGCAAATAACCTCGGATAGGTCACACATCCTTGATGAATTCTTTCAACCTCTTCCACATAAGTTAATGCCATCAAGAAAACTCTAGCAAATAACCTCGGATAAGTCGCACATCCTTAGTAGATTCTCTTAACCTCCTCCATACAGGTTGGAACGTATAACTAGAAGCCTCCGATAAGTCAAGCATCTTAAACAAGTATAAATAAAATTCACTTAAAGGTACTGAAATGTTTATTAGCTAGATAAAAATACCAATAATTTTTATCATAAAAGATTACATATATCAATACAAATATTTAATACATCACAATCGCTAAAAAAGATAAAGCAGTACAAATAGTAGAAAATAAAAATGCTACTCAATATTTACAGTCTCATCATCCACGTCAAGGTCAAAGGCCTTCTGAAGCTCACTCTCTATCTCGTCGCCATCGGAACCTGAAGGAAAGTCATCTGAAGCCTGGCTAGGGGTCACACCTTCAACTTGGACTCCGGTCTTCCGCTGCATTAGGCGAACCCCCTTCAAAAAGCCCCTGATGAATTCATCTTCAATATATTGCTGCTCCAAGGCCTTCATTTCTATATCATAGAATATCATAGATATGGTCTTGAGCCTCCTAAACGTGATCCTAGATGATGGTCTTGAAAGCTATAGACTTTTTGAAATCTTCAATAACTTTTGAAGGTTCTGAGCCAGACAAAGCAGCCTCCTTCTTAGCTATAAGAGTCTGGGACCTCTTATCCTTTGCCTCAAGTGACGCTATCTTCTCTTTGGAGGCCTTTTGATCCTTCAGAAGCTGAGTTATTATTGCTCGTGCTTCGTCAGATCAATTTGATGCTGATCTACCTGTCAATTTTGAAGAGATATGGATTACATTATGTTAGCCTATTCAGTCCTACACTCACTCAACTCCTCTTCAAGCACCTTTGCCTCCTTGGTCTTATGATCGTACTTCCACTTGAACTCTCCTTGAAGATATTTGATCTTCACAAATTCACTTTTCCATTCATTTAGAGCATCGGTAAGCTCGATCCCAAGGCGCGACCACTGAAATAAAGAGAAAAGTGTATTAAAATCTATCCCAGAAGAAAAAGAGAAAAAGCATTGGGAAGGTATTACTCACCAAGTTGCTAGCTTTGTGGCGTCCGATACATTGATGGTTCAAGACCTCCTCATGGGAGTGGAACTTGGCTGGGGACGAGTCAAGTAGAGCTTTGTCGGTATTTGTCACAGTACCCTCCAACCTCTTCCTCTTCTTCAAAACCTGGGGGTCTTCACCTCTTGCCGGTCATTTAGGAGCCACCTTTGAAGTTGGGGCATGGGGCTTAGGAACCTTGGAAGTCGGCTTCAATATCCTTGCATCAGACCTTTCAGCGTGGAATGACAGCCCCACCTTGAACAAGAACTCTTCCTCGATGTACCTACTCATGTGACGAACCTCAAATAGAAGATGTTCAATGTCAGGAACTTTGAGGATCCTCATTATGTCTTCTTCCTCGACATGTAGAGGGGATGACAGATCATTCATCTTCCCCCACTTCTCCAACAGGACCCAATCATTTTTCATAAAGAAAAATGCATTAGCCCAGTTCTTTAAAGGATCATGGGTATATAAGTCCAACCATTTTGATCTGAATGTGACACGCCCATGCGTGTCGCTAATAAATTGACCCATCCGTGAAAGGTGTTCAGGTTTCATAGTAGCTCCTCGATCCCTAAAGAGCACAATCAATCCCACAGTCACCGACATCACTTTGAATGAAAATTGGGATATGTTCACCCCACACCGCCGTAAAATTTTGATTAACTCAGTAGAAGGTGGAAAGCGTAACCCCGCTCGTAAATTGGTCTCAGAAACGGTCAAGTACCCAGGAGGAGGAAGCCTAGCCCGATCAGACCTCTTAGGAACAATCGTCACCACATCATTCGGGAAATGAAAATTCTTGAGGAAAAGGATAAGGAAGTCACTTGTAACAGTCGATGCTGTCTCATTTACCCTCGTTTCCTTATTTGGCCCCCACTCGCAATCATACGATGCGATGGGGTCTCCCCTGATCGCAGGGTTTTTTGATGGAAGATGATCACCCGACATTTCTCCTACTCAAGGGTGTTGGGGGAAGAAGGGGGGATCTTCGAACTTTTTTGCAAAGAGAGGGGCCTTGGAAGACTAAGGGAAAGCCTCAATTGTAAGAATAGATGGGGAATGGGAGATCTCTGGACTTTCTTGCAAAGAGAGAGGTCTTGGAGGACCAATGGAAAGCCTCAATTGTAAGAATAGATGGACAGTGGGAAGTACAAATTTTCATACCCCAAAGAGGGGTATTTATAGTTGCATGAAGGGTAAATAAAGAGTCTTTCTAAAAAAAATTTAAAAATAAAATTAAATTAAAATTTGGAATTCTAAAAAATAAAAATTAAGTGAAATATTAAGAGAAGAATTCTAAAAGTTTCTTCATAATTTTTATTAATTGGAATTCTAAAAGACAAAAATTAAGTGAAATATTAAGAGAAGAATTCCAAAAGTTTCTTCATAATTTTTATTAATTGGAATTCTAAAAGACAAAAATTAAGTGAAATATTAAGAGAGGTATTCAAAAAATTTCTTCATAATTTTTATTAATTGGAATTCTAAAAGATAAAAATTAAATGAAATAATAAAAGGGGAATTCCAAAAATTTCTTCAAAATTTTTATTAATTAGAATTTGAGAAGACAAATCACTAATAATAATATAAAATATAATAATAATTTAATATATAAAATTTTCTAATAATTAAAAGAAGACAAAATACACTACAGGAAAACAATGAAATATCGACGGAATTTTCTGCGGAAATATTTACATCGGAAGCAACGACGAAATTTCCGGCGGATTGATCCGCCGGTAATTTTACGGCGTATTTTTCGGCGGAACTATCGTCGGTAGGTTTTCGGTGACGAAACCGCCAGAATTTCGCCGGTGTTTTCAATATACCGACGCATATTCTGCCGGTAATATTCGGTGGGTATTCCGACAGATTTACCGCTGGTTAATTAAAACCCGACGAAGTATTACCAGCGAATTATCCGCCAGTAATACTTCCGGCGTATTTGCCGCCGAAAATTACGTCGATAATTTCAATATATCGACCCCGTGCCCTCGACTTCAGCTCATTCTGTTTAGGTCGCCGCTACCGATGACGCGCGCCAGCCCTCGATCTCCGTCGACGACGTCCCTCCCTCCCTCGATCGAGCTCCTTCGACGATGACCTTGCCCTCGAATTCCGTCGGCGACCTCCCTCCCTCGCTCGCTCGCTCGATCGAGATCCTCCGTCGACGACGCACGCCCGTGGCTGTGTAGGTAACTTTCTCCCTTTTGCATGCTCCGTTTCCTCCGGCCAGTTCGCCCTAATTTGACGAACTTTTATTCTTGGACGCAGTTCGACTTCGCTCCGTTGACGTTGGCCGCGCCGGGAGCTCGCTTGCTATTTAGGTAACTTTCTCCCTTTCGCATTTCTTTTTTTTTGTTGGGTTTAGTCATGGATGTTCTCACTAGACATTTGCAAGAGGATGTACATTGGTGTATGCTTTTTGCTGATGATATTCTTCTTGTTGATATGACTAGAAAGGAGTTGAAGGTAAACTTGATTTATGTAGGCCAACCTTAGAGTCTAAAAGCTTTCATTTGAGTAAATTGAGTGCGTTAATTCCTATTTTTAAGAATAAATGTGATGCATAAGATTGTGTGAATTATAGATGAACTAAGTTAATGTGTCATACTCTAAAACTGTGGGAGTGAGTTATGGAGCGTAGGTTGTGGTGTGATGCTAATGTTTCTCAAAATTAATTTGGATTCATGCCAGATAGGTCTACTATGGAGGCCATACATTTATTTAGGAGGTTTGATGAAGAAGTATATAGAGAATAAAGAGGATCTACATATGATATTTATTGATGATCAAGTCATTAATAGAGCTAGTGAGGGGATTGTCACATTGGATGATCAAGTCATTAATCAGAATACACATTTTAGATATATTGGATCTATTATTCAGAGTGATGGTGAAATAGATGGGGATATTATCAACAGAATTTATGTTGGATGGTTGAAGTGGAGGAATGCATCGGGCTTATTGTGTGATAGAAAAGTATCCCTCAAACTTGAAAAAGTATTATATCCGGATAGCGGTACCGATCGGTACCGAGCGGTACTACTATCGGTACTGAGTGGTACCAAGCTCGGTACCGCACGCCTAATGATGTGGTGAGACCTGTAATGCTCTATGGTGCCGAATATTGGCCAATAAAAGAGTAGCATAATTCTAAGTTAAGCGTTGCAGAAATGAGGATGCTCAGGTGGATGAGTGGTTGTACCCTTAGTATCAAATGTAGATTATCTTTATTTTTTAAAATCAATAAATATCAAATGTAGATCATCTTTATTCTCTCTATATTTCTCCATCAAATCTAGATAGGACTACCTTGTTATGTTTTTATCAATGGTAGTATGTAACTATTTTGGCAAGTAATCGTAACTTATATTCTTATTGTCAATATTATATGTAGGCTATATATTATGGATATCAGAACTCAAAGAAGTTGAATTTATAATCGATTGGTGCAAGGACGGAAGACATTAACTGATGAGTTCATTAGAGAGGTGCATATTTTTATTCAGATAGCTTATCAACTACCCAGCTTCATCTCAGATGGAAAGTTTCATTGCCCATGTTCTAAACATAAAAATCAGGTGCACCTTAGCCCAGATGACGTAACTGTTGATCTATATCGTCGATGTTTCATGCTAGATTACTGGTATTGGACTTCTCATGGTGAGTATGAACCACATTTGGATTCTCGATGCTGCCCATCGATAAGTGCTACTAGAGATGATGAAGAGCATATCATATATAATCATGAAGACTTAATTCATGATGCAAGTGGAGCACAATTTGAACAATATACAGAAGAGTCACCTAATAAAGAAGCACAAAATTTTTATGATTTATTGCATGCTTCCCAACAACCAATATGGACAGGTTGCACCACTCACTCAGAGTTATCCGTTGCTCTTAAGATATTAAGTATCAAGGCAGAATATAATGTCCCCATGATTATTTTAATCAATTTATTGGACTGCTTAAAGAAACCAATCTAGCAGATAACATAATTCCCACAGATTTATATCGGACTAAGAAGTTGGTTTCGAAGCTTAGTTTGACATACAAAAAGATAGATTGTTGTGTCAACGGTTGCATGTTATTCTACAAAGATTTTCAATCAGAGATTGTATGCCATCATTGCAACGCACCGAGATTTAAACCAAAATCTATCACAAAAAGAAAGCTGAAGGATGTAGCAGCCAGCAGGTTATTTTACTTACCCATAATTCCTAGACTGCAACGATTATATGCATGAATGAGATCTGCTGAACATATGAAATGGCATAAAGAACATATCTCACAGGAATGGTTTATTACACATCCATCAGAAGCGGATGCCTGGAAACATTTTGATCTTACATATCCCACATTCGTCTCAGAATCAAGAAATATAAGATTAGGTTTATGTGCAGATGGTTTCACTCCATTTAGTCAGTCTGGTTCACCTTACTCATGTTGGCCCGTCATACTCACACCATATAATCTTCCACCAGAGATGTGTATGACTACTCCTTATATGTTTTTGACGCTTATCATTCCAGGGCCATATAATCCAAAAGCAAAGATCGATGTTTTCTTACAACCGTTAATTGATAATTTAAATCTATTATGGGAAGAGAGAATAAGTATATATGACATCTCCACCAAACAGAACTTCATTATGAGGGCAGCATTACTTTGGACAATTGGTGATTTTCCCGCATACGGTATACTCTCATGTTGGAACACTTCTGAAAAATTAGCTTGTCCACTTTGTATGGAAAATACAAAATCATTTACTTTAAAGCACTGAGGGAAGAACACTTGGTTTGACTGTCATCGCATGTTCTTACCTATAGATCATCCTTTCAGGTGAAATAAGGATAATTTTGTCAAGAATAAAATGGTAATGTCGCTGGCTCCTCTTAGATTAACTAGTGAAGAAATATTTGAAAGAGTCAGCTCCAGCCCCACAGTAGTGGAATCTCCATCATTAGCTGATTATAAATTGCCAGGATATGGTGTTAACCATAATTGGACTAAAAAAAGTATTTTTTGGATATTACCATATTGAAGGACAAATTTGATCAGACATAACTTAGATGTTATGCATATAGAGAAAAATATCTTTGATAATATATTCAATACAGTTATGGATATCAAAGATAAATTCAAAGACAACATAAAAGTAAGGATGGATTTAAAGGAGATTTGTAGGAGAAAAGTATTAGAATTGAGGGATGGTGGAAGTGGAAAATATTTCAAACCAAAAGCTTCATTCACTTTGACTTTAGAGCAGAGACGTGTCGTTTGTGAATGGGTGAAGAGTTTACGTGTACCTGATGGATATTCTTCAAATCTAAGCAGATGTGTTGATATTAGAACTGGGAGATTATTTGGTATGAAGAGTCATGACTGTCATATCTTCATGCAATGTCTGTTGCCAACTGCCTTTAGTTATCTGTCGGATCAAACTTTAAAGCCCTTGATCGAGCTGAGTATCTTCTTCAAAAATTTATGCTCTTCAAATTTAAATATAGAGCAACTGATTCTTATGGAGCAGCATATCCCGTTTATTCTGTATAAACTTGTGAAGATATTTCCTCTAAGTTTTTTTGACTCTATGGAGCATCTGCCGGTACATTTATCATATGAAGCTAGAGTCGGTGGACCAGTTCAGTATCGATGGATGTATCCTTTTGAGAGATACTTAAATAAACTTAAGAAGACTGCTAAGAACAAAGTGCATCATAAAGGCTCAATATGCAAAGCATATTTAATATACGAGACAACTTATTTCTACTCGTATTACTTTGAAACAAGGTCACAATCAAGTCAGAGCACTGCACCTGAAAAAGTAGGTCAATCCTCAAATTTATCTGTATTCAACGGCAGTCGTGAACCCGTAGGCACTAGTACCATACGCTATTTGACTGATAAAGAGATGCGAGTTGCCACTTTATATGTCTTGCTTAACAGTGATGAAGTTTGGTCATATCTCAAGTAAGTTTGAATAAGCTTGCTCATAAATTTGTTACTCACACTTTCATTCAATCTAAACCTTAATGTTTACAGGAGTTTCATTGATGGATTGAATACAACAGAACAAGTAGAAGTCCAGAAGATAGTGGAAACAAATTTTCTTATTTGGTTTAAAAATGCGATACATATTTCGACAATTCATTTCAATTAATATATCTTTATTTAGTTATTAAGCATACTAATGACATACTTTATCTAATAACTAGGTCCACGCTGAAGATAATAATTTGCAATATCATGGACTACTTGATCTAGCTTAGGGACCAAATAGAGCGGTAAAGTGTTATCAAAATTTCTTAGTTAATTGTTATAAATTCCAAATCAAATATTGGTGTGAAGATAGAAAAATAGATAATTCTGGTGTATGTGTTAGAGGGAATACCCATACAGGTGATGAGTCTGAGTATTACAGGGTATTAGAAGAAATATTACAGTTAGAATATCCTAGTGTTGGGAATAATGTGTATCTATTTAATTGTGAGTGGTTTAATCCAATAAAGAATAAAGGTACAAGAATACATCCATTGTATGGTATAACAGAAGTCAAACGGGGTAGAAAATATTCAAAGTATGACCCATTCATCATTGCTAGTCAGGCGCACCAAGTCTATTTTGCTAACTACCCGAGTAGAGTACGAGACAAACAAGATTGGCTCGTAGTTATGAAGACCAAACCCAGGGGAGTTATTGAAAAGACTACTTCAATACCACCAGCACATTAAGAAGAGTTTATATCAAACATACAAGATGTTTCTAACGATGTGGACGATCAAATTACAACTACTGAGAGTGAGTTGCAGTTAGAGAAAGTGGATTTAAACAAAGAGGACATTCATAACGAGTCTGACAGTGGTACAGAAGTTTCATCATATGAAAGTGAATCAACATAAGGTAAATGAATTTGGACTAAAATTAAAATTTTTGTATTTCTATTTACTTATTTGTTGTGTTATTTTATATTTAAAAATTTTTTGTACTTGCATTTATTTAATTCCTGCGATATTTTATACATTTTTTGTCATAACATCTGTTATTAATATTTTTCAATATTTGTGCAGATGGCTTCAGGTGATGACCGTCAGAGAGGACTGATCAAGAATATATTTGGTAGGCGCAGCAAAAAAGCTGTTGTTAGCAGGCCTGCACGTACTGAGGGCACCTCTTCATCTCAGCCTGCTACTCAGAGTCAGCCTAGCCCGCCTATACCTACTCCTGCAGCCAGTAGCCCACAGTTCTACTCACCAGACCCACACTTACCTTCACCAGACCTTACACAGACCACTCCTTTCTAGCCCTATTACCAACCCCCACCTTATCATGGTGCACATCCTCCATATCCGTCATATGTCCCACCACCACCTCAGCCCGCTACAGCACCACCTCAGCCCGCTACATCCGGACCTTCCTACCCAGTTGTAGTAGAGCATGCGACAGAGGGTCGCATGTTGATTGAACCTGACGGTGACACATAAGTATTAATTTTATTTCAGTCATATAAATAGAATTGAATTAGTTTTTTTGACTAACATATTGCTTTCAGGTTTCATCCGTCAAAAGATCCTACGCATAAAATCCGGGACATAATACGGAGCAGATACGATGCTCCTTATATTTCTTGGAAGAAAGTCCCAAAAGAAGTACGGGACATATGGTTTAGAGAGTTTGAGGTATGTTATTATATAAATTTTTTTTTATTATATCTAATATATATAAGCTAAAAAAATTATTTATTCTTTATTGTATGTGTTTAATTACAGAAAAATTTTTGTTGGCTTCCCCAACATAATGATAAAATTAGAAAGAACTTTGAGAAGCGTGGCTCGACTCGTATGCGAGACATGTTTACTGATATTAGAAAGTCAGGCCATCGACCTCTCTGGATTATTGAGGGTGTATGGGCAGAGTTGAGCAGTACTTGGGGAAGCCCAGATTATACCAGAAGAAGAGATCAAAATAAACAGAACAGAGCTTCTGATGTTGGGGGCTTGGGTAGTTCCCTCATACAGGAGGTTCTGTTCCTCATAATGAGCACAGAAGACGTTTGGTAAGAAATTTTAAAATCTTTTAATAATTTACTTTAATTAGAATACTAATATATGTCTATTACAGAAACAGGTGCTGGGTAGAGAACTGACTCCTGTTGAATTGCATAGTCATACCCACAAGCGGTAGGAGGACCAGCAATGGGTTGACGAGCATGTTAGGAGAGCCTATGTAAGTATATAAGTTAATTTTGGTGATATTATGTGTAAATAGCATAACTTTTTATTAACTTTCATAGGAGGAGTATACACGGCTTCGAGAGAGTCAGGCTGCAGCAGGTGAAGGTTCTTCTGCTGGATCAATAGACTATTCTGACTACTGCACTTGGTCGCAAGCGGTAGGAGGAATGCAGCATGGTAGAGTATATGGGTTAGGCTCGCAGGCCTATGCATATGAATGGCAGTCATCTAGTGGAGGCAATTTTTCATCTAGTACCCAGGAATCTTTATATACCCAACAGATAGCTGCCCTCACAGCCGAGCTAGAACAGGTACGGAAAGCCCAAGCTGATTAGCAGATGCAAATACAGTAGCAGCAGATGTAGATACAGCAGCAGCAAGCTCAAATGTTAGAAGAAATGAGAAAGATGAGGGAGCAGATGAGTAGTGGTAGAAGTACATCATCACCTGAGGATGAAACTGAATCAGAGTTGACATTATTAATCTATTTAACTAATGTGGACATATGTTTTTATGTGTTTTTTTTGTACAAATCTATCTATTTGCTATTTGAACATGTTTAGTTATTTGTTTATGACACTTTTCTTATATATGTTTATTTATACATGTTTAATTATTCTTTATCTGGTTGATGCTCTTCTGGTTTGTGTAATTATTGATTTTATGGAATATATATGGTGTTGTAATTTTTTGTATGCATGTATAAATGTGAAAATCACTTTTCAAAGTGAGGAAGGTATTTTTTTCTGCTACAGGTTTCTGATAGATTATCCGCCGGTAACTTTGCCGGAAATACGATATGACGAAATTTCCGGCGGCATATGCGATGGAACTTCCGACGGATAGTTCGACGGTAATTTTCGACGGTAAAACTAGACATCGCTTTTATTGCGGCGGAATATCCGCCGGAACTTTCGACGGACAATTTCCTCCGGTATTTCCGGCGGTTATTACGCCGGAACACTGACACAGAAAAGGCGTCGGTTTGTCAAATATATCCGCCGGTTCTCCGCCGGAACATCCGCCGGAAATGCTTCCGGCGGAAAAAATGCGACGAAATGTTTTTTCCGACGCGCGTTTTACCGTCGGAGCTATTTCCGTCGGTAATCGGCCCGAAACCGATTATTTCCGTCGCATTTTTTACTTTACCGGCGGATTTTGTCCGCCAGTAATAGTTATTTTTCCTGTAATGATAATTATGACCTAAAGATAGAAATATTAATTGAAATATTAATATACATTAATAATGTTACATTAATCCATAAATTAAAAAAAAATCAGGCATAGGAAATCATGAAGACTTCATGGCTTGCATAGAAATTACTATGCGGTTATAATCAAAAGTTACTAAAACACAACATATTGAAGCCTACCTTTAGATCCAGTAATTCAATTAATAACGTTTCGAAAAACTTAACAATATCCTTAGCAAATGTATGATAATCTATAAAAAATATATTCAGAAGTGTAACATATAACGTAACTCTAAACTTTATTTCACTTTATATTAATTAAGATAATCCTCTTATTAGTATCATATAAATCATGCATTTTATAAACAAATAAATATTATCAGAGTTTAAAATAAAAACAAAATTTCATAAAAGTCTAAACAATGATTTTCTGTTTTAAATTTTATATGCCAAAATTAGTAGTCATCTTATTAATAAATAATTTATGAATTTGAGCAAATTAATTATGTTTATGATGCCAAACATTTAGGAGAAGAATCAAATATACATATTTTCGTACTTTGCAAGTTTCAAAATTCGAAGATAGGGGGCAATTGATATGTCACCAAAAAATAGTCTTGATCAAGCACGAATCTTGAGGCAAAATCAAGGTGGAAACTTCAAAAATTAAATTAGAGATCATATGAATTCTGATTTCAGTAAACTTATAGTCGAACTGAGCGTCTCGGAAACACGAACCCAATGTCACCAAAATCGACCCAATCCAAGCCCAAATGAGTCCGAATCAAAGACTCGAAGCACTTTTGGAAGGATTAAACCACAGTTTGAGTTATCAAAAGGTCTCCAATCATGACATGCTTATAGTCGAATCGAGCGGCTCGACGAGACAAATCCAATGAGCCCGAGATAATTAAATTATGATATCATTAAGGCATTCAAATGATCATTGAATGGTACATGATCGTAGGAATCAAGATCGGCCGTCCATCAAAGCCACTCCCAATTTACCCTTGATCTTCCACTTATTTACAAGTCATGCCACTCAAAGAGTTCTATAAATAGAACCCCATTTCCTCTTGAAAGGGGGGATCAAAGCCAAGAGAGAAGAAGGAAGAGAAGGAAGAAAGCTCCAGCCGCCTAGCTCCTCCTCGACCACTGCTGGAGTTCTGTCGCACCACCACCCGGAGTCTCGCCGGATCTCCACCGGAGCTTCGCCGGACCACCACTTGAGGGCCTCACCTTCGCCGGACCACCGCCGTAGGCCCTCACCCTCGCCGGACCACTACCGGAGGACCTCGCCTTCACCGAACCACCATCGGAGGCCCTCACCTTCGCCGAATCATCACCTAAGGCCTGGAGCTCTGCCAGACCACCATCTGAGGCCCGAAATTCTGCCAGACCATCACCTAACACCCGAACTTCTACCGTACAATTGTTACTTGTAATCTGATCGCCCTTGGAGGCGAGTCATGCCATTGTAACCAACTCAAATTCTAGTGAAATCATTTTCAACTGGGCTAGGCCCCGTGGTTTTTCCCCTTTCAAGGGGTTTTCACGTAAACAACTCTTGTATTCTCTGTGTGTGATTTGGATATCCGTGCAATGCTAAGACTGAAAATTATAACTCTATCGCCGCATATATTCTAACTCGCAACATATATATATATATATATATATATATATATATATATATATATATATATATACTTAACCGCCGGCTGTAATCGGTGGTAACCGCGGAAGGCAGAGGGGCATGCCCCTTCTCGCACATGTAGTCGTGCTTGTCCGCTGGAGGCGAACGACAGAAAATGACTGGTCGGTTGGTGACCAATTCGGCCACCAGTTTAGATATTT
This sequence comes from Dendrobium chrysotoxum, assembly GCA_019925795.1. Lineage (NCBI taxonomy): Eukaryota > Viridiplantae > Streptophyta > Magnoliopsida > Asparagales > Orchidaceae > Dendrobium > Dendrobium chrysotoxum. The sequence goes on from JAGFBR010000817.1 coordinate 64,082, forward strand.
TTTTAGTCCATGGAACCATTTTTCAAAATTCTGAACTCAATTTTGATACTTTTAGTGCCAAACGAAGCTTCTACAGTCAATTTCGAGCAATTTGAAAAATTTACATCAGTTTTTAACATTTCTCGCTACGATCGTCGCGCCAACTTTAGGACATGCTAAATTTATGATCAAGGGTATTTTACTTTGTTAGATATTTGGTTCAAGATTTAGGTAGTTTCTTGAATGGCTTGTATTGCCATTGGTGTTGCTTTTTTGTGTAGCTTGTTTTGTAGCTATTTTGTGCCTACTTATAGGCTATAGGTTGTCATGGTTAAGCAATAAAGAACCTGTGTTCTGACATCTCTCTCCTTCCCTCTCTCAAGATCAAGAAGAGGAAGTGCTTCTTCCTCTCAAGCAAGATCTCACATACTTTGTTCGTGACCTCGAGGGAAAGTTCACATTGACGCCTAAGGAGCGGTCGCGTCTCGTAATTACCCGAAAATTATAATTTTACATTGGAACAATTTGAAAAGCTCTGACATATATTTTTGAACTTTACAGACTTCAAAGCCTGCCCTACAAGGTCCCTTTGGGACTTTATATATATATATATATATATATATATATATATATATATATATATATATATATATATATATATATATATATATATATATATGATAATGATAACACAACCAATTTTATTATTATTATTTTTATTTTATCAAATCTAGCCTAGCATAAAAATAAGATAAATGCCAATTTACTTATGTCATTTATGTTTGACATTAAATTTGGCAATTGAAATCACATTAAAAATTTCGAGTTAAAATTATACAGTGTGCCTGGTGAAGTCGCATTCAAACAATAGGTGAGGGGAAGGGCCATTTCGTCATATTTTTAAAAGTTTTAATCATTCATTTTCAAGAGTATAACTAGAAACAGTATGACCAAATATATTTGTGAGAATTTTTTTATTCATATTTTTTAAAAAGTGTGATTCAAATATAGAAAATTGTAGCTAAAAATATTATTTGAATCACAATTAAACAAAAATTGAAATTAAAATATGATGCTTACCTAATTTTTTCAAATATATGTAGATTTATAACTCAAATTATCATAGCTATCCAATTGTTTTAGCAGCACTTATCTTTAAAAATAGCATTAACTCAAATTATCTTCACCTAATTCTTGATTGAGAGCTAAAAAAATGATGATGAAATATTATAAGGGATATCACACATATCACTAAATTCTTACAATATTAATATATCTAATATCTAAATCTTATATATTTACTTCAATCTCAAGCTGAAGTCTAAGTTCTCTCTGCTCCTCCATGTAGAGCCGGAGGTCTTATTTATAAATTTTTTAAAGTAGCATGGCCTTTAAAAATAGCCAAAATTCAAAATATTTCATTGAATGGCTTGTTTTGATTCTCTCAATCGTAGACTATTCTTTCATCATTGAAGTGCCTTAATAATGTCTGAATAAATGATCTTTGGCTTGTTGGATTCCACTCGTTGAGATGCTCAATTCGACTATAAGCATGCAATATTTGGAGATTGTTTGATCATCCAATTAATGCTATGAAGTTTCTAATTACAGTTCAAGTGCTTAGTCTGGGCTCATTCGGACTCGTATTAGACTGCTTTTGGTATCATTGGTTTCGTCTTATTGAGATGTTCAATTTGATTATAAGTTTGCCTAAATCAAAATTCCGATTGTCCTAAATTTATTTTCAAAAATTTCCAATTCAAATATTCATCAATATTTGTGCTCGATGAAGATGATTTTCAACCACATATCAATTTTAAATTTATTTGATGAATAGAAAATTAATTTTTTATTCGAATTTCTTCATTCAAAATATCTCCTGATGTAAATATATTTTCCACATTAGGGGCAATTAATCTTCAAATTTCAGCATTTGATTCAATCCAATTCACTCTATCAGGATTAGCCAAAATTAATTTGATCCAACAATTAAAGGGATAAACTGTTATCAACATATACAAACAAATTTCATAAGGTAACATACGCATGTACTTAACTAATCATCTAAATGACATTAAGTACAGGGTCAAAGGAAATAATTTCTTCCATGATTTCCTAAACTTAAACCGGTTCCCTCTTGCTGCTGCAGCTGGCTCTGAAGCTACTATCTCTTCAATCTCAGTCTCCTCTACCATAGCTTTAGTTTCAGCCTCTATTTCGTCCCAAAACCGGGCTTCCCTTCTCTTCTTCCTTATAGCATAAAGAACATCAACTCTGTCACAAATTCCCCAAACTGTCACCTTTTGCTGGTAATAATCTACATGAACCGAATGTATTCCTGCATGATCCATGCAACAATTAACATTACAAATTAATCTTCAAGCATTATTATTTTTTAAATCATGTAATGAAAATTATGGTTAGTTTATGTTTAACAATAATTACTTGACACCCTTCATTCAAAATTTTTAGTCGAAGGAGCAAAATCTTACTAAATTTTAACGTCAAAAGTGTATGAAAAATAAGCGAACCCAGAAGTATAAAAAAAAAATTATAGAACCTCTGAGATGAGACAAGGCCTTCTTAACCTTCTTCTCGCATCCAAATGAGTAGAGCGGCACCTTCATCTCAACATACTGAGGCGACACGTTCTTGCCGGCAGCCGGAACAATTTGCAGGTCGGCCATTGCTCTTCGCCGGAGATTAATTTGGATATATATACAGTTAATTTCAGCACATATAGATGAAGAATGATCATGAGTTGGCCTTATAGCTAGCTTCAGGAAGTGGATTCCATGTAATAGATAGAAAAGAAAGGGACAGGATTGCGTGGATTGGCTGCGGTCGTGTTCTTCTTTTTCTTACTTTTTTTTTAGTTCTATCTTCTTGTAGGGGATGGAGGACTGGTTTTGGTCGTGTTGGTTGAGGATAGTCTTTGTGGCTGGTGATTTTTAGGTCAATTAATGTAAATTCACACACATATCATATACGCAAGACTCGAATCTAATATCTCTTGATAGTCGAAGCTCCCAACCAATATATCAAGATGACTTGTGTGGCTGGTGATTCTTTAATGGGGAGATGAATTAGTGAGTCATTGCTTGTCCTTTCTCTTAGTTTAAACCTTGGTTTTTTGCTTTGAGGATGGAGTTTTAGGGTTTGGTTACCATGTGAGATGTTGTGTAAAGTGGAATTTGCTTTAGCTTTTCAGACTAAGCAATTGAAAAGGATCAGTAAGTCAATGTGAGTGAGTAAGAGAGAGAGAGAGAGAGAGAGAGAGAGAGAGAGAGAGAGAGAGAGAGAGAGAGGAATAAAGCTCACAACATTTACACAATACTTCAATTAGTTTACTGTTATCATAATACAACTTCAATTATTTTCTTTTAGAAATCAAAAGTTTTTCATAATTATGCTTAACTGTAATAACTCTCACAAATTCAAAGAGTGATGGCTCAACATTCTACTTTTACATTTAACCTTACAATATTTAGTTCCTTGTACCTCCTCTAACATATATTCTATTTTTTTAAAGAATAGCTTCTTGTGTAACATTCAAAAATTAGGTTTCGTTTGAGATAATTTTTTATTGCTTTTTAAAGCAGTTTTTTAGTATACAAATTTTTAGTTCAAAAAATTTAGTATTAAAAATTATTTTAGAAAGCAGTAAGAAAGCTGTCACAAACAAAGCCTTAATTATTGATAAAATCAATACCAATTTTTTTATTTGGAATAATATTATTTTAATTTCGAAGAGAACAAATAAATTATATTTTTTTACTTTAATTAAGTGATTAATAACTTTATCGTTGCATGAGCTAATGCATAAGTTTAATATACTCTATTTTTTTAATTTCATAAATAATCAAACTTTAAGTAATATTCATGTAATTTTCCCTTTTTTATAAGAGAGATAATGCTAGTGGTATGCAAGAATTTTTAAGATTAGGAAGTACTCCCACTACTTAGATCAACTATGATTTGAATAAAATTTTGAGAGCACATATAATTGTAGAAGAAATCAAAAATATCTTTTAGTCATAAAAGTAGGAATATAATCAAACATTCATACATATCAACACTGAAAAATCAAACTAATTTTCAGCTTGGTTCAAAATTGATCAAATTAAATGTCAATTAATCTCAAATTGACACATGAATACCCTCATAAGTCACAGTGCATTAGTGCCCCCCCCTTCTCATTATAGGTCATCATCAAAATTATACCTTGATATTAATGGAAATAATTTTTTTGCCAAAAAAATCACTTATTATTGGCTAATAATTCACCAGTTGATTGAATAAATTCAGTAATGTGATGGCTTCCCCTCATTCGATCATATTTTTCCCTACTTGCACACATGCTTCTCCCCTTCCCCTCTAACAAATCACCATGTTGTGTTGGGAAAAGTAAAACATGCAACGAACCCAAACAAGAACGATAAAATGCAGCGAAAATAAATAACACCAGCATTGAATATGGAAAAATTTGAAACTGAAAAAAAATTATAAAGCTACACCACATCAAGAATCTCTTCTTGCTCACTCTCTCCTTGCTCACTCTCTCTCCTAGCTTCTCTTCACCACAACATCGTTCTCACACTAGAACATACAAAGAAACCACCAAGGGACGCAACCCTTAATGAAAAATGAGAAAGAAAACTGACATCTCATCTCACAACACTACGACGCCAGTTTGGAACATCACAACGCTCAGCTATCTATCTCCAGTCTGTCTGATAGCGCCGAGGTTTGGAGCATTGCAGTGCTTTTCTCTTTGTCTTTCTCCAAGCAAACTATACAATACCAGGGCACTCGGGTATATAATACTTGATACGTCATCGGAAAATTATCTTGATCGGGCACGAATCTCGAGGAAAAACTCAAGTTGGAAACTTCAAAAATTAATTCGGAGACTATTTAAACTCCGATTTCAGCAAGCTTACAGTCGAACTGAGCGTCTCGGAAATACGAATCCAACAACACCAAATTCGACTCAATCCGAGCCCAAACAAGTCCAAATCAAGTACCCGAAGTGCTGTTGAAAGCATCAAACAGCAATTTGAGTTACCAAACGGTCTCCGATTTTGACGAGCTTATACTCGAATCGAGCGGCTCGACGAGACGAATCCAACGAGCACAAGATCGCAGAATTCTGATATCATTAAGACCTTCAAATGCTCAATAAACGGTTCATGATCAAGGGATTCAATATCGACCGTTCATCCGGATCACTCCTTATTTGCCCTTGATCCCTCACATATTTACGGGCTATGCCACTCCAGAAAAACTATAAATAGCCCCTCATTTCTCTTAAGAGGGGACCCAAGCCAAGAAGAGAAGAAAAGAAGAAGAAGAGAAGAGAAGCCTAGGAGGGAATAGCTCCTCCTCGACCACCGCCGGAACACCGCCGGAACTCCGCCGGAACACCGCCGGATCACCACCGAAGCACCACCAGGGGCCCGAGGGACGCCAAAGCTCTGCCCAACACAGGAGCAACGTCGGAATTCTGCCCGACGCCGGAATTCTACCCGACGCCCGAGTGACGCCGGACTTCTCTCCAAGTGACGCCGGAATCCTACCCGACGCCCGAGTGACGCCGGACTTCTCTCCAAGTGACGCCGGACTTCTCTCCAAGTGACGCCGGAATTCTGCTCGACACCCCGAGTGACGTCGGAACTCTGCCTGTCCTTGTAACTGATACTCGTTGTAATCTGATCGTTCTGAATTTAAAGGACGAATCAGCCTTGTATTTCAAACAACACTAGTGGAACTCTTTCAACTGGGCACGGCCCCGTGGTTTTTTCCCTTTCTAGGGTTTTCCACGTAAAAATCTTGGTGTTACTATTTCAATTCTGTTTGTGTGCTGGATATACGTACAACGCTGAGACGGAAATTTAAACTCTATCGCCGCGTATATTTAAGTCCGCAACAGTTTGGCGCCGTCTGTGGGAAACAAATCCCACTATCCTAAGCACCACTTTGATGGCCAACAGGCGTAGCAATCGCATCTTGGGAGCCTCCCGCTCCAATTCACATCAATCTCGGGATCAGTCTATGAATCATAGACCCCAAGTATCCGCCTCCTTTCATGCTGGGGGGCAAGACGCTATGGGAGAAGGGATTTCAGGACCGTCCATTGAAGACCGCATCAGGAAGATGGAGGAGTCTCAGAATGAGATCCTACAACTCCTGCGAGAGACTCGACAACCGGCACTAGCACCACAGGAACTAGCACCACAGGAGGAGGTTCTTCTCCCTCGAGATCCACCACGTGTTGAAGCTGTTCAAATCGAACATCTTCAAGCTGAGATTCCTCTTCCTCCACCTAGGAGGCGTTCGCAGTCACATCAAGATAACGAACTGGCTGATACAGCAAGTTCTACCCATCCTCCGCACACAGGTCGGCAACCTCGTATTCCTTTGGACCTCCCCGAAGAGTTAGCCCAACATCACATTGCTGAGCTCCCTCGCAATACCCTACGCCACGAACTGCGACGATTGGTTCGAGAGGAGTTCCCTACAGGAGGCGTAAGGCAACCTCTTCATCAGTGGGACTTCCAGGAGTCGTCACCCCTGACAGAAGCCATTCTTCAACACCCTATTCCGGCTGGCTTTAAGCTACCGAGCATCGAATCCTACGACGGGACATCCGACCCATATGAGCATATCGATCATTATCGAACAATTATGCATATACAGCGAGCTCCGGATGCACTCCTATGTCAGGTTTTTCCTGCTACACTCAAAGGACAGGCTCGAACATGGTTCTATTCACTTCCAACCGGAACAATCCCCACATTCGTCAAATTGGACAAAGTATTTGTCGAACAATTCGTAGCCAACCGAAGAATTACTAAGGATTCTTCTCATCTCTCTGGGATCCGTCAGAACGAGGGAGAAACATTAAAAGAATATTTTCAACGGTTTTCCACCGAGGCTCGACAGATTCCGGGAGTGGACCCAGAACTGCTCCGAGGGGTCTTCCTTGGAGGCCTTCGTCCTGGTCCTTTCTATTCGGCACTCATGCGAGATACGGTTCATTCATACGCCGACCTGATTCATCGTGTGGAGGCACAAATCTCCGCAGATGAAGCCATAAATGCTCACAGAAAGCAGTTCGAGCAGACAAATGGGAAGCGCAAAGGTGCTCCTGGGATGGATAATTCTTCCTTACAATGGAAAAAGCAAGGGAATAGCAATCTACCTCCTAGGCCCCCATTACCACAACGAGAACCTCGGCAGGAGAAAGAGTACACTCCGCTCAACACATCTCGAGCAAATGTGTTAATGGCGATTCAAGATCAGGACAAAGTGAAATGGCCGCATCCTTCGAAGCCAAATACAGGAAATCAAGATCAGTACTGTCACTTTCATCGTAGTCGTGGCCACTCTACTGAAGCGTGTTGGCAACTTAAGGATGAGATTGAAAGACTTATCCGCCAGGGCTATCTTCGACAGTTTATTGGGAACCCACCTACCCGAGAAGAAGCTCGCCCCACTGGGGGGCAAAATCAACAACAACAAAGACAACCATTGAATAATATTCAAAGGGTTGGTGAGATTGAGTAATGCTGCAACTTAAACCTTTGTGTTAGTAATACTACTTGTCATGTGTCACCATGTATCTCTTCTATGATCAGTAGGATGTCACTCTAATGTCCTTAGTATTTCTACCAAGTCAAATGATGTGGTTGTCCCTATATGTATCTCTTTTGTTGTACAAGGGAATTATTGTATTGTCTTACAGTAATATAATGTGTTGTTCGTCTAGTTTTGATATTGTCTCTTTCTTTAAAAAAGAATATAAATGACAATGAAAAACTACTGACAAATATAGTCTCTTTATCCTTGATTCGAGAAATACACAATCTTTATTGTGTCTCAATCACTGGATGATCAATCCCAGGGGGATTCGATCTGACCTCTTCCACACAGGTTAACGTCGTCGAGCAAAGGCTCCGACATACAACCTCGGATAGGTCTCACATCCTTGGTGGATTCTCTCGACCTCTTCCATACAGGTTAACATCGTCGAGCAAAGGCTCCGACATACAACCTCGGATAGGTCTCACATCCTTGGTGGATTCTCTCGACCTCTTCCATACAGGTTAACGTCGTCGAGCAAAGGCTCCGACATACAACCTCGGATAGGTCTCACATCCTTGGTGGATTCTCTCGACCTCTTCCATAAAGGTTAACGTCGTCGAGCAGGGCTCTGACATACAACCTCGAATAGGTCTCACATCCTTGGTGGATTCCCTCGACCACTCCTATACAGGTTAACGTCATTGAGCAGGGCTCTGACATACAACCTCATATAGGTCAAATGTCATTAGATGATGTCTTGTATCCCAATCATTGGAAGATCATTCTTGGGGAGATTTAATCTAACATCTTCCCTTAACGTCATCAAGCAAGGGCTTTGACTTGCAGTCTCAGATATGTCAAACATCCTAAAAGGATGTCTCTCACATTCGTTCAAACTAATAATACATCAAAAGCACAAAGCATGTCTTACAGATGCAATAACAATTCAGGTCCCTCAAGGGGACAAATCCTCATTTCATATACAATATCACTGGAGTTACATAAATTCAGATTCAAATATACATTTCTTCTCGCCAGCAGTTGAAATCAAAAGGTACACTGGTGACACTCATACAAGCTAGTATCATCCAGTAACAAGTAACTTTAACACAGTCAAATATCCTTGGTGGATTTTAGTGACTTCTCCCTTGCTGCACGCAAGCATCTCCTACAACTGCTCCTTTAAAGAAAGGACATAACTGGATCATCATCAGACCTCCACTCAGTTGACAGTGTTAGTGTATTGCCAGAATATTGGCATATCACACTACTTCGGCCTCTTGATTCAGTAATATCTAATGTTGGCACACTTCAGTATGAATGAATATTGCCTTAACATAATGTTACTGGACGCCGGCCATTATCTGCCCGTCGCCAGACCCTCGTCGAATTTCTACCCAACGTTGTATTTCTGCCAGTTGCGTGACTTGCCTCGGATATCTACCCGACGTTGCACTTATGCCCGTCGAGGGACTTTCATCGGACTTCTACCTGACGACGAGCTTCTTCCCGTTGCTGGGTCTCCGCCCGTCGCCGGACTTTCGTTGGAATTTTGCCCAATATTTTCGTCGGACTTCTGCCCGACACCGTACTTCCACTCGACGCAGGACTTCTGCCAATCGCGGGACTTTCGTCAGACTTCTGTCTGACACCGAACTTCCTCCCGTTGAAAGACTTCTGTCAGTCGCGTGACTTTCGTCGAACTTCTACCCGACGCCGGACTTATGCCCGTCGTCGGACCCTCGTCGGATTTCAACCCGACGCTGTAATTCTTCCCGACGTCAGACTTCTACCCATCGCCGGATATTTGTTGGGCTTCTACCCGACACCGAATTTCTACCCGTCATAGGACTTCTTCCCGCCGACGGATTTTCGTCGGAGTTCTACCCGACGCCGTACTTCTTCCCGACGCCTGACTTCCGACCATCTTCAGACTCCCTCCGACTAACATCTCACCTCCACATGAAGGAATGAAAAAGAAAAAAAATTTCTAACTCCTGTACAAGAGGAGGGGCGTTGTCTCAAGTAGGGAAAATCACCTACTGAATAACAACGGAATGCCTCAACTGTTAGAAAGCCAGAATGAGAGAAAAAAGAGGGAAAACCGCTAACTTCTGTGCAAAAGGAGGGGCGCCAAGTTAAGTAGGGAAAGTCACCTACTCAAAAACGGCGGAAGGCCTCAAAATGCCAGAAACTAGAGGGGAGAAGAGAGGAATACTCTAACTTCTGCGCAAAGGGAGGGGCGCTGAGTCAAGTAGGGAAAATCACCTACTCAAAAACGACGGAAGGCCTCAAAATGCCAGAAGCTAGAGGGGAGAAGAGAGAAAGCCGCTAACTTCTGCGCAAAGAGAGGGGCGCCGAGTCGAGTGGGGAAAATCATCCACTAAAAAACAGCGGAAGGCCTCAAAATGCCAAAAGCTAGAATGAGAGGGAGAGGAGTAGAGAAGGTGCAATTTTCCTCCTACCCCAAGGGGGGTTTTTATAGGAAGAGAAAAGGGTGAAAAGGGGGGAAAAAATTTAAAATTTGGAGGGAATTTCCCCTCCAAAAAGTTTAAAAATTCTTCTAGAAACATTTTCTAGATTTATTCTAGAAAATTTGGAGTCCAAATGTGACATTTTCGGAATTAAAAAAAAAAAAAAAAAATTTTTTTTTTGGAGGGAAAACGAGCCCCACCACGAAAAAAGATAAAAAAAAAAAAAAAAAAAAATGAATAATGGGGGGGGCAACTGCCGCGCGCCCAAGGGGCGCGCCTGTTGCGCGCGCTCCCGCGCGGGCGCCGCCGGCGGCGGCTGCCGGCGGCCGGCCGGCCGTTCGGCCGGTTCGGCCGCCTACGCGTTACCGGGCTCCGATTTTGGGCCCGGACGGTCCAAATTCGACGTTTTTGGGGTCCCCGGACACGTTTTTCGACGTTCCGGACTCAATTTTGACACTTTCGGAGCTCAACGGGGCCTCTATGATCAAGTTCGAGCAAACATTTAATTTTTGGAACGCAAATTTTTGTGATTTTGCCAAAGTGAAAAGCCGACACATATATTTTTGGACTTCTGGAGCTTTGACGTCCAAAAATAGGGGGGCAACTGATACGTCATCGGAAAATTATCTTGATCGGGCACGAATCTCGAGGAAAAACTCAAGTTGGAAAATTCAAAAATTAATTCGGAGACTATTTAAACTCCGATTTCAGCAAGCTTACAGTCGAACTGAGCGTCTCGGAAATACGAATCCAACAACACCAAATTCGACTCAATCCGAGCCCAAACAAGTCCAAATCAAGTACCCGAAGTGCTGTTGAAAGCATCAAACAGCAATTTGAGTTACCAAACGGTCTCCGATTTTGACGAGCTTATACTCGAATCGAGCGGCTCGACGAGACGAATCCAACGAGCACAAGATCGCAGAATTCTGATATCATTAAGACCTTCAAATGCTCAATAAACGGTTCATGATCAAGGGATTCAATATCGACCGTTCATCCGGATCACTCCTTATTTGCCCTTGATCCCTCACATATTTACGGGCTATGCCACTCCAGAAAAACTATAAATAGCCCCTCATTTCTCTTAAGAGGGGACCCAAGCCAAGAAGAGAAGAAAAGAAGAAGAAGAGAAGAGAAGCCTAGGAGGGAATAACTCCTCCTCGACCACCGCCGGAACACCGCCGGAACTCCGCCGGAACACCGCCGGATCACCACCGAAGCACCACCAGGGGCCCGAGGGACGCCAAAGCTCTGCCCAACACAGGAGCAACGTCGGAATTCTGCCCGACGCCGGAATTCTACCCGACGCCCGAGTGACGCCGGACTTCTCTCCAAGTGACGCCGGAATCCTACCCGACGCCCGAGTGACGCCGGACTTCTCTCCAAGTGACGCCGGACTTCTCTCCAAGTGACGCCGGAATTCTGCTCGACACCCCGAGTGACGTCGGAACTCTGCCTGTCCTTGTAACTGATACTCGTTGTAATCTGATCGTTCTGAATTTAAAGGACGAATCAGCCTTGTATTTCAAACAACACTAGTGGAACTCTTTCAACTGGGCACGGCCCCGTGGTTTTTTCCCTTTCCAGGGTTTTCCACGTAAAAATCCTGGTGTTACTATTTCAATTCTGTTTGTGTGCTGGATATACGTACAACGCTGAGACGGAAATTTAAACTCTATCGCCGCGTATATTTAAGTCCGCAACAATACTGCAACACTGTATGGTTGTACTGAAGAAAAAAAAGGTGCAAAGCACCCAAACACAAGCAGGGGGGACCCCCTACAACACCCTAATGAGCTCAATATACCAAATTGAGGTACGAGACAATGGTACAACCCGATTGATCAACACAATCAAATTCCACACAAAACTAATATGCTAGCCCTTCCTTTCTATCTGTTCACCCCACCACTACGATTTGAACCCACGCTTCACTTGATTGATCAAAAGTTTAAGCAAGTCACCAATTAGGAAGACAATATTAATTCACCTCATTGATGCCCCTCCAACTTGTTGACCCATGAATGAATGATGTGTATTAGCTTATTTTAATGATTACAAATACATGATTGAAGGTTTTTATTATTTACACAAATTGGTTTAAGTAATATGTGATTGCACAAATATTTTTTACTTTAGTTAAGTGATTGATATTTTTATCGTTGCATGCACTAATGCATATGTTTGATGTACTCCTATTTTTTCCTAGGCTTAGTTTCATAAATAATCAAACTTTAAGTAATATTCATCTAATTATCCCATTGTTAAGAGAGATAATGCTAGTGATAGGCAAGAATTTGTAAGATTAGGAAGCACTTCACCACTTAGATCAACTATGTTTTGCATAAGATACTCTAAGAAGAAATCAAATATATATTTTACTCGAATCATAAAAGTACATTATAATCCAATGTTCATGCATATCAACACTGAAAAATTAAACTAATTCTAAGCTTAGTTCAAAATTGGTCAAATCATGCCAAAATTTTTCATTTTTTATTGGCAAATAATTCATCGGTTGCTCAAATAAATTCAGTAATACAATGGATTCCTCTCATTACATCATATTTTTCCTCGACTGCATACATGCTTCTCCCCTTGATCTCCTCTAATAAATCACCATGTTGGCCCTTTTCTTTCTCTTGGTTCACCCCAACCATACTCTTTGAACCCACACTTCACTTGATTGATCAGAAGCTTAAACAAGACACCAATTAGGAAAATAATATTAATTTGCCTCATTAATGCCCCTCCAAGTTGTTGACCCATGAGTGAATGATGTGCATTAGCTTATTTTAATGATAACAAATATATGATTAAAAGTTTATATTATTTACACTAATTAGTGATTTAAAAAATATGCGATTGCACAAATTTTATTAGCTCATATAAATTAGAAATAATTTTAATTGGCATCCCCAAAAATTTTTAGTAGATTTTTTGTTAGTGCATTTCCGACAAATCTTACTCCGAAAGCTCTGGTACTTTTTTTGGCCGTTAACTTATTGAACCTTATCAACAAATATTTCTTATAAATTTCATCAAAATAAAAAAATAAAATTCAAATGGTTTATGTGTCCTTAAAAAGCATTTTAGGTGGGGAGTTTTTAGAGGGGAATAATTCAATGGAAATCTAATAAAAGCACTATTTTTGATGGATTCAAGTTAATTTTAGGATGATTTTTCCATTGAAAAGCCCTTCTTAAATGTAGTGCCAACTGCTACCATTTTAAGGACTAAATGGGCTATGAGACAACCCCTCAAGTTCTCCTCATTGAGAGTATCACTTTAGGGGACCCGATTGTATTAATTCACTTATCATTATGTAAATTATCCTAAGAGATTTAGAGATTAAGCTTATTGTGCATGGATACTATACACTATTTCACAATATGATCATATATAGTAAAATAATTTTCGTAATGAGTGGTGTTAATTCATATAAAAAGATGGAATATTATTGTTATTTGGGCAAATATTGAAAGTAGATATGATTAAAATTTTAATTATGTAATTAAGTATCGTAAAAATTGAAAATATGTTAAGCACCTTCATAAATTATAATTACTTTAAATAATTCCAACTTGCATTGTATTGATGCCTTCATTGATTATAATAAGTTTTTTATATCCGTGAAAATTATCCAATTGGATAAACGTACACTTTGATTTTTTCTTCTTCTTAACTTTTTCACATAAGAGCTCTTACATACTCATTCTTTATACTAGATAATTGCTTGTCTGTATGAGATCAAAAAGACTTGTTGCATCCTAGAGCATTTACGGCGGTAGAGAGAGATAAAATTTTACGTCTTAGTTTTGTATGAAGATCCAGCATACAAACAGATTAATGAGATGGGTGCAATATTCATAAGAAATTCCATGATTTTTATGTGAAAAACCCTGCAAAGGAGAAAAATCACGAGGTCTGACCTAGTTTAAATGAATACAGTAATATTGATGGTTTATTACAAATAATGTCCTTTCCTGGGAGAAGGCCTTGGCTCAAATATAGCAAATATATTCCTTAGGACTGTATTTGAGTGACGGTGATCGGAGGGACCGTAGTCGGTGGGCGACAGTGGTCGGAATGACCATAGTTGGTGGACGACGGTGGTCGGAAGGAAGTCCGACTGCGGTCAATGGCCAGGTGGAAGTCTGGCTGTGGTAGGCGGCCGGGCGGTGCAAGCTTGAGAAAACAAAAGAGATCCTTCATTTTTTACTAAAAAGCTGCTTTAAGAAGCAGTAAAAAAGCCATCCTAAATTAAGCCTAAAGATTTGTTTAGGACAGCTTTTTGGTCGCTTTGCTTTTTAGACAATAATCACAATTTTATTTGGTCACTACATTCTTGCAGATTTCTCATTACTTTTCAAAAAATTTCTATAGTGGAAAGCTGCTTCCTATAGATATAATACCAAAGTTATTTTCTCTATAATAACTTTACAGCTAACTTTATAAAATACTGCAACCGTCTTGAACAAACCCTTACAATAGTGCTGTAGTTATAAGAAGTTATAAATTTTTTTTTTTTTAAAGAAAGAATTTATAACACCCATAACAACTTCTAAAGAAATTATTTTGCCCATAACACCTTTACAATTACCTTTTAAAAAAATTATAGCCGCCCAAAACAAATCTTTAAGTTAAAATCAAATTAAGCTATCTCACATCACCATTTAGAAAAAGTTTATTTTCATAGAATAAAAAATCACTTTGAGTAGCGATAGCCGTGGACTGTGTTAGCTTTTGTACCTTACATCCACTGGTTTGTGTCTGCTTATTTTAATTTTTTGTTGTGGAATTGTTGATGGTTTCCTTTTAATTAGATGGCTTCGATGGCTTCGAATCAACGGATTTTGCTTTATTTATAGATGATTTTAGTGGCATTTTTAGTGTCTTCTTTATTTGGCCTTTGTTCTGCATCATCTTCTCTTTCCTCACTCATTTACCCCTTTTTATGGTGATTTTTACTTTTTAGTGAGTTGGATATCAATGGACAAGGAAGAACTTACATTGAGTTATATGACTTCAGCTTTGGCTTACCGCTCTTCAGTCTGTTTGGGATAGCTTTAGTTTTCTCATTAGTTTGCCACAATTTAATTTAATCATTTTTATTTGATTATTTTTAAACTTTTTTTATGATAAACAATTATTTTTGAAAACCAAATCTATTTTTATATTATAGTAATAAAAAAAGTTGTTACTCATTTTCTTTTTAAATATTTATAATAATCATATCAACTTTTAAAAAGTTAAGATTTTGATTGAAGCAGTTTTTTACTATTGTCTAAAAAGAAATTTTTAGTACAATTATATTTTAAAAGAAGTGAAAAAATAATGATCAAAAGTGGTCTTAAACAAAGCCTAAATTTTTTAAAATAATTTTACAACCGTCTTAAAAAAAAATGTCATCCGTCTCAAATGGAACCTGAACTCTTTTTTCATCATCTCATATTGCTGCACAAATCTCCCTTCAAACTTTTGATATGCTTTACGCAACTCATCTTAATTTATTGGTTGAAAACTTTAATACTAACCAAGAAAATTTGAATTTGAAGCTTACGTATGTGATGTGTATACAAAATTTACTTAATTACCTTAAAAGTAAAAAAAAATCTTTTGACCTGCTATTGCCCAACTTCTATAGCTCTTTTAAAGAGAGATTATTACTTACTGAGTTTTGACGTAGAGAACCGTTTGATTTTATGACTGTGAACAGTAAAAGCACCCTAAAACACAGTAAAAATATAATGATAAAAAGTAACTATGATTTTAATATTCAGAATCACAAAATCGAAGACTACGCAAATGATCGGCTCTCCTTTCTAAGAATTTTTATTACGTCCGGTGTCCGGATTTATCCGGAGACGAATCCGGATGCGCCACGTCACCCGGGGCCAGTGCATTCAGGTGATGCGACACATCCGAATTCGCCTCCAAATGACCTAGACACCGGACGTAATAATCTCTCCCTTTCTAAGCACACTTAGGCAGTCAAAATACTAAGTTGAAGATGGAGCTAAGTGACTGATGAACAGACAGACTGTTAGGCTTTCATTAATACTAAGATAATTATATATTTTTTTTTCGGATGGGCTTAAATAACTGATTGCTGCATACCAACTTAATATCAAGGCGCAATATCCTCGTCGGGCGGCGGATTGCCCTTCCTGTAGTAGTCGTTCAAGGCTTCAAGCTATCCTTTTCCGTCGGAGAAGAATGGATACCCTCTCGCTGTTTAAATTCGACAGTCCTTTCCCTGTTGTGCACGTCAAATGCAATCACTCCATCCCCTCAACTCTGCAAAGAAATTACTGCTCCTTCGATGGTAAGTACTTGGGTTTAAACGATCTTTTCTTTTCTTTTGGGGACCGTGGTCTCTTATTGCCGTCGTTCTAGGGTTTTCGAGATACCGATTCGCCCATAAGCTTGAACTCCGTGGTCGGAGCCGCTCATTTCACTTTAAAAGCCTTCAGAAGACTCAAAGGAGTGTTATCGTTAGGTCGCAAATCGCAACGGCAAGCCCTTCTAGTGATGACAGGCCCTCTCTGGAAGGTTCTCCCTCAATTTCCTCAAATGAATCTTTAAAAAGATCTCATCTTTTTCACCTTTTCCCTTCCCCCCCTTTTCTTGTTTTCTCAGGTGTTCATTTGGGTTCGAGGGTCCGTGGGATTTGCTTTTACGCCGTCACTGCGATGACCGCGATCCCTCTCTTTGCGGTAATGTTGCTGGTACACCCATTTGTAATGATCTTGGATCGGCACAAGAGAAGACTTCATCACATGATTGCGAAGATTTGGGCGATCTTTACTATCTCTCCTTTCTATAGGTTCGAGTTCGAGGGTTTAGATAATTTACCTCCCGGTGATGCTCCTGCCGTTTATGTTTCCAATCACCAGAGCTTCTTGGATACATACACCCTTCTTACGCTTGGAAGGAGCTTTAAGTTCATTAGCAAGACGAGTATTTTTGTTATTCCAATAATAGGATGGGCAATGTTCCTTATGGGTCTCATTCCTCTTCGGCGTATGGACAGTAGGAGTCAGCTGGTATTGTTTTATTTTTCAATCTCTTTTTGGCATTTAATTTTAATTCTTGAAACAGATTTTGTGGATGATTACTTTCATAATCTAGAAAAAATTCAAAAGCCTTCAAGTTTATTAAGATTAATTTGTGTATTATGTTGGCTTATGATCAATTTAGTTGTCCCCTTGAATTTTTATTCTCTAAGACTTTGAATTTCACCTTTTTATTTTCTTTGAATAAATTCTCATACATCGATTCACGTTACTGCAGGAATGTCTTAAACGCTGCATGGATTGTGTGAGGAAAGGAGCATCTGTGTTTTTCTTTCCTGAGGGTACTCGGAGTAAGGATGGCAAACTAGGTGCATTTAAGGTGGGAAAGTTAACTAGATGGAGATAAATACTTCGATATGCATAGATTTTTTAAATAGTTTGTGACCCTGCTATGTAATGATCCTTTTTTTTGTTGAAATGTTGTAGAAAGGTGCCTTCACTGTTGCTGTCAAAACTGAAGCACCTGTTGTGCCCATTACCCTTTTGGGAACTAGAAAACTGATGCCTGCAGGAATGGAAGGTATTTTAAATTCAGGATCAGTGAAAGTTGTAATACATAAACCTTTAAGAGGAAAAAACGCAGAAGTACTATGTAATGAATCTAGGAGTGTTATAGCTGATACACTCATTAGTCATGATTATGGAACACACTACTCTGATTAGTGGATCAATATCAACATGCGGGCTTTGTCAGCTGGAACACTTGGGCAAAGGACTTTCTCATTATAAGGTATTCATTTTGCCTACCCAGCTGTTATGGCTAATTCAGTCTAAAATAAATCAGAAATTGCTTCATTTGATGAGTTTAAAACCAAAACTCAACATTTCTTCTTTGGCTGACCACTACGTTGTCAAGGCTTTTGAAACTTTATAAAGTTCATATTGCTAGTATAAAATTTTATTTACTCATGGAGTAACTCTTAAAAACTAATTATTCATGAGAGAAAAAGTATGGAAATTATTATTTGCTGAGGTTTAATTTAAAATTTTATTATTATTTTACTATGTGGCTTATTTTTAAAAGGGTTGTGGAAAGTGAAGCCAACACATACATGCCATTACATTTGTTGTGGTGCAAGTACATATGAAATAAAGTGATGCCGTGTGCAACCCTGTTGCATTTCATCACCAAGAATCAGTGGCTTGCAAAGAAGCACATTGATGCATGCCAGTGGACGCTAACCTCTTGAAATGTGAAGTGCACACCTATGACGCTCTATGCCGCCCTCTTGAAATGTGCAGAGCACACCATAGAAGTATGATGTTTACAATCAACGCAAATGGGCTTTAGGTTTTTCTTATTTCTATTTAACCTCGAAGTTCTTCTAAGCCTTGGATAATTGCAGCATATTCAATTTTATTTGGCCTCTTCTTTCAACCCTAGCTCATTTTTTGTTATCACTAATGTGTTTTTGTATCTCTAAGATGCATGAGAGCAAAAGTCTGGAAATTAATATTTGCTGATGTTTAATTTAA
The DNA here is from genome assembly GCA_019925795.1 of Dendrobium chrysotoxum. NCBI lineage: Eukaryota > Viridiplantae > Streptophyta > Magnoliopsida > Asparagales > Orchidaceae > Dendrobium > Dendrobium chrysotoxum. The sequence goes on from JAGFBR010000817.1 coordinate 82,680, forward strand.
AATTTTATTACTATTTTAGTATGTGGCTTATCTTTAAAAGGGCTGTGGAAAGTGAAGCCAACACATACATGCCATTACATTTTTGTGGTGCAAGTGCATATGAGATAAAGTGATGCCATGTGCAACCTTGTTGCATTGCATCTCCGAAAATCAGTGGCTTGCAAAGAATCACATTGATGCATGCCAGTAGATGCTAACCTCTTGAAATGTGCAGTGCACACAAATGACGCTCTATGCCCTCCTCTTGAAACTTGCAGAGCACACCATAGAAGTGCGATGTTTACAATCAATGCAAACGGGCTTTAGATTTTTCTTATTTCTATTTAACCTCGCAGATCTTCTAAGCCTTGGATAATTGCAGCATATTCAATTTTATTTGGCCTCTTCTTTCAACTCTAGCTCATTTTTTGTTATCACTAATGTGTTTTTGCATCTCTAAGATGCATGTTGAAGGATAGTCCAATATCTTCACTATTTTTATGTGCTTGTCTATTATGTTAAGGATCAAGTTTTATTTGGGGTCAAATATCCTTAAGAGATCTTGAAATCTTTTAGGTCCAAGTCAATGAATAGAAAGTTGAAGAGAGTATTGTGAAAGTTGTCTTATACTCTAGTCTAATGCAATCATTAATAAGGATCTTATATATCAAATTGTGAAATGGTGAGGAAAGCATGGCTGGTGTAGAAAGTTGAAGAGAGTAGTGCTTGTGCTAGTCACGAGGGGTATTGTCATTTGAGATACTTTTACCATCAAAATTCAAGTATTATATGTTCTCTTTAATAAAACTTTTCAGCTTTAGGGGTATTTCCAAGTTGAACAATTTTCTCCTCTTTTTTAATTAATTCATATCTATGATTCATCACTTATTTATCTTTCTGTAAAATCAACTATACATTACCTTTTCTTTGTGGATGGAGTGTTGAGCAGTAAAACTTCATTTAGGGGAAATGTTAATACTAAGGTGATTTGTAGCAAAGATTAAAATGATAGCTTAAGAAATGATTATATGTGAAAAATGCGAGCTGCACCTATTGGAAATAATTAGTGGAATATAGTTTTGGGTGTTTTGGGCATGCATAGTGGAGGAGGACAGTAATATTTACTAACTAGGTTGATATATGGAATGTGTACTAAAATTATAGCAAGGAAAATGCGTTGACCCAACTCCAAAGTTAACTTGACTAGCTTTTATGAAAAAACAGACTTGAATTAGCTAGAGTTTACATATTATCTAATACTCAATAGGATTGAATGGAGGAGAAGAATTTATGAAACCTGCCCCAAATAGTTGGACAGGCTGAGGATAATGCTGACAGTTATGACAATTACTTGTTTGTTGACTATCGCTTCATTTATTTATTTATTTTTGTTCAGGCTATTCTTGCACATTTATTTTATGTTCAGCTCTCTTAAACAATGTCTCTAACCTGTTGATAAGCTAATGTGATTCGTTTCTTGATGTAGAATGTGCATTAATGATTTGGCTTTCATTGAAGCTTGCACGCCACTTAAACTTTGCATATTGCTTTGAACATTGCTCATTAACAACTTTGAAATGCAGTATTCCTGAACACAGTTCCACTTATAAATGAGAATATGCTATATAATTCAAATGTATATAGACTAGAAAATTTAGCTTGAAGCATTGCTTATAAAATGTAAATTTAGTGATTAAAACTTATGCTAAAGCATGGCATCTCTTTTTTATCATCTATTTTGTTTCTTATTGGTAGCTGCCTTTTGTTTGAGTAAATATTCATTATTCAATGAATATCTATTTCTATCAACTTGAGTTTGTGATGCCACATTTTTTTTTAGTGTTGGCACCCATAAAATACATAAATACAACATTGGATTGTGCTGTGGTCTTGGATCAATTGGCCAAATTTAGTCATGAGAGGACATCCATTTTGATTCCATAGGAGTTCTCTTTGTTCAATGAAGTCTCTATTGTTAGTGAATTTTCTTTTCATGCTGATCGAAAAGAACAAAAATGAATTCCCCATTACTCAAATCACGGTGTAGTTATGTAACAATATGTTCTTGGCGTGTAATCATGCATTACACCGAGTGACTCGGAGGCTTGCTCTTATGACATAGCTAGGTAACTAGCAAGCTTTCTATGTAATCAGCTCTACCAAGCACATATAGCATCTCTTCGACTCTGGCCAATTCTACTATTGGCTTCATTTCTTAGAGAATTTTTAAAATACATGGCTGGATTATTTTAGTTTATGGTAGGGGAGATGTAGGGGAAGCATAAAAAATAATTAGATCATCAACTACGAAAGAGGGAAAAAAAAACACAAAAAAAACCCTCACAAAAGGGAAACTCTTGGCCACCAATCCCAAAGAGGAAAAGAAAGTGTGGATAGCACTTGCAATTTCAATTTCTTTAACAATAATCATTCTTACAGCTGTAATGTACTTTTTAAATAACATTGCGCTGGAATTTTCAAATAAATTCAATTCTCCCTCCACGTAGACATGATTCTACAATTGGTTGGATCCATGAATGGACAAGAGTAGGCTGATCCATTGTTTGGTGGAAGTGGGGTGACGTGGCACTTCAAGTGGCTAAAATATCATGTTGAATTTCTCCTTGGCTGCCCTTGACCTTGGCAATAAGTATATGAAATTTAAATTAATATCTCCTCTTAAACGACCACAATTTCATGTTTTTTGCCGTCCACTTCAACTATGATTGTTCTTTTACTTTATTCTTCTCCCCAAGTGAGTCCTTGTAGTATACCATGTTAAACACCCTTTCCTTATGCACCTCCTAACATATTCAATAACATAATCACAAAACAAATAAATGTAAAACGCATTGTCAAGCAACCACATAGCACCTTCTCTTGTTACAATGCATACACATACAACCACGAAAAAGAAATGACCATATTGACTATTTGTTTGTAATAGACCTAGTAATTGGCCTATGATGCACTACATCACTTAGGTGATGAACTCAATGCCATCATGATAATGATTCAAGCTAAGTATAAATGCAGAGTAAAGGTGAGAAGCCATATCCACTATACTCATTCTCTTGTTGTTGCATTATTTTTGTTGACCTTTGATTTATAGATATTTATCGTAGCACCTACAAGGATTAAGTTGGTGGCGCTAGTCATACCCTCCTTTTTGGCATCAATAAATATGCCTCTGATAACTTTTCTTACACCACTTATTATCATTCTTTGATTTTTCATGTCAACATGATAATGAGCTTGAGGCAAACAACAAGGTAGGATGAGCTATAATGTTCTGGTTCTTCACGACAATTAAAGATAGACCAACTTAATAGCGGTAGATTTCATATAAGGTCAACTCCATATATGAAAACAAAAAGCCTTAATAAGAGTCGGCCACAACATCTTGGTGAAATCTTCCCCTCATTTAAAAAATGATGAGGCTTTTAGATGATCCGTTTTGGTTATGTTCGAAGGCGTCTGACCCCATTTGAGTGGTTCCGATCAAAATTGACATATGTCAAGTGTAGTTCAAATCGACTTGTAAGTGACATTGCTGATATTTTAAAGCTCCTTACATGCTTAACAATAGCGTTAGCATACCCAAAATAAAAAGCTAAGAAAAAAACATAGCATTGGTTCCCCACTTAGACTTTATAGAATGTTGGAATATCTGACGGCAACCCAAAAGAGGTAAATCTTCTCGTGAGGGACAATAAAATATACAAAATACAAAGAATACAATAATATGAAAAATATAAAACATAGCAAAAAGTTAATGGCTGCTCCATGCTTCGAGTTTCCCCTATGCCCTTTTGCCAAACTTGCCAAGGGCTGCAATGGCCAGGTTTACAAAAGAACCAAAGCCGTTTTGAAGCAGCTAAGTTGGCCATATTTTTAGCCTCAAAATGAGTAGAAATCAAATAGTTTTCTCTAAATCCAGTTGGCATGCCTAAAAATTGTTCTTGGGCCATCTAATGATCATGCTATAAAATATCCACTTGTTCTCTAATGATCATGCTCATATTCCTTTGAGCCACATTATGTATTTGGCATAAAGCCCTCTATTAGCCTAGCTCTACCACAATAAAGGGTTACCCATGATTTCTAAAACGATCTCCAGGTCCACCATAAGTGCATATGTCTTCTAACTACTTAGTCCACAATCCATTAATAGATCTTAGACAATGGAAGCATATGATCTTAATAGGGTTTACCGATTCCAAACCCCCCTTATGCTTGGAGTGCAAAAATAACAGTCAAATTTCAAGATATGGGATGCCATTCACACAAAGATAAATTGGAGTTGAAATATTTTTATTCTATTGTTCTTTCTTATAAGTTGGAGAAATAACTAATCTTAGAAAGAAATCTCAAATCAGGAATATCAAATCCTTGGTGGTTCAAAAATCTTTAAGAAATTCATTATTCATTGTAAAAACCTGCTTAGCCATTTTCCTATGCCAAACAACTAGGTGAGCTCTCACAAGATGCGATGTTTATGTTTATTGCCAGGTTGGACAACCGTGAAGTTTATGGTTTGAGGACGGTGAGTTATGGATAATCATGATTTAGATTCATGAATTTTTACCATTTACATAAACTGAATTGATTACTAGCCAAACTTGATGAAAAATGGGCAACTTTTGATGGCCCTTATTGAAAGTATCACAGCTCTATAATTTTTTTAAAATCAAGTCCATTGAAATTATTCTAGATATCTTATTAGAAATATTAAGAACTTTTCTAGATTTAAAAAAATATGATGGGCTCATGCATGTTGCATTTACTCTATGTTACAAAAGTGTAAACTATTTTAGAAGTCTTTCTCATTCTCTCACTTTCTCTTAAAAGCTTCCATCTCTCTCATGCAATTCTTTGTTTAATGATAGTTAAAGAGTGCTGCTATTCTTCTTGTCAAAAATATAGTTTTTAATTTGATAAAAATATATTTTTTGAAAATTTCATTTTATTGAAGGTTTAGTTGAAGATGATATCTTATTGTTGAACAAAACAAATGGATTAGAGAATCAACTTATATGCTTACAATTAATGGTCTCAATCAATGACACAAAACGAGTTTGACTTGAAAAATCGAAGTTTGGTTGACCTGATTACAACTATTTGGTTGGGTTTGGCTGGGTTTATAAACTTTTTATTATATATATATATATATATATATATCAAATGGTTGGGTTTATAGACTTTTTTTTGGAGAAAACCCACAGAGGGGCTTACGCGTTAATTAAAAACAGAGATTACAAGTCCTTAAAGAACCTTCAGCTCACTAAAAATACAACCATTGAAATAAAACCTACGAGCTGATGGTTCTATCTATTACAATAAAAGGTCAGGAAAAAAAATTAGAAAAAGCAAGCAAACCAAATGAAAAAAGATAAAAGAAGCAGGAAGAAGATCCTCAACTCTAGACCAGAAGCCAAACGAATAGCAGCCACTAAACCTGCAAAAAAACCTCCAAAGACAACCTGCAAAAAGAAAAGAAAACAAGCAGTCAAAGCACCAACAAATCGACAACTCAACAGCCACCAAAGAAACAACACCCGCAGGCAAAAAACCCCAAAACCATAGCCTCACAAGAACCAGAAAAGGAGGAAGGACCAAGACGACAAAAAATAACAGCACCCACCCAACCAACCCCAGCAAGAAAGAAGGCCACAGCCCCAAAAGACCATACCACCCAAAGCCCAACCAACCAAAACGACCTCAAGAATAGACAGGAGAGGACCAACAACAACAAACAAAAAAAATCAAACCCAAAACAGCCTAGCCACCAAACAGAGCAACAAGAACAGACAGGAAATCCCAAACACCCAAAAACTACCTCATAGATTTTCTCCCACGCCTTTTGCCCCCACCACGAGTAAAGGCTTTATGAATGATATGTCCAACAGACAAATTATACATCTCATTAACTCATCGATGGCACTACCCAAATTTTCCCCAACACCCCATGCAAAGGCGAAATAGACCCATTGAGCCAATCACAATGAACAACACAGACGTCATCCGTATTTAAAGCCAATTGAGCTAACAAAGCTTCAGTTGAAATAAGAGAAATAGGAACATCGATAAAGGCACATTTTGATCATTAACAATATTAGGCGATCCAATAATATCGGCCGAAACAGAGTCATCAGAAAGGGACACCAAACCACAAGAAGAATCAATCAAATCGACCTTATTAACGTCACAAACACCCACATTAACATCATCTAAATTATGAAGAGTACCCATAGCAGCCTTCTCAACAAGAATAGGGGAATCAAGCTGAGGAGAAAAAAAATGAATTAAAGACAAGCTAATATCAACACCCCCTTGACAATCCTTTTGAGAAACACATGAAAAATTAATTAAAGGAGAGGCACATTGATTCTTAAACAAGTCTACCACAGATTCATTGTGAACATCATCCATCGGAACCGGTAAAGCAGCTAGACCCGACAAAACCGGCACCACAAAGGGACCTGAATCACCATCTAAATGTTGCAAAAGCCCAGTGTTTAAATTTTCCACATTATCATGCAAAGATAAACATGAGAAGCATTGCAAAACTTAGAAACAACCATTTTCTCACCCGCAATATTCGTTTCCCGATCCTTTAAAGCAAAGTCCCTAGCCGACACAACCGACTGAACAGAAACGTCAGCCTTTCTCAAATGAGGATGTAAATTAATATATTCAGAGTTTCTATGACCCACATATTTGCAATGAAAGCAAAAACTAGACAAACCTTCCAAAATTACCTTTTGAACATACCCAAAATTTTCAGGTCCAAGCCAAACTAAATCGCGATGAGACTTAGAAATATCCAATTCCACAAGAATACGCACAACAGACAGTCTTGAACCCACACCAGTAGCATTGTCTGTATGAAGCGGTATATCAAATATGGATCTCAAACCGAAAAGAATGCGAGGAGAGAAAAGATGGGGGTGAAGTTAAGGAAACGCAATCCAGACAGGGACGATCGGAACTTCTTCCGATAAATCAAGAAAATGGGTCCATTTTATCAACTTCATAAAACACCCATAAACAAAATAAGATCTATATGCAAAGACCCTACCATAATCAAGATCGTTAGCAAGCTTGATCAGAACATTCTTCTGATCCAAAAGAGTCATAGAAAAATCACCTGACAATTTGAGATTGAAAAAGAATTTTCTAATCGAATCTAGAACCGGCATAATGCGGAAACTTCCCAACTAAAGCATAATCAAATGGCTTAGCAAGATGCAAAACTTCAGCCTCAGAAATCCATAACGCCGGCAAACCTCTAAGCATAGTCATTTTCAGATCCGAAAATCCCACCGAAGAATCAGAACCAGCTAACACATCTTTAAAAGATTTAGAAGGGTTCTTACAAGCCAGAAAGCTAGGATCGCTGCACTTAAAGACGGATGCCATGAGAAAATTCACACAAAACCGCAAAACAACCAAAGAGGAAAAGAAGGGAACCAGAAAATGGAAGAAAATCCAAACAAATTCACAAGAAAAACTCACGAAAAACCCATGAAATCAGTGGCTAAGGCGAAGCCCTGGCCGAGAGAGGAGTAACATGTGAGAGCAGAGAGGCGAAACTTTTTTGAAAAAAGTTTTGTTTTGAGGAAGTTCAGGAAATTGTACAGGTTAAGTTTAGGTTTACCCGAAAAATTTAAAATCAATTTGAAATTGACTCGATTACTTTTTGATTTTCAAATTTGAAAAGCTAGAAACACATTGTTAAAATAGACATTTATATTATTAGGATAATTTCTAATAAAAGATATAATAACTAATTTAATTATTAAAAAGTATATTAAAAAAATTAAAACTAGGCCTAGTCGCCCATTTAACGGGTGACTTGCTGATGATTTCGTAGGAAGTCGCCCGTTAAATAGGTAACTTGTGCTGACATGTCATTTTTAATATATATATTTTCTATTTTTTATAATCCTAACGAATAAAACTTAAATAAAATAGTTATAAATGCATAATAAAAACCAAAATTAAAATTTATTTAAGTTTTTTTTCTATAGGATTTAAAATTTATTTAATTTAATAAAATTTAAATGCTATGGAAATAACTGATCTGAAATTCAATTTTGATATTTGTTTTGCATTTTTTATGTATTTTAAACGGGTGACTGGTTTTCTTTTTTACTCGTTAGAAAGATTTCTTTTTTTAGTGGCCTTTTCTTAATAATCCTAAATAAAAAATTTAAATAAAATATGTGCATGTTATCAATACATACTAGCTTATTATTATTAATTTTTCATTATCAACACATATCAGCTTTAAAAACTTAAATAAATAAAAGTTAAAACCTAAGGAAAAAACTTAAATAAAATTTAATTTGATATTTGTTATTTATTTATAATTGTTTTATTTAAGTTTTATAAAATTTATTTAAATTTTTTTCATTAAGATTATAAAAAAACCAGTTGTCCGTTAAATGAGCAATTAGGCATAATTTAAAATTTTTTAATTATTAAATTATATATATATATATATATTTTTAATTTGTTCTATATCATTACTTTAGATGTGTTTTATTTGACCTAATTGAGTTGAGTCGTGCCAAAAAAAATTGTATGATCCATAATGAAAAGGTTTGACGGGTCAGGCTTGTGTTAGGCGGGTTTGGGTCGAGTATTTTGACCCATATATAATAAACGGGATGGTTTTAGGTTAGTAGATTATAGTCGAGTCAACTTCTAGTCAGACCCGAACACAACCCATTAATCCAAATTGACACTCCTTACAAGAACATTCACCATTGATAGAATGAGGCTTTACAAGCCTCAATTAACCTCCCTGAATGATTGATAGGTGTCGGATTCATATAATTTCTATAACTTATTATAAATAAAAATTCAGTCATAGAAATGAGAGAATGTTAATATGTTTAGCTTAATTTTCCATCATCATGATATGACAGTTTAATTAGGTGTTTTGGATAAATATTAATTTTTCTCTGCTATTTTCTGGGATAATTTTGAATTGAAATTTTTTTTCATAGTTTGTTATTTGGGATTAGCCACAATTTGTTGAGAGTTACATCGCCTGACTCGGTTTATAAAGAAAAAGCAGTAGTTTGTCTAAGAGGAGAGATAATCTGCGTGTTTGATTTCTCGGTTGGAATGGGAATCTGGGAAATTGAGATTACTTTTTAAGTGATTGCTTGCAGAAGAGTGAAAAAATGAAGGCTAGTGCTGTGAAGTTCTTAATGGGCTTCAGAGAAATTAGTATGTGCTGTGAACTTCTCAAAATCATTTTGGATTCTTGCCCAGTAGGTCTACTATGGAAGCTATTCATTTATTGGGAGGATTGATGGAGAAGTTTAGAGAGAATAAGTTGGATCTTCATATGATATTTATTGATTTAGAGAAAGCATATGATAAAGTTTCAAGAGAAGTGCTATGGAGAATTCTAGAAAAGAAAGAGGTTAATAATGCTTATATTCAAGTTATTAGGGATATATATGCAAGAGCTGTTACTTGTGTTCAAACACAAGGTGGTTTGACCAAGTATTTTCCTATTCCAGTTGGATTACATCAAGGATCAGTCTTAAGCCCTTATCTTTTTGCTTTAGTCATGGATGTTCTTAATAGACATTTGCAAGAGGATGTACCCTAGTGTATGCTTTTTGCTGATGATATTCTTCTTATTGATAAGACTAGAGATGGAGTTGGAAGGTAAACTCGAATTTTGGAGGTCAACCTTAGAGTTTAAAGGTTTTCGTTTAAGTAGATCTAAAATCGAATTCATGTAGTGTAATTTTAGTAGTAATAGATCTAGTGGGGGGTTTGAGACTTTGAGACATTAAGTCATTAATAAGTGTACTCGTTTTAGATATATTGGGTTTATTATTCAGAGTGATGGTGAAATAGATGGGGATATTATTAGTAGAATTCAAGTTGGATGGTTGAAGTGGAGGAATGCTTCGGGTTTGTTGTGTGATAGAAATGTACCACTCAAACTTAAGAGAAAATTTTATAAATGGTGGTGAGATCTGCAATGCTTTATGGTGTAGAATGTTGGTCATTATAAGAGAAGCATAATATTAAGTTAAGTGTTGCTGAGATGAGGATGCTTAGGTGGATGAGTGGATTTACTCTTAGTGTCATGATACGAAACGAGCATATTCGTAAAAAGGTTGGAGTAGCTCTAGTGACATATAAGATTAGAGAGAGTCGCCTTAGATGGTTTGGTCATGTAAAACGGTGGCCTTCCGATGACCCTGTTAGGAGAGTAGATGTATTAGATTTGGCCTATGTTAAGAAAGGTAGATGTAGACCTACAAAAGACTTGATTAGAAAATATTATTAATGACCTTTCTTTATTAGATTTAAATGAGAATTTGACTCTTAATAGGACACAGTGGAGAAAAAGGATTCATGTAGCCGACCCCACGTAGTGGGATAAAGGCTTTAATGTTGTTGTTGTTGTGAACTTCTCAATAGTGAAGTAGGGTTGCTTGTGGACTTTCAAAAATTGGGCTTTAAAGATGCCTGAGAAAATGGCATTGGACTCGCCTTTTATGGTAGAAGCCGTTGTGGCGCTGTACTACAGAGGTTTCATGGTGCTGATCAGAAGATCAACGTTGTGGTGCTCCATAAGAATGCTGAGGAGTGTCGGAGAAAGGAATTATTTCAACACTGCAGCAGGAAAGTCTATTTAATTAAGCAAAATTTTGATGATTCTACTTGTCTTTATTAATAGCGTTTCTTATTTTGACTGTTGTTTAGTGTGGAAATTAGTCGTGTAGTTCTTTTGAATTGTACCACAGTGGTGCTGTGGTGCTCCATAAGAATGCAATGAAGTGCTGACGGTGTATGGCCAAATCAAATAATATGCCACAATCTTAAACTTAGGCGTTAATTCTGGTCAGTGGTAAAACTAAAAAAGAGTTCCATTCTGTTGCCTTATAACTCTAGGAAGGGAAATGCTAAACAAAAACCAATTTCTTAGATTGTTTGAGTATATGTTATGACTATTGCATGTTGCATGCTGCAGAAGCAGCTAGCAGTTTATCCTTTTTATTTTTAGAAGAAAAAAGCAGATTGTGTACCTTTTTTTATGATGCAATTTTGTTTTTTCATTTCTAAGGCGGGCATACATTATCAGTTTGTTCCAATTATATAAAATTCTTAATGGTAGCACAATTAAGATCCATGATCTAAGGATCAATAAACAGAGAAATGTAGTCACCATTCTTCAATTCCAAAAGAAAACTAACTTCTCATGAATGTAGAAATTAAGAAATATACTGTAACTCTCTCTAAAAGAAGAATGCCCTACACAAGGAGTTTCTTCAGAGAGACCCGTAAGTTCCTTTACACCACTTGGATAAGAGGTTAGAAGAATTTAGGAGTCTTCACTCATTTTAATTTTATAGATTTTACTGAGAATAGAAATAGAGGATAAACATGTGCCCCAATGTCCTTGGGAAGAATAGTTCGTTGCCAAAAAATCAAGTGAATTTTCTTAGGGTTACTTGCGCCATAAAAAAAGAAAAGTTTGTAATAGAAGCAAGGTTTTAAAAGGTGAAATCAGGAATCGAGGCGTTTTGTCTAAGCGAGGCGTAAGCCTCAAAAATATAAAAATAAGGTAATTTAAAATTATGAATAATGACAAAAAATAACAAAATATTATGTCAATTATGAATTTGATGATTTGTTCTAAGATAATATTACTGGAATACATGATTTAAAATAAACTTACTTAAAAATAAAACATCCCCTTAGATCAAGACCTAATGCAACAAAAATGTGGTCAAAACAACTGATTACAAAGCAAAAGAGCAGCAAAAGTGAAAGCGCAGTGAAGACGTAGCAAAAACGCAGTGAAGGCGCAGCGAAAGCGCAGCTAAATCACAATAAAAGCGCAATGAAAGCGTAGCAAAAGCGCAGTGAATTACGGGAAGCAGGTGAATAGAAATAGTCGTTACCTTGGCGGAGATTAAGTCGAAGAGGAAAAAATGGGAAGAAAATTAGGCACGTCAAAGTCGAAGATTAAGTCGGAGAGGCATATCAGATAGAGGTCGAAGATGGAGCACGTCGAAGTCCAAGTCGAAGATGAAGCACTAACTAAAAGTCGGAGTCGGTGTCGAAGTCGGTGGAAGCAGTGTACACGAAGGAATGATCGACTGAACGTGGCTGTCGAATTTGGCGGAAGCTTTGTACACGGACGAAAGAGAGCAGGGAACGAGAGAGAACAAACGAGAGCGAGTGGCGGAAGTGCTTTGAAAAAGAAATCATAAGTCTAATAAGGGCGCTCGACTGGCGCACACGCACGAGTTTGGCGAAATGAATCGAGGCAGCGCCTTTGTCGCCTCGGCGCCTCACGCCTTGAGGCGTACGCCTTAGTGGAAAAAGGCGTAAGCCTCGCCCGAGTGTTCGAGACTTAAGCCTCAGTTTGCCCGACCTCTGCCTCGATTCGAGGCGCGCCTCGAGGTGTTCGCCTCGAACGCTTTTTTAATCCATGAATAGGAGTGATTTTCTTCAAGATATGTTAAGGATAGAGCAATATCATAACAAGCCAGAAAGATAATTTTTAATAGGGGAGCAAATGAGTTGAAACCTCCCAGCTAAGGAGAGAGATTTCTTTTTTCAACCGGCTAACGATCCATTTAACCCATTGAATAGAATAAGACAATCTTTCACTTGAGCTCTATTAGTAGCGGTGGCGAGCTCATATATGTAAAAGGAAAATTGGCAGAATTTAGGCTTTATTTGGGACAACTTTTTTACTACTTTCTAAAGCATCTTTTAAGTAGAAAAATTTTTTTGAATTAGAAATTTTTGTACTAAAAAGCCGTTTTATAAAGCAACAAGGAAGTGATAGGAAACACATGTAGATCTCAAGTATTTCCTATCAATCTTCAGAAAATAGCAAGAATTCTCAACAAAAAATTCACACAACTACGAAAACAATAGATATTTTGTATTATTTGATAAAAAAGAAACGGAAAATACCAAGATACAATTGATCCTCTATTCGGGAGGAGGATCTATCTCTCCCAAATGTCTAGACGTCGCTAGAGCCCAAAAATCTAAGGGATCTTAAATTTCAGCCAAATTCAAGATGCCATAATTTTAGGAAAACAAACTATTTAATGCATACAATTCAAAAGGGAATCTCTAAACAGTCCCTACATTCAATTTCCCTCCTAAACTTCATAAAAAAAATCCTTCCGAAACTGCTCTTTTTGAATTGGCGGTTTGATCGGCATGCAGGAGGCGGAGAGTTCCACCTCTGTTGTTCGTAAGCCGGTCTGATATGGACCGGCTGGACCGGTCTAATAGAAAGCTTTCCTAAATGAAACCTTATTCTCAAAACCTCACAAAGATCATCCAGCATAGATACAACATAGGAGAAGTAAAGAAGTAAAATTTAAATTTAACTGCAATTAACTTACAAACTCATATGCAAAGCCATTAGGAAGAGGTATTCTTAAGCGTCTGAAAATTTACAAGATTGGTTTGGTTAATCACAAGGAAATCATCAACAAAAAATAAGATGGGTAATGGCAATTTGATCATTCTGGATGTAGGATGATAACCACCTTCGTAATCCAAACTGCCTTGTAAGTTAGAGAAAACATCTATAGTTATGGCAAAAAGAAAAGGAGATAACAGGACTTGAAGTAACCATTAATTTCCCATTCAAAACAATTGAAAAAGGAACCTCATTAATACAAGCCAAAATCCAGTTAAAAAAACTAGAGATAAACCTTTTTGGAGCAGTCTTTTTTGGATGGATCTCCTTTTGACACAATCAAAGTCTTACTAGAGGTCAATCATAACACAAAATAAGTTAACTGAATTCTTAGAATTGAAATTACATGTGAGTTCGTAGGCAAGAGCAACGTTATCTGTAATATCTCAGTCCTTGAGGAATACAGGTTGTGTAGGATGCACAATTAAAGGGAAGACTTCCTCGAGCCTATTCACATGAATTTTGATAATAATTTTACAGCAAGGATTGCATAAAGAAACTAGACTAATCAATAAGAGAACTCATATTCACCTTCTTAGAAATTAATATACTGAAGTTGTGTTTGACCATATCTGAGAGCATACCTAATTTTAAAAACTGGTGAATAATAAGCAAACCTTAGTAAAGAATTTAGAAGTGAACCTATCGAGCCAAAATTTTTTGTAAGCAAAAATGGTTATGAGGTGACCATAATTTCCTCATTAGTTAAGGCTAATCAGGTTACCCTTGTAAGATGCAAGCAAGGTAGTGCTAATGTGCATGACAAGAGAAAATGGATGAAAGAATCTTAGTTGCCGTAGTGATATAAGAAATAATGAATAACTTCCCTGACCATATCAGAATGAAAGCTAACAACCCATGGAGAGTAAAGTTCATTGATAAAATTTTGATTTTTCCTTTGATCAAATTTTTACAAAAACTGGTAAGTCATCCTCCATTCTCGACAACGAAGCTATCATAGCTCTTTGTTTGATCCATTGACTTTTACAAGTGGTAGTCCTGACATAAGTACTATGCATTTGATTATCGGGCCATGTGAAAGAGAGGACCGTACATACCAAGGTCCACAAGCCCCATAAAGACGAGACAATCATTAAAAATTTTCAGTCTGTTAAAATGAATGATATTCCCTTAAATTTCTCATTGAACTGAAGAAATTAAAGTCATCAAAAATCAACAATTCAAAATTAATAGAAGATGATAATTCTGTTGAAGAACTCCTGAGCCTCTTTCTACCAAGAGAATTATTGATGCATAAATGAAGGTAGCAAAGAATCTTACAGAACTAAAGCCGACCACCTCTCTATGAATGAGCTGGGAGCAAACAGAATGGAGTTGAATGAAACCTTGGAGGGGTTCTATTTAATCCATATCTGCCCACCATGATCACATTGAAAATTATGATAACAACATTCATTGAAATAAACCGACGTCCGTCTCTTAAAAAAGGGATCCAACTTCCAGGATCAATCACCAAGACTCCTACAGTCCAGAATACGGCTGTACAGTGAAAGTTAATGTCGACACTTAGACTTCGTTTGAGACGGCTTTTTTACAGTTTCTTAAAGCAGCTTTTTAGTACAAAAATTTTACTTTTTATATTAGAAAGTTGCTTTAAGAAGTAGCAAAAAAACTGTTCCAAACGAAACTTTAATAATAACTGTATAAGAACAATTGTTAGTGTACATATACCATCGTCGGCCTGTTCAAATCTCTTAAACAAGACATTTGTAGACTTGTAGTTATAGACTTATTCACTCTATGCAAAAACAATTTTTTTTTTTTCCTGTGGAGTTATTGGGCGTTACTATATTCCTTGGTGGTAAAGGAATTGGTACTTTAATCCTGACATTTTGATCAAATTTGAGTAGTGTGTGCCATCATTACATTAACCTGACTTCAGATCATTTCAACGGAATGCAGGATGACAGAAGAATTTACCCAAATAAGGAGAATCTTACAGCAATCTCAACAAAGAAGCAGATGGGATTGCAAATGGAATTTCTGCTGCCATATCTACTTTTTCGTGACGCTGGAAATGAGGCCCTCCTTTTCTTTTGGGTTTCAGCTTAAATAAGTTTTTGAAGCTTCTCCTTCGACTTTGTAAGGTTCCTTACTCTCTTCAGGTCCTTGTTACATAGATAGATAACACTGAAGTATTTTGACAATGCATTGTGACACAATAAAGTTTATCAGGCCTGATCAAATTTTGATCTTGACGTATGCGACGCCTGTCATTTATTAAGGTTCTTGTAGGAGCAAATCTTACAAAAGTTTTGTTGCTATAAATTCGTTGTCTCAATGATCATTTTAATTTTTTTTATTTAAATTCAGCTATTATTATAATTCTTCTTATTTTGAACTATGAATTAATTCGTTATATTATAAAATACCCTTAATATATTAAAATTAAATAAGTATTAAATACTATAATTATAAATATATATTATATTATGTTAAAAGTTACAAAAACATTAAATATTTTATTTATGAACATATATTATATTATGTTAAAAATTACAAAAAAATATAATTATTAAGATATAATATTATTATATTATATTAAAATTACAAAAATAGTAAATATTATAATCATAAACATATATTACGCTATATTACAAATTACAAAAATATTAAATATTATAAATATATATTATATTATATTAAAAATTAAAAAAGAATTGGTGTTTTAATGAAACATGCAAATTTATTTTGTAATTTTGTTTATCTTAAATTAAATTTAATCTATTTGTTTGCTGAAATAGTTGTTGAACCGACCCTTTGAAATTTTCCCTAGTGAAAAAGTCTTAATAAATACATTTGAGAGTTATAATTATCATTCTATTTTTTTTTATTTTTTTTTTTGCTTATTGATTGTCTTAATTTGTTATATTTATATGTTGCGTTCTGAAAACATTCACGACGATAGAGAGATAAAGAGTTTAATGTTTTAGCTTTGAATCAAAATCCATGACATATAAATAAAGAGAGAGGGTGCGAGAGTAGGTGGCACCAAAATTTTTACATGGGAAATTCTATGGCACCAAAATTTTTACATGGGAAATTCTAAAAAGGGAAAAATCATAGGGCAGACTCAATTAAAATGATTTCACTTGTGTTTATAGTCGATTACAAATGGTGCCCTTCTAGGAGGGGAAGGTATTGGCTCAATGTATCATATAGAGCACATTGTATAGTTGGGGTTGGAAGAATCCAATAATGAGGGAGCCATTCTCAAGGGGACATTTGCTTATTCATTTGGTTAGCAGGGTAGTATTTAGGCAATGGAGATCAGAGGGACTGTAGTCGTTGGGTAATGGAGGTTGGAGAAACCATAGTCGACGAGCGACAGTGGTCGGAGTAACCATAGTCAGCGGGCGATGGATGTTGGAGGGACCGTAGTTAGCGGGAGATGGTGATCATAGGGACCATAGTCGACAGGGCAATGGTGGTTGAAGGAACCGTAGTTGTTGTGCGACGGAGGTTGGAGGGACCGTAGTCAACTGGGACGATGGTCGGAAGGATCGTAGTCAGTGGACGATTTAGGTTAGAGGGGCCAAGTCGGCAGGCGACGAAGGTCAAAGGGACCGTAATTGGCAGGCGACTGAAGTCGGAGGGACCGTAGTTGGCGGGCAACGGTGATCGGAGGAACCATAGTTGGCGGGCGATGAAAGTTGGAGGGGCTGTAGTCAGCAGGCGAAGGAGGTTGGAGAGATTGTAGTCGGCGGGAGATGGTGATTAGAGGGACTGTAGTCAGCTGGCAGCTGTGGTCAAAGGGATAATAGTTGGTGGGGGACAAAAGTCAGAGGGACCATAGTGGGCTGGTGATGGAGGTAAGAGAGACCGTAATTGATGGGCGACGAAAGTTGGAGCGACCATAGTCACCAGATGACAGAGGTTGGAGGGATTGTAGTTGGTGGGAGATGGTGTGTCGATGGTAACTTAGTGGAGGACCGACAATGATTGACTACAAGAAGAGGTCTAGCGGTGGTCGGTGGCTGGGTGGAAGTCCGATGATGGTCGATAGTTAGAAGGTGGTCCGACGATGGACGGGTAGAGGTCTAGTGGTGGTCGACAGCCAAGTGGAAATCTGGCGGCGGTTGGCGTCCAGGTGGTGGTCCGACGATGGTCAGGTGAAAGTTTGGCTGCAATTGGCGGAGGTCAGAGAGACCGTAGTCGGCGGGCGACAGTGGTCAGATGTACTGAAAGTAGTCGACGGGCGATGGAGGTCTGGAGGGACCATAGTCAATTGCGACAATGCTCGGAAGGACCGTAGTCGGCGGTCGATTTAGGTCAGAGGAGCCGTACTTGGCGGGCAACGAAGGTCTAATCGGCTGGCGACCAAGGTCTGAGGGATCGTAGTTGGCGGGCGATGGTGATCAGAGGAACCATAGTTGGCAGACGACAAAAGTTGGAGGAGCCATAGTCGGCAGGCGAAGGAGGTTAGAGTGACTGTAGTCGACGGGAGATGGTGATAAGAGGGACCGTAGTCAGCCGGCGGCTGTGGTCAGAGGGATAGTAGTTGGCGGGTGATAAAAGTCGGAGGGACCATAATCGGCTGGTAACGGAGGTCAGAAGGACCGTAATTGATGGGCAAAGAAAGTTGGAGCGACCGTGGTTAGCAGATGACAGAGGTCGGAGGGATTGTAGTCGGTGGGAGATGGTGGTTGGAGTGGTGTGTTGATGGTAGCTCAACGGAGGGCCAATAATGATTTGGATGCATGAGGAGGTTCAGTGGTGGTCGGCGACTGGGTGGAAGTCCGCTGGCGGTCGATAGTTAGAAGGTGGTCCGATGATGGACGGGTGAAAGTCTGGTGGTAGTCGACAGCTAGGTGGAAATCCGGCGGTGGTTAGCATCCAGGTGGTGGTCCGACGATGGTCGGGTGGAAGTCTGGGGGCAGTCGGAGGGACCGTAGTCAGTGAGCGGCAATGGTCGGAAGGACTGATAGTAGTCGGAAGGACTGATAGTAGTCGACAGGCGACTGAGGTCTGTGAGACCATAGTTAGCGGGCGATGGAGGTTGGAGAGACTGTAGTCCGTGGGCGACGGTGATCAAAAGAACCATAGTCGGCGGGGGACGAAAGTCGGAGGGATCATAGTCGGCTGGCAAAGGAGGTTGGAGAGACCATAGTCGATGAGAGACAATGGTTAGAGTGACCGTAATTGGCCTGCGACGGTGGTCGGAGGGACTGTAGTTGGCAGATGATGAAAGTCAGAAGGACTGTAGTCGACTGGCGACGAAGTTCAAAGGGACTGTAGTCGATGGGCAACGAAAGTTGGAGGAGCCGTAGTTGGCGGGTGATGGAGGTCGTAGGGATCATAGTCGGCCGGCAATAGTGGTCGAAGTGGTGCGTCGATGGTAGCCCGATGGAGGACTGCAATGGTTGGCCATGGGAAGAGGTACAACGGTGATAGTTGACCAGGTGGAAGTCCAGTGGCAATTGACGACCGGGCGGTGGTCTGACAATGGTCGAGGAAATTAAGCAATCTTAGGCTTGTTGGATTCGTCTCGTCAAGCCGCTCGATTCAACTATAAGCATGCTATATTTGGATATCTTTTGGTCATCCAATGTATGCTTTGGGCCTTTTAAATGTACTTCGGGCCTCCGATTTGGACCCATTTGATCTCGCAATGGACTGATTTTAGTGTCATTGGGTTTGTCTCTTCAAGACATTCAATTTCACTATAAGTTTGCTGAAGTTTAAATTGAATACATCTCCATATTTGCGCTCAATGAAGGCAATTTTTGATGACATATCATTCATATATATATATATATATATATATATATATATATATATATATATATATATATATGATCTAATGGGTTATCAGGGCTAGACAGGTCAACTGAATTGAGAGTAGGTTAGGTTTAGGCTTAGAATTTGATTTGGTTCAAAATGGGTCAATCTCAAGTTGGATCCAAACTTATGTTGATAGTTCATTTTGAGGCCCCTAGCGTGTATTTGATAATAAATTTAAGAATTTTAAATCTATTTTAATTATTTTTTTATGAATATTCTGATTTAATTTTTGTCCACAAATAAGTTTCTCTCTCTTATGATGTAGCTTAAAAGATACTTTTCACATAAAATGAAGAGAAAACTGTGCTAGGCAACTCTTGGCCCACAAGATGGGCAGGCCTAGCGTCGTTTCTAATAAAATAAACCAGCTGATTTGGTGTTTCAGGTAGGGCGTAAACGGGTCAAGTCAAATTCGAGCCTTCTCTATTTCGAGCTTGAACTTAAGCTTGAGCTTGATTAATTAATCAAGTTAGTGCTCGAGCTCGAGCTTTATTTTACGAGTTCGAGCCTTGAGCTCGGGCTGGCTCGTTTAGTATGAAAGAAAGAAAATAATTATGATTCAAGCAATTTTTATAATAAACTAATAAAAAGAATAATAAAGTAGAAGGCAAATAATAAAAAATCACTTAATATAAGAAATTGAGATATTTTAAATATTTTATATGATTTTGTAATTTAAATATTAATATATTTTAAATGCATTTTATATTAATATTTTGAAATGGGCTAGCCCATGATGAGCTAACGAGTCAAGTCAGAGTTAGTTAGCTCGAGCTTAACTTGTTAGCTCATCAAGCTCAACTTATAAGTCATTTATTGAGTTGAGCTCTATCCAACTCATGAGTCGAATTGACTCACTTACACCCCTAATTTCAGGGCATCTGGCTCAGAAAGGAATGCGGTTCACTTTTAATTATGTCATATCTTGTTTATGCTCTTGTGGTAAAAACATGTCTTTGGAGCTAATTCTTCACTTGCATTTATTGTTATGTTTTTAGTTAAAATAATGAAATTATTCTTTCTAATTAAATTTTAAATAATGTATATTTTAATTTTTTTTTTCAGGAAATAATTTCTTCAAATTAAAATATTTAGAGGAGTCAGTGGAGCCATCGAATGTGCTTTACAATGCAGAGGAGTTTGAGGTTATGCATCATTGTATAAAGAAGTCTTAGTTTTTTTTTTTTTTAAATTTACATTTTTGACAATTAAAAAATAAAAAAATGTCAAATATATTTTTTATTTCAACTTGAAATATAAATAATAAAAATATAAAAAATGATCATATACATGCCCTAAGCAATCAAAATCATTCAAAATAAAAACTAACGTAAAAAAATATATCTTATATTATTTTATTTTTATAATTATATTTCATCATCATTTGATTATTTGATTATATAAATCAATAAAATTGTTTTCCAATAAAAATAATAACTTTTCCTATTTTAATTAAAGTTTTGTTTGGGACAACTTTCTTACTGCTTTGATCATAGCCATAATTTATATTTGACCACTATTTTTTTATTGCTTTCATGAAAAATTTGTGATAGGAAGCTATTTTCTACGTCTTTTTTCAAAAAAATACTCTCTCAAGTAATTTCACAACTATTTTTATAAAAGGTTACAACCATCACCGACATATTCTAAGGATTTGTTTAGGACAGCTTCCTGACTGTTTTCTAAAACAAGTTTTTTGAACAAGAAAATTTTGTACCCAAAAATTATTTTAGGAAGCAGTAAAGAAGCTATCCAAAACGAAACCTAAATAGCATAAACAATCAGTTGGCAACCAACTTTTAATATAATTAATTAGAGAGTATAGAAATACACCATCTTTTTAATACATTTTAATAACCCTAAACCATCCCAACTAGAAAGGGGTGGGAGAAGCAGTTTGGTCAAGATTTGAAAAAGGAGGTGGTGAGGAGTTGCTTTCGTCTGGTACAAATTTGTTGAGTCATACCCACGCGGCTGGTTGTCACATTTGTTTCTTTAAAAAAAAAAAATTTTTTTTTCAAATTTGTTGAGTCATAACCACGTGGTTTGTTGTAATTTTTTTTTTCAAAAAAGAATAATAATAATAATAATGCGCAACACATATAGCATAATTATGTCAGCAACAAGATTTAAATCTTATGATTAGAAGCAAATCCTTCAACCAATTAGATTAGAGTTAGGTATCCACTAATTTCAGTTGTACAGACAGTTAGATCAATCATTAGGTTTTTAAGCGTTTTAGCGTTTATATTTTTCTTTTTATCGTTTCCATCTAGAAGATTCTATATATGGGCATGTTTGAAGCAACTATTTTTTGTATTTTTCAAAATTTTTTATGATGAGAAATTATTTTTATAATTAAATCATGATTTTATTTGGGACGGCTTTCCTACTGCTTCTTAAAATATTTTTTTAATATAAAAATTTTAATTTTGATACTAAAAAATTACTTTAAGAAATAGTAAGAAAGTCATCCCAAACATATGATAGTCTGATACAGAAGTTCCTGACATAATTTTCCCATTAATTAGCTTCCTTAAAGTTCATGGTGAGGGAAACAGAGTCCGATCTTATTATGCTAATTAATCACCAGATTATTTTATTAATATGTAATTATAGCATTTAAAAGAAGACTAAGAACTAACTAAAAGCATCATTAACGGTGTAATGATAAGATCATATAAATAAAAAATGCATTGAGTTGTTGACTGTCAACTAAACAATCGAAATCCTCTTCAGCACATTCTTGCAATGTTGGCTGCTCTCTCTCATCTTCTTTTAACTTGTAGTTTTCTTTTCCACCGATCTTTCCAATTTTCTTATAAAATATTTACGCGCATGTGAGCCTTTTTTTAAAAAAGAAATGGCTAGCCTAAGCTATCACTATAGAAAAATAACATTTTTCGGTTGGATTTTTCGCCGAAAATCCAAGAATTTCTGTCGGAATTTGCAATTTTCTGTGGATTTTTGATGAAATTTTTTTCCAACTGTAAAATGCGCGAAGGAAATTATTTCTGAAGAAAAAATTTTCAATAATTTTTTAGCAAATTCCCGATGAAAAATGACTAGTTTAACCGATGAATGAAAGTCCGTCAGAACCCACCGAGGCTTAGGCTTCGTTTGGTTATTTAGTACTTTTGTAAAAGTTAGTTTTAAGAAACATCGGTTCAGAGAAATGAGTTTTCTAACGGAGAAGCATATTTAAAAAGGTTTTTCAAAATAGCAGAAAAATAAAAAAAATGGTGTTATTGGGAACGAGGTTTGGCAAACCAAACAGTAAAGAAAAATAAATTTTACTGCTTTAAAAAGGAATAAGCACCAAAAATGGCCAATCAAACTAGGCCTTAGGGTTGTTGGTGGGAGAGCACGATTGGGAAACCCCCATGCCGGGTTCGAATCCACCCCACTATGGCCGCGCCTCTTAGGTGGGGACCAATAAAGTGTTGGCCCGGAGGTTTCTGATGTGGGTGCTACCGCTAGATCGACCGAGGAGATTAGTGGACATCGCCAAGTACCTCACAAGCTGAGGTGGCAGCGGGCCGATACTCCCCGTTCCTTAAAAAAAAAAAAAAGTCCGTTAGAAATTCTTGAAGTGATGGAAACTCTGGCGAAATTAAAAACATTTTCGACAAACAAATTCTTCGAAAATTCCGCCGGGATAGTTAATTAATGCCAGAAATTCTGGCGAGAAAAAAACTCTATTGATAATGGGTAAATTCCCCATAATGTATAAAACTTGCTTTGCATTTGTACTCAAAATGTTTTCTGTTTAATTAGAAATAAAACTGAAAAAAGAAATTATCATTTTCTTCAATTGAAGGATGTTTCTTCCCAAAATAAAAATAAAAAAAACTATTATTTCTCTGCCTTTTTAATAAGCTTAGATCCCATCTTTAATTCATCAAATAACTTAACCAAATAATTACATGTGAATTAAATTTATGTATTAAAAAAATAAATAAGATGTAACACTTTGCCAGAAGAAATAATATATTAATTGACCTAAAATAATAAGGAGAACACTAAGAATATTTAATAATGATATTGATTCACCTAAATAATTATGAAATTCAGTCCCCAATACAAAGGTTTACTATAGTTAAAAGTCCAACACAATTTACCTAGAACATCTCCAACCGGAAAAACTCATTTTTCATTCCAAAATACAGTAATACTTCAAAATACAATAATTCATCTCCAACCAAACTCTATTTCTTAACACAAAAAAGATTTTTCTGTCTGTATATATTCTTTCTCAACCACACGCGCTAGCCTTTCTCCCCTACACTTTCTCTCTTTCCACCAAAAATACGTTTGTGAATAGTGTGACGCCAAGATTGACATCGCACTATTCATGAATGAGAGAATGATGCACCTTTTGCCGTTCAATTGGAGAAGTTCGCGGAAGCCAAACAGGGGTATGGAGTTCGGTTGGAGATGCCCTTAGGATCTCTTTGGGATAGTGTTCTCACTATTTTGCTTTCATATCTCAATCATTATTCCGTTTGACTTTTATTTTTTCGTTATTTTTAGCCGCTTTTTAAAATTTTTTATAATGGAAACTGATTTTTACAATCAGAACTGTTAATATATAGTAGCTTTAAAAAAATAGTTCTATTATAATTATCTCAAATGAATCTTATGTTAAAATTACATTATGAGGCATTCTTTGTCTTTGTTCAAATACAAATCTGCTACTTAACGAGAGATCTCATTCATTATATTTATATCAACTGTTTGCTCTTTCATTACTACATAGAAATGATTAAGTGCACCATGTTTCACATGGAGAGTACTAATCTCCAACAGCAATAACGTTGTCGGTCGGCTAGTTAATTAATCATTAATTATCAAATGTAAAAATTCCTAGATCTAATGATAAAGTGGCAGGCTATGTAAAATTCCTTACTTTGTTGGCTTTAACAGTAGAATTCAATTAAGAATCATTAACATTCGCAACTAAAAGCAGGTACTTAAGACAGCACACATTAACAGTGCCTTTAAAATTGCGATTAATTTTGATATTTTACAGTGATTTAGGTTTTATTTCGGATAATTTTCTTAATACTTTCTAAAGCGACTTTTCAATATAAAAAATTTTTGAAATGAAATTTTTGTACTAAAAAAATTATTTTTAAAAGCAAAAAAAACGTTGTCGCAAACCAAGCTACAAACTATAATATTCTAATTGAACAAATCCTTGTACATTTAAACTGTATTTTTACATCTAGTCCAATTAATTATATAATTTATCTACGAAAACTATACATTTATACATTCTAAATGTACGTGATCAGTTTATTATATTTGTTGATCAATTGAAGAAATTGAGATTAAAATGATGACTGATGTAGTCTTTTGGATGAGAGATTTTGAGGAGTTTCATTTGAGACTGATATATATAAGATATTTAGGACAAAACTTGCACGCACATCACATGTGCAAGACTCAAACTCAAGACTTTTTGGTTGATAGCCAGAGCTCCCAACCAACAGACCAAGATTAAACAATTCAAGACAATAATGGCTCCATCGATTCATAATTAGGCTTTGTTTTAGTCAATGAAAAAAAAAAACGATAACTAACTATATATAAGATGTTATGCAAAGTTGCCCTTAAGAACTGTTTCCATGTGGTATTTTGCTTTTATTTGAAAAAAAAAAAAAATTAACCTTTATTCTGAAGCCTATGCTCAATGAATGACACGTGAACTACTGATACAAATAGTTTGATTGAGATTTCCCCATCACCTGCAACCACAACTTTCTTTAAGCAACCTCATGAAAAATGATATCTCCAACCGACCTTCTAAGTGATAATTAGGGATAAGATATGTGGTATCTATTGGTTCTCAAAGTTCATTGCTAGTTAGCTGCTACAAAGGTCCACACAACCAACCCTACCATGTGGCTTACTCACCCCCTTTCAAAGCATGCATGGATGGTAGAAATTCAAATATTCCCTTCCCTACCAAAGTCCTCTTGTCTTTCTCCCACAAGAGTAACAAAGCATTTGAAAGAAAAAGGTAAAAAAAAAAAAGGAATAGTAGAGCCATGTCAACATTTCTTGGTAGTTCTCTCTTTCTAAAAGTTACAACTTTCAAAAGTATCTTTATTTTCTTTTTTCCCTTGCTTTTGCCACCTTCCTACTAGCTAGCTAGCTCGATAAAACCCCCAGCTCGCTTCTCTATCTCTCCCTCTTTTTTCTCCACCCTTTGAGAGAAAAATAAAAGCATTTCAAGCATTAATTAGATATACATAATAGTATGATCTTGAGGTTCCTTCGCTAGTTAAGCTTGCAAAGGAGTGGTGCTCCATGTGCGTTTGAATGATATAGAGGTTTAATAATAATTTTACAACTAAAAGCCACCACCCCCTCTCTTCCTTCTCTTTGTCTTGTAATTTTCAAGTTGTAGCTATATAAGAAGCTTTGGAGGATAGTTTCAGTCCCTCTTCCTCCTTGCTCTTTTTCTACCATTCCAATGGGTGAAGAAGCTAAACAGGTAGAGATGGCCATTCTTCTATGGATTTTAAGTTCATTAATTAGTTAAATCTTTTTGTTTTCTAGATATTTCATTTGTATGCATTATGCAGGCAGAAGTTAAGGGAGCTGAAGCACCTAAGCAAGAAGAGAAACCGGCCGCCGAACATAAAGAGGAGAAACAAGAGGAGAAGAAAGAAGAGGTGAAGCCCTCACCTCCTCCTCCTATTGTTCTCTTCCTCGATTTGCACTGTGTTGGTTGTGCAAAGAAGATTGAGAGGTCCATTCTCAAGTGCAGAGGTCTTGCTCTCCCTCAATTATTTTACATGTGAAATACTTCACATTTATGAAATTAAGATTTTGTTCGAGATGACTTTCTTAATTAAAATTTTTTATTAGAAAACTGTTTGATAAGCAGTAAGAAATCCATCCCAAATGAGACCAATTCCGTTGTACCATTTGGGCCAAAAGTGCTCAAATGAGCTATTAAAATAAGGCTTCGTTTAGGACTATTTTTTTTTATCATTTTTAAAGGGACGTTGAAGTACAAAAATTTTAATTTTTAATAAAAAATTGTTTTAAAAAATCATAAAAAAGTCATCCCAAATGAAGGAATAACTTTTTTAACCTTTTTTAAAGTAACTTTTTAATATACAAAAATTTTTTAATTAAAAAAATTTATATTAAAAACTGCTTTAGAAAGCCGTCCCAAAATCTAAAGGCTTGTAGTAAGGAAGGTTTTATGTATTTATTTATACTTATTAATGAGTCGCCATTAAAAAAAATGAGCAGGCGTTGAAAAGGTAGAGATGAACATAGAAAAGAATGAGGTGACAGTGAAAGGAATAGTGGATCCACAGGCTTTGTGTTCTCACATTCAAAAGAAAACATCAAGAAATGCCAAAGTCCTCTCCCCACTGCCCCCAGCAGATACTGCTGCTGACTCCACCAAAGCCGAACCACCAGCACCTCAGGTAATTAATTGTACTTACATAAATTAATTAATTAATTTAAATATAATCAATTAAATTATAAGCAATGTGAATTATATATATGTAACTTGTCTTATTGATAAGGAATAATTGCTTAAGCTCCTTAATTAGTTTCTAATTTCTTTAATTAAATGAACAGGATGGTGGGATCGTTACAGTGGAGCTGTTAGTTAACATGCACTGCGATGCTTGTGCTCAACAACTTCGGAAAAAGATAATGAAGATGAGAGGTAATTAGGGCTTTATTTGAAATATTTTATTTGTATTCTTATTTTTAAATTATAATTATAATTTTTATTTGAAAATTTTTATATTAAAAAATTATTTTATACAACAACTTTTAAAAATTATTTTTTTCTATAAAAATTTTACAAAGCATAAAAAAATTATCTGAAATATAGCCTAAATTATCATATATATATGATAATATTTTTTTGGTAAAATAACAGTAAAAATATTTTATAAAATTCATAAACTTTAATTAAATCAATTTAAAATTCGCCTCAAATTTGGTAACTGTTAATTTAATTTAATTTTTTTCACTTGTGGTTACCAGGAGTGCAGGCGGCCGAGACAGATCTGACCGCCAAGAAAGTAACGGTAACCGGAACCATGAACGGAGATAAACTAGTTGAGTACATTTACCGGCGAACAGGAAAGCTCGCGACAATCATTCCTCCGCCGCCGCCTCCACCGCCACAGGAAGAGAAGAAAAACGACGGAGAAAAGAAAGCAGAGGATTCTCAGAAACCTCCCGATGAGAAGAAAGAAGACGGCAAAAAGGAAGAAACTGATGATAAAAAATCCTCTGAAGGCAACAAAGAGGAGAAACCTTCCTCCGGTGCCGAAGCGCCTCCAAAAAAGGAAGAGGCGGTGGCGGCGGCGGTGCAAGCCATGATCAATGATGAGGAGATGGTGAAGAGGATGATGTATTGGAATGGTGCGGGTGGGTATATGATGAATCAATATCATGATGATGAGATGTCGAAGAGGATGATGATGATGCATCATTGGATGCCTATGCAGATGCCGATGCCGACGACCATGTATTTCTTCGATCGGCCGCAGCTGTTGCCCCCGCCGCAGATGTTCAGTGATGAGAATCCGAATGCTTGTTCCATCTCGTAGAATGTATGCATAGTCTGCTTGCCATGGAGTCAACACGTACACGCATGTATGGTAATTGAGATATTTGTATGTACCATGGAAGCTTGGAGAGGGACAAGCATGTATTATATATATTATTTAATGGTAATTAATGGTTCGATTTTTATCATAAATAATGAGAAATTAATCCAGATATTTAAAACCAGAGCATTACATAAAAAAAAGAATCTACATTTTAGCATGCCAAAAAATTTCTCTCTGTTAGTTGTCCAAAACATTAGTTCACACTAAATCAAATCGAACGATTTATGAAAATTTCAAATGAAACCATAGTGGACTAAAATTGAATTGAATTAATTGATGATATGATTTTATTATTATCACTACTAAATTTGAGCTATAATCATATTATTTGAAAGTATGACTAAATGTTTTTTTTTTCACACTTTATTAAGGCTATAAATATAATTATAACAAAATCAAGCAGATGGAGTGCTATCTTATTTAAGATCATTCAGTTATTTTCTTATCAAGTTTGAATCAAATTTGAGCATAACATAAATTTAAATATTATTCAGGTTTATTATTCAAAATTTTTTTATCATATTTGTGTCATAGTTGAGCTTTAATTAATCCTTGATATGTCAATCAAGATCATCCTGATGAGGCACAAATCTTGATGTATATATGAATTGAATGCTTCAAAAATTAAATTTTGGATCATCCAAACTTAGATTTCAGCAAACTTATGGTCAAATTAAATGTCTCAACTAGATAGACCCAATGACAAGAAAATTGGTCTGATCTGAGCCGCAATGGGTCAAAATCAAGGAACCGAAGCATATTTAAAAGCTTCGAACCATAAATTGGATAATCAAATGATATCCAAATATGACATGCTTATTGTCAAATCGAGCGCCTTGACGAGACGAATCCAACGAGCCCAAGATTTTTTAATATTGACATCATTAAGGGACTTGAATGCTACATGAACTCCCTATGTTTGAAGAAATAGATATGGGTCATCCAAGGGCACTCTAAATTTGTCCTTAATCTTCTCTATAATTACGGAGCATCCACTCTAAAAAATCTATAAATAGATCCCTCTTCCAATATGAAGGGCAGCTTAGGGTGGAGTTAAGACATTTGGACGCTTAAATCTTAGACTAGAGACTCAAGAGAGTTATGAGGCTTGAAGCATCACAGAGCTCCACACCAACACCACCATTGACAAACCCATACCACTAAGCTCCTGTTGCTGGACCTCTGTCCTGCCATCGTTGTTGTACCTTCATCTGACAGCAATCATTGGGCCTTCATCTGACCTTCATCGCTCTCGAACTACGATTCCTCCAACCCCCATCACCTGTCAACTACAATTCCTCCGATGCTCATTGCCCACCGACTGTGGTGCTCCACCCTCCATCGCCTGTCGACTACGGTCCCTTCGACCACTGTCAACTGCCAACTGAGATTCCTCTAACAACCTTTCCCTGGCGATCAAGATCCCTCTGACCTCCATTGCCTGCCGACTATTGTCCCTCTGACCACCATCGCCGACCTACTGTGGTCCCTCTAACAATCTTTACCAGCCGGCTAAGATCCCTCAGACCTCTATCACCCATCGGCGTCGGTGATTGGAGGGACCGTAGCAGTGGGTGACAAAATTCAGAGGGATTATAGTTAGAGGTTAGAGTGATCATAGTTGAAGGTTTGAGAGACTGTAGTCAGCGGGCGACTGAGGTCAGAGGGACAATAGTCGTCGGATGAAGGTAGTCGTTGGGATCGTAGTAGGAGGGCGACGAAGGTTAGAGGGATCATAGTCAACGGGCTAAAAAGGTAGAAGGGACCATAGCCGGCAGACGATGGGGGTTGGACCGACCGTAGTTGGCGAGCAACGGGGATCAGACGAATTGTAGTCGGGGGGGACCGGGGTCGGATGGACCGTAGCTGATAGGTGACGGAGGTTGGAGGGACCGTAGTCAGTGGGCAACAGAGGTCAGAGTGGTGTGCCGATGGTAGGTTGGTAGAGGTCCAGGGGTGGTTGGTGGTCGTGCGGAGGTCCGACAGTGATCAGAGGACCGGTGGTGGTCTGGCGGTATTAGGAGGCTAAATAGAGGTTTGGCGGCGGTCGGCAGATGGGCAATGGTTCGCGTACTGTTTATGGATGGGCGGTGTTTCAGGCGATAGTTGTTGGATAGGCAGTGGTCTAACGACTGTTGATTGAAGTTCATTGGTGGTGGTGCTTCGGTTGAACTCTAGGATCCCTGAAGCCTCAAAGCTCTTTCCAATCTCTAGCCAAGGAGTCCCTTCATGAAGAGAGCATAAACCTATTTATAAATTTTTATTAGTGGCATGCTCTATAAATATTAAAAAGATCTATGATAATTTTGGAGTGCTTAATCAGACGGCTCATATTAACTCCCTCAATCATAGAGCATTCATTTAACATTTAATTGCCTTAATGATGTTGGAATTAGGCTTTCTTCGGCTTGTTGGACTCATCTTGTCGAGCTGCTTGATTCAATTTTAAGCATGCTATATTTGGATATCATTTGGTTATCTAATTTGTGCTTTGTGTCACACTCTATGATCTATATTAGAAGAATTATATCTGTCTTTCATTTTAACCATTTAATTAGAGTTTACTAATGTACAGTGGAAAGAAACATAATTATATATTTTTTAGAACTGCAGATAAAAAAATTATGCATGTTATCCAGAGCCTCATATCATAAGCTCTTTACCCTTTCATAAAATCATGTAAAACTACGTAATGAGCGTATAACCCATCAAGTAACTAAAATCTTATAATTGAAATCAATGCAAGATAAAAAAGAATAATATGCTATAAATCATATAAAGAAATATATACATCAATATATATACTGATTATCTGTGTCAATTTATCTTTCTATAGTTCTTCACATCTCAATTCATTACATCATCAGTCACAGTATAAATAACAGCCAACAGTACTAATACCGGTAAAAGTATTAGTATCATGATCAATAACGTCAAATTATATTAATGACAGTAAATAATATTAGTGTCAGTCATAATATCAATACATTATTTATAGCTGTGTCAGTATTCAGATATTTAATAAGAGTATCTTTAGGTTATCTTACTCTTGCACCTATGACTCTCAATCTGTCGTCCCTTATAACTCTCAATCAATGTACTCCTTATAACTCCCCTTGAATCACATGAATTAATCGCCTCGACTTCTTATAACTCCTCATCAATTTCCAGCTCCTTATGACTCGTAATCAGTGAATCACGTGGATCAGTAGGGTATCACATGGAGTTATCATATAATGTATCTGATATCATTATGTACTTCATTTTAAATGCAATAAAATAATATCAAATATTTATAATGATCAAATATATAATATATCAAAACTTGCACGGTGAAAGCTTATAAAATCAAGAGATAATGTATTTTTGATAGATTTATGAGAGATGAATTCATATAAATCAAAATCATCAAAAATAGAAGTAACAAGATAGTTACTTATAATAAATAGAATAAAATCTGTAACAAGAATGACTGATAAATATAATCTAAAGACTTTTCTATCTCCTCTCTCTTCTTTCTATCTTTCAATTTCATTCTAGCCAAGCAACCAAGTGAGGGATTTGGTAGGGTGAGGCAGGAAGACCTTATACACTGTTAATGGCCTAGTGCTGTAACACTCACCAAATCAACGTCAAAGTGCTCTACTTCAGAATTTTCATATTTTTTAAATAAATTTATTTCACATATTAAAGTTATTACACTTTGAACCTTCCAAATATGTTTTCATCCCCCCCGGATTTGGACCCATTTGGACTCGGATTGGTCCGATTTTAGTGTCGTTGGGTTCGTCTCTTTGAGACATTCAGTTTGACTATAAGTTTATTGAAATTTGAGTTTGGATTAGGGGTGTCAATATTGGACCCGACCTGAAAACCCGACCCGAAAATTTCGGGTTTGGGTTGACCTGGACCCGAAGCGGGTCGGGTTCGGGTTGACCCGAAAACCCGGGAATAACCCAGAAACCCGTCTTCCCGCTCTAACCGGCCCTGCCCGAGTCTGCCCGCTGCCCTGCCAGCTTGCCCCGGTTGCCCCGTATGCCTCGAGGCCTGCTTGCCCGCCTGCCCCGGCTGCCCGCATCGCGTCCCGAGGCCAGCGTCGCATCGCGCGGTCGCGTCCAGGCGTCCAACGTCGCGTTGGACGAGTTCAGGTCAGCCTGCCGCGTCGCGTCCAGTGTCGCGTCGAGTCAGCTTGCTGCGTTGCGCGGTCGTGTCCAGCATCCCGTTTCAGTCGCCGGTCGCTTCCACCGGCTTCCACTGCCGCCGACCGTCGGCCCACTGCTGTTGCCGACCCGCCGCTGCCGGCATTGCCGTGTCTGCGGGTCGGGTCGGGTTGACCTGAACCCGAAGCGGGTCGGGTTCGGGTCCAGAAAATTGACCAGTTTGTAAAAACGGGTCGGGTTGACCCGAACCCGAATAGTGACGGGTCAGTTCCGGATTCGACCCGAATCTGACCCGTGACCCGAAATTGACACCCCTAGTTTGGATGGTCTTGCATTTAATTTTGGAAGTTATCAATTTATATATACTTTGAGATTTGTATCTGATTATGGAGATTTTTGGTGAGATATCAATAGAAATATAATATTTTTATTTCAAATTTAAAAAGAAAAAAGACTTATTTTTCCATAAAACATCGGGCTCTCTCTTGGGATTCAAAAAAATTAGGCAAGCAGAGGATGGGCGCCATTTGGTTATTTCACGTGGCTGGCTGGAAACTAGAATTTGTCGCATGCGGCAGCAGAAGGCCGACAGCTGACGGTGCGACGCCGCTTTACAACGTATGCCGACGTGTCATTTTTAGTGGAATTAAAACTTTCCACGTGTCCTTTTCATCTCGTTTTCTCGAAAGATACGAGCGTGCCGAATGTGATTTGGCCTCTTCCTAACACTTTCGTTGTTAGAAGCCTCTTATTTCAGTCGTACTAATTTATTCCTTTCTCCTTGATAGGAATAGCCTATGCTGAATTTAGAAATGGATATTTTTTTGTTATTTAATGGTGGAAATAATGTTTTTTTTTTGTGGGGAAATAATAATATTTATTTTGATATATTAGACTTAGTCTTTTTTTACTGTTTTATAATGTATATTTTTAATATAAAAATTTTTAAAATTAAAAATTAATATAAAAAAATTTTATATTAAAAAGCTGCTTTAAAAAATAACAAAAAAATGGTCACAAATGAAGCCTTAAACTTATTTTCAAACATCATAAAATTTGATATCAGAAAATAAAAATATGGAGCCAAATGACAAGTCTAAAGAGAATTCAATTTGCTTTGCACAAATCTTGATCCAATATTTGAAAAGTTTTAGATTTAAATTTAGAATCATAAAAAATTGACTCCAATAAACTTATAGACAAAGTGAGCGCCTTCATGAAAGAAATCAAACAACAATAAAAGTGATACAATCTAACTCCGAATAAGCCTGCATCGAGCACTTTAAAAAAATAATTTGAAATATTGTGATATTAATTGATAGACTAAATATTTTCTAAATCTTGCATGCTCGTAGTCAAAATGGGCGTGTTGATGAGATAAATCCAACAAATCCAAGATAACTTGATTCTGAAATCACAACACTTAAAAGATGAATAAATAGTTTATGATTATAAGATTTGATATGAGCCTTACGATGGGGTGTTGTGGGATTCTGGCTAAATTTTTCAAAATGTTTACTCTAATAATACTATAAATAGACCCTCATGCTCTACATGAAGGAGACCTAGGTTTGAATTTGGAGAGAGCTTGGAGATCTGAAGAACTTTAAAGCTTTGCTTAGTGTTCAATGTCGCCGCCGACAACCACCAATCGCTACTGCCATTGTCTAGCTGCCCTCATCTAATCATTGTCTCTAGATTGTTGTCGTCTGATTTCCATAATCCATTCAAAGTCATCCAACCTATGTCATCATTCGACTAGTATCACTTTGTCATTATCATTCGTTCAATGACAACCGATTGACACCATCAAACTACTACATCTGTAGCATTCTCTTACATTTATAGAATTACAAATTTGAGTTACATGCTTTATAATCACATGTTCTCTAATTAAGCGGAATAACACTCTTGTAATCTATTTATATAACAAATCATTTTATTTGGGCAAAACATCATGGTTTTTATTTCTTTTTTGGATTTTTTAAATAAACAATTTGGTGTCTATTACATTCTTTTTTATTTGTATAGGTTGGATTTTCATAAAAAACTAAGATGTTAAAATTCAATCTCTGCACCAAGAATTTTCTAACATGCTACAACACTAACATAATTTTATGTGGCATAACGGGTTATCTTTTAACTATTTTAGTTTTTATTTACTAGATTTGTTTTATATTTGGATGATTTGATTTAAATGGCACTAAAATATTCATAAACTCTCTTTTTTTAGGTATTTTATTCTTCTTGATGCCACTGTACTGTAAAATTTGAAGTTGAATCTTACAACTATTTGGCAAGAAAGTTTTATTTGTTAAGTGGGTGTGCAGGTTTACAACATTTAGGTTTTGTTTGGGATGCCTTCCTTACTGTAAGAAACAATAAGAAAGCTGCTTTAAGAAGCAGTAAGAAAATCGTCCAAAACTAAGCCTTAGCCAGAAGGGCTTGATAAATATAAAAAATATAAAGTTATTATTCATGTTAATGTGTTTCTAAATTAAATTTCATGTCGCTTAGAAGTTTGATAGGTGCAAATGGAATGATAGCTAGCAAACTTAAGTATATGATTCGATTCAATGTTGGATGGGTTCTTACATACTTAAATTATTGTTCTCTTTATGAATTCATACATTACATTTTATCTTTTTATGGAATAATTGACAAGACTTGAAGAAAATAAAAAAAAAAAATTTTGAGAAAGATAAGCTTTTACATATAGAAGAGTAGAGGTAAAGTGGACTTCAAAGGAAGAACAAAAAGAAAAGAAGTCAATACATGAAATCACATTAGAGAGGTACATAAATTTCAAGTAAGACATCATAACAGTTATATCATTTTTCTTGAAGAAGAATATTCAAGAAGCATACATCGAATGAAATGAGGAAAGGGCTTATTAGGTAAAAAAAAGAAGAAGAAGAAGAAGAATAAAATTAACAGATTGAAATTTCTATGATGTTCAAGAAAACACATGTGAATCTAGATTTAGAAGAGAGATATTTGATGAATTAGAAATGATAGGATTGGAAATC
Source organism: Dendrobium chrysotoxum (assembly GCA_019925795.1). Lineage (NCBI taxonomy): Eukaryota > Viridiplantae > Streptophyta > Magnoliopsida > Asparagales > Orchidaceae > Dendrobium > Dendrobium chrysotoxum. Next base: position 117,814 of record JAGFBR010000817.1, read on the forward strand.
TAATTGATAAGATTGGCAAAATATCCCAAAATTAATAAAATGTGTTTATGTAGAACATTATAATTTGAGCAACATCAACTAAATAGTATTAAAAAAAAAACTAAATAGTATTCTTTTTTCCATTTTCCCACAACATTTTGTTGAGATTAGGGGTGTCAAAACCGGGTTTTGGGTCGAACCCGGAATTGACCCGGGCTCAAACGGGTCGACTTTAACCCGACCCGGGTAGGAAAATGGGTCGGAAATCCGAACCCGGACCCGACCCGACCCGACGGGTTGCTGGGTTGACCCGACCCGACACAGGAAGGCGGGGCGGAGGCGAGTGGCAGAGCGGGCTGGCTGCAGCGGGCGAGCGGACGCTGGCAGGTGCGTGCGGGGCGGAGGGCGGACACGCGGGCGAGCGGGCAGCAGCGCGGGCGAGCGAGCAGCAGCGGGGCAGCGCGGGCGCGCGGGCAGCGGGCGGGAAATTTTGAAATTAAGGTTTTTTTTAAATTAAATGGGTTATCGGGGTTGCCGGGTCAACCCGAACCAGATTCTTTTTTCAAACGGGTCGATTTTTGCAACCCGAACCCGACCCGTTTGAGACACGGGTCGGGTCAAACCCGAAAATTCTGGGTCGGGTTCGAATCGGATTTTCGTGTCGTGTCAAAATTTGACACCGCTAGTTGAGATGCATACGGATAAGTGTAGATTTGAAAGCAACCTCCTTTTTAGGGTGGGAGAACTTATGATATACATAAATTATTATTTAAAAAATAAAATAAGTAAACATAATTCAAAGAATGTTATATTTTTCATAAATTATATTATGATTGATAAATTAAATAATAATTACAAATTATTATACTAAAAAATTATTTTAAAAAACAGTAAGAAAATCATCCCAAATGAAACTATTATTTTCCAACATCATATGCTACCATGCTCTTTTTGTTCGACATACTTTTCAAATTAAGTAAATCACACATATCCCTTGACTGAAACTGTTAGGTACTTAGCCTTCAGCTTGTGATACATTAGAGCTTATTTAAGCTCAAATGAAGCTTAAGAAGTTATAATTATTATTGCTATTGTTCAGCTGGAACAGACAATATGAACACATTATAACAGAGGCCATTGATAATGTTTTCTTAGTTAACCGCTTGGTTCTGTTTGAAATAGACTCGACACATTGAATGTGTCAATATTATAAGTATGCTAAAAGATCAATATAGCATTGTAATTAGTGTAGTACTAAATCAATTAAAAGCTTTTGAAATTAATTGGTAACTTATAAGATGATAAATATCATAACAACTCATACATTAAGAATACAATCAATGTTGTGGGATTATTGTGGACACTGATCAATTTGAATTTTTATAGATTTGTTAGTTTAGACGTCTACAGAGAGTACTGGCCAAGTTATTTGCACTATGATATGTAGGCGCGCATGTCAAAATAAGTCAACGGGTCAAGTTTGAGTTTGAGTTTGACCTAACATTGACCTGATTTAAATCCAATCAATTTGAATCTGACCTGCTAGCAACCCGAATGAGCTAAATCTGACTCATTAACCTGTTTTGGTTAAAAAAATTATAACTTATTGATTATAAAATTTAGAATATTTGATAAAAAATAAGAAGATTATACACATGAGTAAAAAAAAATTTTAAACGGGTCATTTTTGGGCCAATAGCTAGTTTAGTTCGCGGGTCAACAAGAACCCAACACATTTAATTAATGAGTCATAAAACCCAACCTGAACTCATCCTATTTAAGCGGATTAACCCGAACCTGAATATTTTGAATCTAATTGAGAGATCGGATCGGATTATTTATTGACATCCCCAAATGATATGACAATATTTCTTCCGGCAGTTTTAAGCTACAGGTTGCAGAATATTCTAAACTACAGGTTGCAAGGTCCTTTATACTAAAATTATGGCATTCAACTTGACATAAAGAAAGATGGAAAAATTCCTACGAAGTTGGAGTGTATAAAATAGAGTATTCAACAGCAACAGGCCTTCGTGCATTTCAACTACGCATAAGTATGGTTATGAACAAGACAATTTACTAACAATCAATTACATTAGAATTGAATGACATAACCAAAAGAAATCTTTATTAAGCATTATAGATAAAGGCAATATGTTTAATATTATGTACGGTGTCCGGGCTCGCCCGAGATCAATCCAGATGAGCCACGTCATTGCATTGGGTGACGTATTTTTGATAAATCAGACTTATCTATTCCAGTAGAGTAAAACACAAGAAATATATTTTGATTAAAAAAAAATAAAGCATAAAATGCCAAATAATGCTACAGTTATCTAGCGTATTTTTCAGGATATGATCACTTCTTAAAGAAGGCTTGAACAAGTCTTTTCCCATTCCTGTAAGGGCATCTCCAATCAAAATTTTCATTTTCCACTTCAAAATATAATAATAATCATATCAACAATAATTCATATCCAACTAAACTCTTTTTCTAGCAAAAAAAAAAAAATTCATGTAGATTCTTTCTCATCTTCACTTTCGGCCAAAAAAAGAAAGAATATCTGCAAATAATGTAACGTCAATATTGGCATCGCACTGTTCACAGCAGCAAAATTACGTTGATTTTTGACGTTCTGGTGGAGGCTCGCGGTAACTGAAAACAGGCTTTTACTGTTTGGTTGGGGATGTGCTAACAAGGTTCATATTTAAAAGCACTTAGTTGGGCACTTTTAAAACTAAACAGGCTCATTTCGTATGCGAAAAGCCTAAAAATTAGCAGCATAGAAACTAAAAAATTACTACTATATTCTGCATCATACAAATCCTTCTGCTGCAACGAGGTTTGTAATGTAATTTAACCAAGAAACTAGATTGTTTAGAAAAACTGGTTCTATTACAGCAGGTTTTTGAGGTTGTGAGCGCAAACTAACCATCAATTTTAGAAATTAAATACTTTAAAGAAACACAAACCAAAAAGAACAACACACTAAACTTTGTTGCAGGTTATTTGAAGAAAGCTGGTAATGAAGCAGCTGGATTATTGTTGAGACGAGAGGTTCCACAAATGTAGCACATGAAACCAAGCTCACATAACCCAAATTTTTAAGTTTACAAGTGACTGAGCCGATTATATGGAGAGCAGAACAAAGTCACCAAAGCAATCTGCACATATACTCAGCCTAAAGGCAGACCGAAACTCATTGCAACCATTTGATGTAGCAACTAACCAGACCTCGAACAAGCCAGATAGAGTCAGCTAGCGACTTCTTGCAGGTCCGCCCCTTATTTAGAAAGTAGTATAATATACTGTATATCTAATGTAATTAAAAAACTACAGCTAACAAATTTGACTTAAATCTTCATTTTAGAGCCATCCTTTTACTACCACTTATAAATAAGAGATCGAAGGATGAAGATCAAATACTAACACCAAACATTCTCTTCGTATTCACTTCTTGTCCCCTTTCTTTCTATTCTCTAATTTCAATCTTTTTTGTCAATAAAATTTAGTTATTATTGACGGATAATAATTAAATTTTAGCTCATATCTCTTACAGGCATGCCCTCATCAGAACCCTGATAACACCAAACCAACACCAAGCAATATATACAAGTTGCAGACTCAAAATCGCTAGTAATAATAAAACTGCAACAAAATTTGCAGCACTGCTTGAAAAATAATACACGATCTTCCGGTTTAATAAAAGACATATATTACATGGGAGGAAGTTATTCTATCATAGATAAATATGTAAAGTTTAAACAGTGAAAGATAAATGGATATGGGAACTCTAACAATTCACAACAGATGCGTTGTTTCTATCGAAAGAGCACTGGGGCTCAAAACGCACAAGCACAGTTAACAAAAGTTCACCTAACTGGTAAAACGTTGATGCTTCCTATACTCGGTTGAGGCCGCAGAACCATAAAAACTGGAAAATGGAAGACTGTCAAAGTGGCAGCTCTATCCTTGATCAACTGAAGGGATACCCAACTGACAAATCTGACTTCTCCAGCACTTAAAAGCTTAAATAATCCAGCAAAATGCGCTCCTAAACACTCAGAAACCTGTTATATATTTACAAGAAAAAACTACCAAGAGACGTTGAACAACTCAGGTCCATATCTTGCTACCGATAGCTAAAGAACCAACCAATTCCGATGCACAAAACACAAAGGATAACTGGCAACACCACAGTTACTCTACCAAAATTAATTGAAGCAACTTTAGGTGCTTCCTTTAAAGTACCTTCTGGCTTAGCGCAAAGGTCATTAGGCTCCTTGGTTCTCAATCTGAGTATAGGGTCGGGTGTTTGGGAGTTATTGGAGCTGGTATGCTTTCTCTCTATAGGCGATGCAGCATCGTCTGCATGCAAAGGGAGAGCATTGTCATCTGCAAGGCATTGAAGTCGAGTTAGCAAGGGGCAAGTAATAATGTGTTCATCCACAATAATAATTGCTATTTTACCGTTATCAGAGGGTCCAAAATAAGCCATTTTTCGTATTTCAAATTCTGCATTATTTCCGGACTGCATGTCAAAATCAAATTGTAAGAAATGGTATAATACATGATATGTTCAGCTATCTCAGCAAACAAATGCACGTTTAGATTGAAAAGAATATCCCACCTCAGATATCTCAGCTTTCTCACCATGATCTCCATTATAACTACTTGAATTACGACTGGTAATCACGGTTGATCCTGTACGTAATGAAGTTTGCAGCCGGATCCTCCTAGATGCATTACCATGAGCTGCCATGCCCTGACTTCCCAGTTGATTTAGATTTGCTGAAGTCCGTTTCCTAGGAGGCCTAAGCTTAATTCCGATACCAGTGGAATTGTCCGCACCAGAAAAATTCTCAAGATCCGTAACTCTAAATAGAGTCTCTGATGCATCACTACCCTCAAACATGATATTTCCATTAAAGGAATTCATGGATTGAAGTTCATTTACAGTAGAGTTTTTGGGATGGTGGACATCAACACTTTTCATGAAAGCATCAAACTGAGGCCCTAATACATTGTATGAGTTAGACGTAGGAGGCATAAAATAACTTGATGGGCTTATTGGCCCACTCATTTGGTAAGAAGCTGCCAAACAAGGGGCATCCTGTAGCAGACAATTAAAAAAAAAAATACAAGAAATTAAGTCAGATTAGAAGAAGAAAAAATAGAACTAACAGGAAAAAAAATAATACAAACTACAAAAGATTAAGCTCACTTAAAAACCCATACCTGTGGCAGTAGAACTTCAACATCCGCATTATCCCCAATTATACTGTCAATGCCAGATGTATTATCCAAGAAAGTTTCTTGTTTAATAGGGCAAACTTGAGTAGATGGCACAGCTTCCGTAGTATTTCCCAGAAACTTGTTAAATTCAGGTAGACATTCTTCATCAGCAGCAAGAATGGCATCTAAGAATTTAGCAATGTCATCATCTTCATCTTTTAAGGATGCACCAACACCATTATTATCAAAATGTAGGTAACTCATGTTTGAAGGAGAATTGTAGTAAAATAAATCAGAATCATTCTGCTCGCATCCAAGATTTAAGCTGCTTAAATTGCTTGGATCGGGGTCATCCTGAATTTAAAATTAGAAAAGAAAATGCTTAATGAGAAAGATACAACAAAAAATGATAAAAATTAAGCAATTAAAGCAAGTTTTTGCAAGATATTGGTTAAGAATGAAAGAATAATTAATAGGAATACTCTACCAATTGCTGATTAAAAACCTAAAGTAGATTTACTCACCTTCAAATTATCCAGATATATACCACTAGCACCAATATCTGCAGTGATATCGCTATAGCTATGCGTTTCCTCCGATCTTGTCATCGACTCATCAACTGTTTCAAGCCAATTGGGGGGTACAATTTCCTGATGCAGTGGGGTAATTTCATCCAAAGCATCATCACCCTGCACCGTGGTATCTGGAGAGGACCAAATTATGTCAGGAGAAAAGATGCTGCCATCGATTCTATCAGCATTGGAAATTACGATGTTCTCTTCAGGCTTTTTAATCAATCGACAAAGTACGAAACCACCCTGTAAAACATGAACATTCTCAAAAGTCAACATGTAAGGTTTTCTTGCAACTAAAATTGATATATACATTAAAAAAGGCATGCCATGATCTCATATTTCGTCCATTAAAGAGAAGGGAGTCCCAAGTGCACAAGGAACCAACAAAAGCTACCACGGAAAGATATAACTATAAGTAGTCTAATTCATGCACTACAAAGAGATTATGAGGTTCAAACTTGGGACCTACAGTTCACATGAGGCAACCTTGTTATTCCTTTATCATCATCTACACATTATGCAAATAGAAAACACCTGGGGGGGGGGGGGGGGGGGGGGGGGGGGGGGGGCTTAATAGAATTAAACACGCGTAGAGAAGACATTAAGTACAAGAAACCAAGTAGAGACAAAAAATTGTCCAAATAGGAAGTGTTTCTTCTTGTAGAAAAGGTCTCTATAGAATTCAAAATATTAGTTCTTGTTAATAATACAATTCAACTACTTGTCTCCTACGTTCATTTCTCCTCTACTAAAGCTTTTCTCCTATTTATCTGATTATAAGGAAAGCCTAAAAATATCTTTTATCAAAAAGAACATTATGGGTAATCACAAATAAATGATGAACCATTTGCTAGAACTAGTACCAAATAATTGGGATCGGACTAAGAATCCAGAAGACTAAAATGATGATAATGATAAGATTGTAACCAAGAGCAAGTGATAAAACAAAGCCTAACCAAATCAATCAGGACATGGAACAGAATTATTGCAGATTACTAAATATGATTATAGAGTAAGCTACATATTAAAATATGTATACAAAAAACTCTCATCAAAAAGACATTTGATACTGAAACTCAAGTGGTTTTTCAGCATAGAGCCTCTTCCGGCAAGAAGCATGCATACCAAAAATAGTAGTTGTGTAAGATTGCTAGAAACCTAAGCGAATAAAATTGCATACACTTGTTCTCTTCCCTCAAATAAAAATAAGCAATCTTAGTTTTTAACATCAATCAAATAAGAAGAAAAAAAAAAAAAGAAATTTCCACATATTAGAACTATCTGAACTCTTTCTTATAACGAAATTTCCCAACAAATTCAGATGCAACTACAATCGCTTCTGATGACCATAATTCCAAAACAAAATAAGTCTGACAACATCAAATGAAAGTCAAACTAAAAAATGTCCTCGATAAGGGAGCTTGATAAATAAGAGAAAACCAAAGAAAGAACCGGAACGCGCCTGATCGAATTCCGGCTCCACAGTGCGATACTCGTGGATAATCCAGCCGGTGCGCTCTCCCTTTGGGGCGCGGCCGCGGTAGAAGACAAGAGTCTTCTTCATACCAATGTCCATGGGCGACGGCGTACGCGTCTTGATATGTCTGTCCTTCCCCGTGGCCTTCCAGTAACCGGCTTCCGTGGCCCGGTTCGAGCGCCGGCCGTTCGGGTACTTGCGATCCTTTGGAGCGAAGAAAAACCATTCAGGATCGCCAGATTTTATTATCGATTTTTCTGAACAACGAAACGAACAACAATCAGCAAGGCGCGCCTTAAAAAATGTATTTCTTTTCTTAAATTTCCCGCAAAGGGGAGAGAGAGAGAGAGAGAGAGAGAGAGAGAGAGAGAGAGAGAGAGAGAGAGAGAGAGAGAGAAGTACCAGGGAGGTCCCAAGGTTCATACTTGCAGACATCGACCTCAGGGATGACGGCGCCATCAGCTTTAATCCTACCGTTAATCTTACGCTTCAAGTAATGGTTCATGAGCTCCTCGTCGGTAGGCCGGAAGCGAAACCCTAAGGGCAGCGATTCAAGAGGAAGAACCTCAAGCGTCGCCATAATCGATCAGCTCGAACGAAATTTTGTAGAGGCAGGTGGCTCTTTTCTTCTATAAATTCTTGAACAACCTAGTCGGAACTCGGAAGGGTGCGGGAGCTAGGAGAAAAGGCAAAGGAGAAGATTGCGATGAGAAGTGTGCGAGAGCCAGGCAAAGCAGAGATTATAGCTAGATCAGTGGCGTGCGACGCAAGTTTAGGCGTTCTAAGCCGTCCGATTTGATCAAACGGTTGATTCCGCCTAGCTGCATTTTTTGGATACCGAAGTGGGTCCAACCTGGTGCTCCTTTGTTTTCGTTTCCCAGGTAGCAAATCTTTTCTACCAAGGAATAAATTTATACCAAAAATTATTTGAGATAGAATTTTTTAAAATGTTAATTAAGTTAGGAGAGTACTTATTAAATGGTTCGAACAATTCAAATCTGTTATGATCTCACAAATCACATTCGCATCCATGTGCGGTTTGATGTTCGTTCGAACGTTGGCTCGATATGGGCATTTGAAAAGTCAATGTTCGAATCGATTCTTATCGGTATGTATGAGATCTCGATGAATTTCATGACAAGAGCTTGCTTGGGTAGGCATTGACAAACCAATGGTGTGGGAAGCACCATGTGAAGGAGGAAAGAAGTTTGTGATGGGTTGCTCTAGGCAGTCACTGACGAACCGACGATATCCAAAGGAGGAGTTCATGATAGGGTTACTAGGGGCAAACTGTAATTTTCTTTTTCTGTAGTAATTAGATTGCATGTAGTAATCTGATAAGGACATGATATAAAATCTTATGTTATTTAAGATTTATGAAAATTTTCTTGCATGCCTGAGAATTTCTCCTTAGGAGAGCAACGCTGTGTTGTGTAAACAATTACAGCGGAAATAAAATCACACAACACAATAAACACGACGATTTATATGGTTCGACAAATATGCCTACGTTCACGGGGAGGGAATGATGATTTCATTATATTGAAGAATAATAGGGAATTACAATAGCTCTCAAGCTTTCTCTCTTCCTCTCATATAAAAGCCCTCAAACCCCTCAATTTATAGATTTAAAACAAAACAATAAAGGAAAAAGATTCCTAATCAAATCCCAATTAAATCCCATTCAAATCAATTAATTAGGAAAATAATTTATTCCCTAATCAATTACAATAATGAGCAATTAAAACTTTCCAAACAAAAAATTTTATTTAGATTTGAAAATAATTCCAAATCAACACGCTGCGGTACTATAATGGTGGTGCTGACCACTTTTTTAGATGGGCACCTAAAGGTTGGTGTTGTGGTGCTAAGATCTTTATTTTGAATGCATGAAATCTCCTCTTGGGAGTGCTGGAAAATTTGGAGTCATACTAGGTCAAAAGTTTAGAAAAATATCTAAAAATATTATCAAAACTCATTAAAATCTAAAACCCATTTCATTCATTCATTTGGCTGGGAAAAGAAAGAGAAAGAGATGAAGAAGAGAAGAGAAGAGAAGAGTAGAGAGTGTTTGCGTCGATTTCATCCTTCAAATCAGTTAGAAAAATTGTTAATCTTCAAGTAAACTAATGTTATATTATATTTGATTTTAATGATTTTGCAATTTGAATGATTCATCTATTTTAATCTGGTCAAAACTTACAAGATTTATAATATCTTAATACTTTGCTAACTGTTTATCTTGTAACTTTTAGTATGTTAAACATCTGCTCATTCTGCACCTATTAACATGATCATATTGAATTTTTATCAGGTATTTTTGAAATTTGAGACATTCTCTAAAATGAAGTAAGATAAGTATATTAAGAAAATGATAATTGTTTTTTTTTTTTTCATTCAATCTTTAAAAAATAAATGGACTAGCGACATTCACACTTGCTACAATTGACATGACATGAATAGCTGATATAACCCATGTTGTTAAAGCATGCACACCTGTTACGATTTATATATTGAGATTATAAGCATGTGAAAATGAGCATTGATATATCATCAAAAAAATTATCTTGATTGGGCACGAATCTTGATGCAAAATTAAGTGGGGAACTTTTAAAATTAAATCGGAGACCTTCTGAACTCTAATTTCAGCAAACTTATAGTCGAACTGAACGTCTCAGAAATACAAACCCAATGACACCAAATTCGACTCAATCCGAGCCCAAATGGGTCCAAATCAAAGACTCAACGTATCTTTGGAAGGTTCAAACCATAATTTGGATTATCAAATGGTTTCCAAACGTGACATGCTTATAGTCGAATCGAGCGGCTCGATAAGATGAATCCAACGAGCCCAAGATCGCAAAATTCCGATATCACTAAGACCTTCAAATGTCCATCAAACGGTTCACGATCAAGGGATTCAACATCGGTCGTCCATTCAAACCACTCCCTAATTACCCTTGATCTTTCTCTTATTTACAGGTCATGCCACTCCCAGAAATCTATAAATAGAGCCCCCTCTCCTCTTGATAGAGGACCCCTAATCCTAAGGAGAAAAGAGAGAGATCGGAGATCGCTCTTGCCTCCTTACTCCTACTCGACCACCGCCGGAGTTCCGCCGGACCACCGCCTGACACCGGAGTTCCACCAGACCACCTCCTGACGTCCTAAGTTCTGTCAGACCACCGCTTGACGCCCTGAGCTCCGTCGGACCACCACCTGATGCCTGGAGTTCTACTGAGCCACCAATTGAGGCCCGCAGTTCTGCCGGACCACCACTTGAGGCCCAGACTTCTGCTGAACCACAACCTGACGCTCGGAGTTCTATCAGACCACCACTTGAGGCCCAAACTTCTGTCGGGCCACCACTTGAGGCCCGGAGTTCTACCGGACCACCACTTGAGGCCCAGACTTCTGTTGGACCACTACCTGAGACCCGGACTTCTACCGGACCACCACCTGAGGCCCGGACTTCTACCGGACCACCACCTAAGGCCCAGACTTCTGTTGGACCACCATATGATGCCCAAAGTTCTACCGGACCACCACCTGAGGCCCAGATTTCTGCCGGACCACCATCTGATGCCCGGAGTTCTGCCAGACCACCACCTGAGGCCTGGACTTTTGTCGGACCACCGCCTTAAGACTACGGTCCTCCCAATCTCCATCGCCTACCGACTATGGGCCTTCCAACCTCTAACACCAGTCAATTATGCTTTTTCTGACCCCCCCGTCGCCTGTCGACTATGGTCCTTCCGATCTCTAACGCCCATCAGCTATAATCTTTCCTCCATTGTCTATCGACTACGGTTCTCCCGACCTCCGTCGCCTGCCGATTACAGTCCTCCCGACCACCGTCGTCTGTCGATTATGGTTCTTCCGACCAAACAAACATGTCTACATTGATTACTGTAATTCCTACCATGTAATACACTCTATATGATGTATATTTGTTACATCAAGCCAATGCGTTCCCCAAGGAAGGGCCTCATTTATAATCGACTGCAAACACTAGTGGATTCATTCAAACTGGGCTAGGCCCCGTGGTTTTCCCCCCTTTTTAGGAGTTTCCACTTAAAAATTCTAGTATCTCATATGAATGCAACACCCTCTCTCTTATCTGATTGCGTGCCGGATCTTCGTACAATGCTAAGATGTTGAGCTTTATATTTCTCTACCGCCGTGAATACTCCAGGACGCAACAAGCATATTGCATTATCTTATTAACATCTTTATATTGATTTACATATCATTTTACATGCACAAGAAATTGATATAATAAGTTGGATTGTGAATATGGGGTCAAACATTATATATATATACACATGCTATGAAATATATGTAGACAAGAAAAGCTGACTATTATATGATTCATAGTGGCAGAAATAGAATACACTGTTTAGAAGCGTGAGATAATAGACTTTTTTTTAAACATGGGGTTAGTGATGTGACCCAATACATGACTGAAAACATAATGGAATATGATATAATTATGATTTACATTGAGCTAGGGGTAACAAGTCTTGTATATGATGTTACCTGACTATTTTTACTAATATGACATGATATAATATGATATTGTATGAGATATAATACTGTATAGTAAAAAATACCACACATGACATGATTATTCTAGATACCTGACTTGTAATATATATTATATTAAAAAGGTTCTATTATATATGATGATATGAGTTGATCGTCATAATTCATATTATGTTACACCGTTATTCCTTATGATTATTTCAGTTATTATGATATAATATCATATTGTACACACTGAATACTATATGATATGATACTTGTACATAATGAATATCATATGATAACATATTAGTAATATGAATTGACTATTATGACACATAATAACAAGAACTGCTATCTATGGTATATTAATATTCATGAACATATATCTAAAATAACCATATTAGTCAGAACAACTAATGTGTCCTTTATATGATATGAATTCTGCCATGCATGATATTCATCATTGAAAATATTCTGATATAACGTGATGTCGCACAAGACATGACATTGCATTGATAATTATAATCACACTTTCATTGTAGATGAGAATTTATAGTTTTGTCATGATAGCACTATATATGATACATATACATCAATAGCATGGAGTTTTAGTCATTTAGTCCCTGTTTCGTATTCACGATTCATTGATTAATAGCAAGCATAATTTTCGTGCATTGAATATAATTGTAGGTTCCATGTAATCTACTAAGCTATTCGCTAATTCTATATGTTTAATTTATATATATCAAGAAACGTTAATAGCCTAGTGTAGGGGTGTCAAAACCGGGTTTCGGGTCGGGTTCGGGTCGAACCCGGAATAAACCCGGGCTCAAACGGGTCGACCCTAACCTGACCCGGGTATGTAAACGGGTCGGATTCTCGAACCCGGACCCGACCCGTCGGGTTGCCGGGTTGATCCGACCCAAACCGGTTGCGGCGGCGGGACGGCGGAATGGCGGGCTCCTGGCGGCGGGCGGGACGGCGGCTGGCGCGGGCAGCAGCGGGCGCGTCCACACGTGCGGGAAGGCGCAGGTAGGAGGGGCAGCAGCGGGCGCGCGCGGGCAGGGCGGGGCAGCAGCGGGCGCTTCCGCACGCGCGGGCAGGGCGGGGTAGCAGCGGGCGCTTCCGCACGTGCGGGTAGGGCGGGGCAGCAGCGGGCAGCCTCGGGACCGTGCGGGCAGGCCTGGGGCAGCGCGCGGGAAACCTGGGGCAGAGGGCGGGCAGCCTCGCGGGAAGGTCGGGCAGTGCGGTCAGCTCTTTGCAAACGGGTTTCCGGGTTGACCCGACAACCCGACGGGTCAACCCGAACCCGACCCATTTTTCAAACGGGTCGAATCCGGGAACCCGAACCCGACCCGTTTTGAAATCGGGTCGGGTCAAACCCGAAAATTCTAGGTCGGGTTCGAGTCGGGTTTTCGTGTCGTGTCAAATATTGACACCCCTAGCCCAATGGAGTAAAATCGAGGTTGTTGTTAGAGGTATTTTCTTCTTATATTATGGATGAATTCTTGTGCAAACATGAGACAATTGTATTTTAAAGAGATTATTAGAACAACTATGGTTATTGTGTAAAAACATGTTGATATGAATATATTTGAGATATGTATATGCACTGAATGAAGTTCTATTATTTATATATGTTGATGATTTTAGTGATTCTGTTATTCATTGAATACAGTTGTATATTCCATGTTATCTTCTAAGATGTTCGTTAATTCTATGTGTTTACATATTTGTGGAAAGAGTAATGCCCTAATGGAGTGAGATCAAGGTTGTTGTTAGAGGTAATCTTGAAAGAAATTGAATTTTAAATTATCTTAGAAGTCTTATATTGCTTGCCTAACGTGACATTAAGATTAGATTGGACTAAACCTCTTTTTTGGTCATCTTAATTCGAGCATAGGTATTCATTTTGGTACTATATTTCTTAGCTTGTAGTATAATCACCTCAGGTTTTAGTAAATATATGACTAGTTTTTATTACATTTCTTATCTTTTATAAAATCCTCAAGAAAATGTAAGAATTCTTTATAAGAAATTAATCGAACTTCTCAACGAAGAAGAGGTCAAGATATTAGATTTGTTATTTTAATTGAAGAACTCAGAGGTCAAGTTGGTCAAAGCAATTGTGTGAAATTTTCTCTCACACTCCCTTGAAACCCACAAGAATCTTCTCCCTCTCTCACAACCTCATCCTTTCTCTTCCTTGTTCAATGCCCTCTCTTCAATGCTTTCTCACAGAAGATTCAACCTTGTCAAAAGAATTCTATAAAGTCTATTAAAAAAGCTTAAATAGTGGGTTTCCAAAAAGCCTGATTTTTTAATTCTACTGACTCTGTTAGAATAGTACAAAATAAAGTATGTATAGTCTGAAATATAGTTTGTAAAATACAATTAGTTCAATTATCTCACTATTATTATTGTATAATGAATAGCAGTACAGTGCGATCAGTTCAATGTCTCCACTGATCATACATGATGAATGAATAGTTGTATAGCACAGTTTGTGCAAATCAAATATCATATGGTACAAGATGAACCAAACATCATCTAGAGTGTCCTCAGGTGATTCATATAGTACGATTTGTAATTAATTCAGATCCGATTTGATTTCTTAATTACCTTACTTAAATTAGGCAATATTTCAAAAGATCGTACTGTACAAAATTTTTCATACAGTATAACAATTCAATTTTCAAAATTCAGATATGCCTACTTTAGGTAAGTTAGATTCGACAGCGGGATTTTTAGTTATAGCTGATTATCCCGTACGATGTGCTCGTCATACAATATGATTAGTTATGATTCAAATTTATTTTTCTCATTTAAATTAAATATTTTAATTAATTTCTATTTGAACTCGTCGTACAATATGATGTAAATCGTATAATACGATCAATAAAAAATTAAAAAAAAATTTCAGTCTCCATGTGTTTGAGTGCACGGTTGCTAAGCGAACATACATCTTTTTACATAATAGACTCAAGAAAGAATAAAATTATAGACTCCTTCAAACAAGCTAAACCTATACAACCGATTCTTTAATTCTGATTCTCTAAAGATCTTGTGTATGCTGAACATGAAATGTTAGTATTGCATACAATAAATATGCAATATATGGAGTAGGAGAAATTAAACAAAAATCCATTAATCCTGGTAATGATCAAAACACAAGGTCATGCTCCTGGATTGTAACATCTTTTACTTTCTCTTTGTTAAATAAAAAGATTTTTTGCCTCAACAAAAATCAAGTATAAGAAATAATTTTGAGAAAAGAGGTTCAAATCGCCTATGAAATAAATTTACTAACATTAGAAAGTCAAGTGAGGTGTCAATTTATGACAAGACCCATAAATCCGACCCAACCGACCTAAAAAATTCAGTTTCGAATTGACTCGTTTAACAAATCAGTTGGGTTCGAGTTCTAATTTCTGACCCATTTGAAAAATTGGGTTGGGTCTTGTTCAACTCGCTAACCCAGAAATGACCTACACGCACTTCCCGCTTCACTATTCACGCAATCCCGCTAAGCGGATGGACCCGCACCTGCATACCTGCGTAGGCACTGCGTTCCTAGCTTGAGCCCACACTGTGTGCCCAGTTTGTGCCCACACCGCATCGCGTAGCTCAGGCTCTACTTGTGCTCAACTCGCCCCTCACTTTGCGCTCGCACTCGACCAGCGCTCGTGTCGGGTCGGATTGACCCGGGTTTGGACGAGTTTGGTCCTGGTTCAAATTTCTTACCCATTTGTGTAACCAAGTCGGGCTAGGGTTGGATCAATTGAGAGTGGATCAGTTTCGAGTTGAATCCGAACCTGACCTTCAGGTGAGCATCCCTTATTGATTGGCGAGAATGTTTAGGGCTAATTGACTAAGGCTGGGGCACCCCATATTATATTAGGAGGGAGAATAATAAGTAGAATAGACCTTTCGATTGTGGGGGCTTGATGAACTCCCTCCATACTGGCGGTTCAGTGCCTCACATCGAGCATAAACAACTCCTGGTAAAATATTAACTCTTATTACACAAAGAAATCAACCAACTTCTAACATATTTATTTGTAGGAAGAAACACTTGGCAAGAGAGCCCACCACATTGGAGCTATATACATGCACACATCAGCGACAAGAGGATCACCAATGGCTTGATTAAAGATCAAGAAAAGCTTATGTGAGTTTTAAAATTTGTATGTTATATATGTGTACAAGTTAAATCTATAAGGGTATATACATATTCATTTTTTGTATGAGGATTATATATGAATTTGCGAGAGTCAAGCTTCCAATAGCGAGGCATCCTCTTTGGGAACTACACAATGCTCCAACTACAATATGTGGTCATAGGTGGTGGGAGGCATGCTATAGGGGAGAGTGCGAATTAGGCTTTCAAGCCCATGCATATGAGTATCAGTCATTCGGCTCAGCAGCCTATGGTGATAGTGACATTAAGGAGATAGTCAGTCAAAGGGCGACTACTTTGACTGAGGAGATAGAGCGAATGCAACAAGTTCAAGCAGATATACTTACACAATAAACTGAGATGCAGGCGGAGCTGAGACATTTAGGAAATAACAATGCTAGAAAAATGTTCAAGAGGTTGAGGAGAGTGAGGAAATTGAGGACGATTATATTTATTATATATTGTGATAAATGTAATGAACTCAATTTTGTTATTTGGAAAATAAAATCAGAACATGTTGTGATCTTATATTTGTTATATATATGTGTAATGAATGACTTTTTTTATCATTGTTAGATGAAATTGTTGGTTTTGAGTTATAATTGTGTTAAAATATGTTCCTATTATATATTGTGAATTAGTATTTATTTCCATGCAAAGAGAAGATCATGAGTTTTTTTAGTGTTTGCTACAGGTTTCCAACGGATTCTCCGTCCATACGATTTGATAAAGAAAAATGATGAAAAAATCTGTTAGAAATTCTAGGAATTTTCAGCTAGAATTTTTGGCAGATTTTCGATGGAATGTCTACTGGTAATTCTGTGAATTTATTAGATACTTCAAAATTTTTGACAGATATTTCTACCAAGGAACAAATTTAAATTATGTAAACTTTTGAAGTATCTAAAAAATTTGTAGATACTTCAAAATTTTCATAATTTAAATTTTAAATTTACATTTTCTTAAAAAAATTCATCAAGATTAAAAAAAATAACGCATTCCATCGAACCTTCCAAAGGAAAAATTATAATTCGTGAAAATGACATCCCCTATTTTATAAAAAAATTCAACAATGAACCTAAGAAATTTGCATTAATAATAAATTATTGTGGGCCTTCGAACGAGAAGGTCCAGAACCGACTAAATTTAATTTATCGGTGTTGAATTAGTAACATAATTTCTTAAAGGATTCATGTCATTATTATTCGACAAGTTTTACGCTGGTTGTTGACTACCTAACGCAACCCTCCACTTTTCTCATCCAGGACTTGGGACCTGGCAACGGCAGTGTTAGATGGTTTGGTCACGTAAAACGGCGGCCTCCCGATGACCCAGTTAGGAAAGTAGAGGTCTTAGATTTGACTTATGTTAAGAAAGGTAGAGGTAGACCTAAAAAGACTTGGTTAGAAAATATTAGAAATGATCTTTCTTTATTAGATTTAAACGAGAATTTGACTTTTAATAGGACACAATGGAGAAAAAGGATTCATGTAGCCGACCCCACGTAGTGGGATAAAGGCTTGATGTTGTTGTTGTTGTTGGTGGTGTTGAATTAGTAAAAGCGCATGCCGCGAGATAGCGACCTGTGTTGCAATTTTATAAAAAGTAAGGACCAAATTACAAACCGGTGGGCCAACTTGACATTGACCTGTAGAAAAATTCCGAAACATGAGGGCAGTTGCTTATGGCTGAAGTATTTGCATCGCCACGCGATTTGCCGTGCCGCGGGTCTCATAAGGGCTGATTGGCTGAATGCAAAAGAGACATAAAATATTTCAAATACACCCGTTTTAAATATTTTGATATTTAAATTTAAATAAAATAAATATAATATAAATTTTGATGCATTTGAAATTTAACCTTTAGTTTATTTTTTGAACTTCATTTCAATTGCCACCGGCAGAGTGCCCATCGACACTCGTCGCCGGCCTCCCTATACTGACTACCACAATCACTGGCCACCACCTCCGGTCCACCACCGTCTGCCACCAGCCACCACAACCGCCGGCCACGCACCCCTCCTACCGACCGCCACCACCGACAGCTGCCCACCCTAGCCACCACTACCTGGAGACCGCTTTCGCCCACTGCCAACAACCACAGCCGGCCACTACGATCATTGGTCACACTGCCGCCAATATCGATCACCGACCACTACCCTATTTACACTTTATATTACATTCGTTTTACTTAAAAATAATAATATCATGCATCCTTTTACATTCATCCAAACAAATCCAAAGTATTTTTTTTTTACATTACATTCATTTTATATTAAATTCCTTTTACACTACATTTCTTTCTTCAGTTATTCTTCAAAATGTTTTAAAGCATATTTGTAATCATCGATGAATTTTAAATCATGCATTGAATTTTGTGCAACGAAGGTTAAAATAAATTTTGATCAATCTTCAAAATAAATCTTGAGCAAGTTTTAGATAATAGTCGAGTGCTTGATTATATTTTTAATTAAATTTTGAGTAAATTTTGAAATTTAATATTTTCTGATCATTTGAGTTGATTTGTTGTGCACAGAGATACATGATAGAATCACATATAAATCTGATGGTGAGATGTAGAAAATTGTTAGACAATTTAAGTCATTTGAGGCTAATGTCAATATTGTGCAAAATATTAGAGGAAAACATAAAATATTTGAATATGCACATGTCTGCTTCTATACATGTAAAAAATTATTACAAGAATTCTATGGATGTGAAGCTATTTGCACTGGATGTGCTTTTAAAGATCAATACAAATTTAGTGGCCTGAATTCATTATAACAACTTAAAATATACCTGATATTACTTGATGAAAATAACTTCAATCTTCATGATCTTAATGAGCTCGTATTATCGAGATGTGATCAGATTTGGACACTTTATAGTAATTAATGGTGTCAAAACGGGTTGACGGATTAGGTTTGGGTCCGACTCGAAATTAATCTGATCATAATCCAATCAACCCGACCTAACCTATTTAATAAATAAATCAAAAATATCAACTCGAACTGACTCGTTAGCAACCCGAATGAGCTGAATTAGACCTGTTAACATGTTTTGGTTTAAAAAAAATTATAACTTATTAACTATAAAATTTAGTATGTTTGATAAAAAAAATAAGAAAATTATATCTACAATAAAAAAAAATTAAGGAAAGAAACATGAAACGGGTCATTTTAGTTAAAAAACGGCTTTGCATGTCAACTCGAAGTCGACCTATTTAATAAACGTGTCGGAAAAATCTAACTTGATCTCAACCGGTTTATTAGGGTCAATCCGAATCCACATTGTTGAGGTTGGGTTGGCAGGTCGACTCATTTTTTGACACCCTTTATAGCATATAAAAGTTGTCATATTAATTTGGGCCCTTCATAGTGATATAGATGTAGTCAAAACTTCATAGTGATATGGATGTGTTATAGTTATTGTAATTGTAATAAACAAGTTACTTTATTGTGTTATCGCTATTTGTATTGCATTCTTCTATATTACAATATGTTGTTTAACAAATTCGAGCCTTGATTGAATTAAAATTGAACGAACTTGTTTCAAAGCTGCATGTAAAATACTCTTATTACAGGTGTAAGCGAGTCAAGCTGATTTGTGAGCCAGCTTAGGCTTAGCTTGATAAATGACCCATGACCCGAGCTCAATGATGATTTGAGCTTGAGCCAACCTTGACTTGATTCATTAACCCACTAGCCAAATTGTTTTAAAAAAATATTAATATAATATAAACTTAAAATATATTAACATTCAGGATTTTAAGTACTAAGTTGCTAAAAATGTTTAAAACTTATATTTCACTTTTGTATATTAAGTAATTTTTTACTACGTTTATTCTAATTTCACATTCTTTTTATTATTTTATTATAATAATTGTTTGAATCATAATTATTGCGTACCAGAACATTTGTGGTGATAAAGAGATAAATAGCTTAATATTTTAGTTTTGAACGAAGATCCAACATACATATATATAAGAGAGAGATGTTCAACAATTATAAGAGCAACAAAATTTTTTACATGAAAAACCCAAGAAATGAACTACGAGGCATGGCCCAGTTAAAATGAGTCTACTTGTATTAATCATTGGTTACAAAGGATACCTTTTCGTGGGGAGAGGCATTTACTCAATGTAGCAAATATACATCATACAAAGAACATTACATAGTTGGAGTTGAAAGAATCCACTGACATGAGAGATGTTCTCAAGAGAATATTGGCCTATTCGTTTGGTCGGTAACACCGTAGTCGAGTCATAGAGGTCAAGAACTGTAATCGGGTGACTGAGGTCAGAGGGATCATAGTCGGTGAGCGGCGAGGCCAGAAGAACCATAGTCAACCGGCGATGGAGGTTAGAAGGATTTTTGTCAGGCGACAGAGCTCGAAGGGACCGTTGTCAGGCAATGAAAGTTAGAGGGGTCGTGGTCGGCGGGTGATGAAGGTTAGATGAACCATAATCAGCGTGTGACAGAGGTTAGATGAACCATAATCAGCGTGTAACAGAGGTTAGAGGAATCGTTGTTATGCGACGGTGGTTGGAGGAATTGTAATCGGTGGGCCACTGTGATTGAAAGGACTATAGTTGGGCAACAAAGGTTAGAAGGAACGTAGTGGCGGGCGACATAGATTAAAGAGACTATTAGCGTGTGACGGTGGTCAGAGGGACCGTAATCGATGAGAGAAAGAGGTTGGAATGATCGTAATAGGGCAACAGTGGTCAGCAGATCATTTTTGACGAGTAATTGAGGTTGGAAGGAATGTAGTTGGGCGACAATGATCTGGGGAATGTAGTCAGCAGGAGATGGAGGTCGAAAAGACTGTAGTTGGGTGACGGTGGCCAGAGGTCCGTAGTCGGGCGATGGTGGACAGAGGTCCATAGCCGAGGGATTTTGGTCTGAGGATTATAGTTAGCTAGCAAAGGAGATTGGAAGGACCTTCGTCGAGCAACTAAGGTGGAGGGAACCATTATCGGGCGACGAAGGTCAAAGGGATTGTAGTCGGCAAGTAACTAAGGTTGAAGAGATCGTTGTTCGTGGGAGATAGAGGTTGAAAGGATCATAATCAAATGACTGAGGTTGAAGGGATCATTGTTAGACAATGGAGGTTCGAGGAATCGTAGTTGGCAGGCGACGAAGGTTAGAGGGACCATAATCAGTGAAGGATATAGGTCGAAAGGATCATAGTTGGGCGACTGAGATTGAAGGGACCTTATTAGGCGATGGAGGTCGGAGGGACTGTAGTCAGTCAACTTAATTCGAAGGGACCGTAGTAAGTCGACTGAGGTCGTAGGGATCATTGTCAAGTGACG
This sequence comes from Dendrobium chrysotoxum, assembly GCA_019925795.1. NCBI lineage: Eukaryota > Viridiplantae > Streptophyta > Magnoliopsida > Asparagales > Orchidaceae > Dendrobium > Dendrobium chrysotoxum. The sequence goes on from JAGFBR010000817.1 coordinate 139,104, forward strand.
GAGGTCAGAGGTCTGAGGGACCGTAGTTAGCAAACTAAGGAGGTCGGAAGGACCATAGTTAGCAGACGATAGAGGATGGAGCAAAGACATGATGGTGGGGGCTGCATAGAGGTTTGATGGAGATGGTCTGGTGGAGGTTTGGCGGTGACATGCATGTTAAGATCTAGTGGTTGTAGTCGATTGGACATTCGATGACGATCTTCCAGTGAAAGTTAGGTGGTAGCAACCAGGTAGTGAGGGTTCGTCGGTATAGATGTTCTGGGATCCATACCTTATAGCTATGTTGAATCTCCAACCAAAGATCTAAGCCCTAAAGGCCCCCCTTAATGTAGGGAGAGGATGTATTTATAAATTCTAAGAGTGTCATGCTCTGCAAATATGAAGAAGATATAGGGCTAATTCGGAATGCTCCATTAGAAGGCTCGTATTGATTCCCTCGATCATAAAAAATTTAAGTGCATTAATGATGTCGGAATTAAGTAATCTTAGCCTCGTTGGATTTGTCTCGTTAAGCTGCTCGATTCAATTATAAACATGCTATATTTAGAGATCATTTGATCATCCAATTAATAATCTAAAGCTTCAAAATATGTATCAAGTCATTGCTTTGGGCCTATTTGTGCTCGGGTTGGACCAATTTTGATGTCATTAGATTCATCTTGCTGAGATGTTTTGTTTTAGTATAAGTTTCTGAGATTGGACTTTAGATAATCCCAAATTTAATTTTAAAAATTTTGAATTGAGATAAGCCTCGAGATTTGTGCTTGATCAAGTCCGAAAATATATGTTTTGAAAAAATTGTTGATGAGAAATTACAATTTCAAATAAATTATGAGGTGTGATCGTTCTTTGGACATCAACGTTGACCTCGCCTTGAGGTCATGAACCAAATAAAATACCCTGGAACATAATTTTAGCAATTCATGGCGTTGGCGTGTAGATTAAAGCAAAAAATGTTAATAAACTTTGCTCCAAAATGTTTTAATTGCTTGAAACTATCGTTACAAGCCCCATTAGACTTAACCTGTATGGAAGGGTTCGAGATAAATTCATCAAGAATGCTTTACATATCCGAGATTGTTTGTCAAAGTGTTATTTGATGGAGTTAACCTATGTGAAAAAAGTTGAAGAAATCTAACAAAGATGTTTGACCTATCCAAAGTTATTTATCATAGCATTATTTGATGACGTTAACATATATCGAAGAGGTCGAGGGAAAACCATTAAGAATGTTTGACATATTAAATTCTTCTCATCGAGCCGCTCAGTTTGACTATATGCATGTCATATTTAGATATCATTTGATCATCCAATTAATAATCTAAAGCTTGAAAATATGTATCAAGTCATTGCTTTAGGCCTATTTGTGCTCAGATTAAACTGATTTTGGGTTCGTTTTGCCGAGATGTTTAGCCAATAAGAAAATATTTTAAAGCATCCCTTCAATAGATCAAAACATTGTGCCTCTCAGTAGCTTGCTTGCATTTCCTAATATGAGAAATATTTGCATCAACTCATTAGACAAGTAATATGCTGCCAATCCACATTACATGAACCATCTTTATAAATAAGAATGAATGAATGATCATTTATTAGGTAAACAAGCATCATTCAATAAAAAAGGTGAATGCATAAAGATGGAAGAAAAATAATTCCCTGATAGAATATACAATAAAAATCATTTTCAACATAAAATCTAAAGTCTCAAGTGAATTGGCATTTAATACAACAACAATAATTTCTTAAAGGATTCATGTCATTATTATTCGACAAATTTTACACTGACTGTCGACTACCTAACGCAACCCTCCACTTTTCTCATCCAGGACTTGGGACCTGGCATTTAATAGTTTGACACAATTATATATTTTATTTAGTCAATGTAAGAGTAACCAAATATTCTCAAATTTCTTGAAAAATCTACCCTCATGTACAAGCCCTTTCATATTAATTATCACTATCACAAATAAAATTTTCTTAGCACCACCAAATATCATGCATCAAAAGCCCACTCAATTATATAAAACCTGCATGACAGTTCCTCATTCTTAAATCTTGCTCAATGATGATAGAAGTAATAAAAAATCATCAAAGCTACAAACAGCTTTTTTACTGTTTTATAAAAAAAAATTTTAAACAGTAAAAAAATAATGACTAAATAAAAATTATGATTGCAGTCTGAAAATTAAAATAGTAAGAAAATTGTCCTAAATAAAACTTGGGTGTCACCGCTTAGAATTTATACCTTAGAGTTTTAACCAATATGAGCTTACAGCCAACCTCTTACATCTCTAAACCATTTTAGCTCACATATCACTTCCTCAGCACTTACTCGTCACAGCCAAATCACACTAAGCAATATACATACATAAAACTGACAATTGGCATTTTCAATTTGATAAAACATATACCTGACATATGAGGAAGTTATTCTAGATACAAATATAAAATTGAAAATAATGATGTTAAGTAGATATTGGAACTCTAGTAACTCAAACAAGTTTTTTTTTTAAATAATAGAAAGCACTAGGCCTCAAAGAGCATAAGGAAAAACATTAAAGGGCTACAAAAACGAATGCAGTGTAAAAAAATATAAATAGTGTAAAAAAATTATTTTGAAGTAGTTTGAATAAGTACAAAATAAATGCAGATGAATATTTTTTTTATGTGGTTTGAAGTAAAATGAATGAATATAAAGATAGTGACAGTCGCTGCCGGCAGTGGTAGTGGCTGGCAAGGGGCTGCTGCCGGCAATGGGTGGAGATGAAAGGCGGTGGTGGTCCGTAGTAGGTGATGACTATGGTGGTCGGCAGTGGGTAACGGTTGCGAATGGGTGGTGGTGGTGGTCTGCGACTTTGGTCTATGGCATTGGGTAGCGGTGATCGGTGGGTCGCAATGATGGTGGCTTACAGCTGGTGGTGCCGGCTAGCAGGGGTTGAGGCTGGCGATGGCCGACGGGTGGAGGCAATGGTGGCCCACCATTGGTGGAGACGGCCGACGAGCGTGGTGGCCGACAAGTGGTGGCGGCCGGTGGTGATGGCAGTCGTCAGCGATGGTATAATAGCCCATTTTTTTATAGGGTAAAAAAATGGGCTTTTACAGATGGTAGTCTACAATGGGTGGCAACAGCAGTCAAGCCAGCTTGCTTGCAGTGTAAACGATTCTCTCTCAAAACCGAATGATTTTAATTTACCCAAAAAATGAACAAAAATAGTTTACATTTAATTTACTTTATGCATTCCTTTTTCATCCAATTAAATATCCATATTTTCAAAACCTCTATATTTGAAATACTTTACACCCACTTTACTTCCAACCAAATAGCCCCTAAGGATCTATTTAGGATGGCTATAACATTTGATAAAAGTTAGTTATGACAACTCCGCTCCTATGGTTGCAGAAAATATTTTTTCATCATAAAAATTTTTGAAAAAATAGCAAGAAAAAGCAAAAAAGCAATAACCAAACAAAATTATTATTGTTGTATGAAAAACAATGCAGTAAAAAAACTGTCCCAAATAAACCTTTAAGACTACACCTAAATTGTCAAATAGAACCCTCAAAATAGAAAATGGCAGACTTTGTCAACTACAGGAATCCCAAACTTTTTTTCTTTTGGTGGGGGTAATCGAGGACCTAAGCCTCTTTTTATCGACCATAAAAATAATTATTGGTGTGAAGAAAAAAAAAATATAACTCGAAAGATATATCAGAAACACAAAACAAAAAAATGCAACGCCCAAAACAAATTATCTATAAAAAATAAAATAATAAGCTCGCAAAATTAGAATCAACATGCAAAGGACAGGACTTCACCAATTCAGATACAATAGCCAAGCAGCCAGAAGTTTACACCCCCAATTGCCAAACTGGCCATTCTGAGACATGAAAATATAGTAAGAGAGAGCTGTCTTGAATAAGTAGGCGAAGAAGTCTTTCATTATCGTCCAACATCCCCAAAAAAATCTTCAGAAAGCTGCAATAAACTTCAGTAAACTTGCGGACTGAGCCGTGGCTCAAGGGTTAAGATGAAAATCATCTTTTGAGGTCCTCACTCAAATTGCTTAAACAACCTACTAAAAAAATTCACTAAAGTTTACTAACACAAGTGTTAAAAAAAAATCTGACAATCCTAGCTGTTGCTATTCATTCATAAGAAGTGATACGTCATCAGATTTAGCGGTCATCTAATCACAAGGATTGAGTACTTCAGGTTTGGTACGTCAATAGAAATTATCTTGGTTGAGCACAAATTTTGAATACATATTTGAATTGAAAAAACATTCAAAATTAAATTTAGGACTATACGAATACTAATTTCAACAAATGTGTAGTCAAATTAAACGTCTTAATGAGATGAATTCATCAATAGCAAAAGTGATCTTATTTGCATCTAAATGAGCTCAAATCATGTACTTGAAGCATGATTGAAAACTTCCATATATTAATTGGATGGCCAAACAATCTTCAAATTTGGCATGCTAATAGTCAAATAGAGCATCTCGATGAGAAAAATCCAACAAGCTCAAAATCGCTTAATTCTGACATATCATGGCAATGTTCTATGATCAAGGAAATTAATACAAAACATAAAATGGAGTGTTTTAGATTTCCTCTAGATTTATGGGACATGCCACTCTAAAAAATCTAGAAATATGTCCCCACTCTCTACATAGGAGGATGACTTGAAATTTAAGAGAGCTTAGAGGATCTTAAGCTCTCTTGACTATTATTGCTCAATGACAATCCTCTGATCATCATTCCCCAACTATGGCATATTAACCACTGTAGCTTGACAACTGTTGTCTGACCTCTATCATCAAACTAAGGTCATGCCAACTACCGTAACCCAACTATGATCTTCCAACCTTTGTCACTAGATTGCAATCCTCTAACCACATTCGTTTGGCTATGATCATCTAACATATGTCGCTTGACTGTAGTCATTTGATCACCATTACCTAACGAAGGTTATTTGATCATTGTCGTCTGACTACAATCTCCTGACCTACTACTCACTAACTTCATTACAAATGACGATGCATGACATCACCTATCATTAGATCTGACCTATGTTTAAAAAGATAGAGGTAGACTTAAAAGACTTAGAAAATATTAAAAATGATATTTTTTATTAGATTTAAATGAGACTTCTACTCTTAAAATGACATAATGGAGAAAAATAATTTATGTAGCTGATCCCACATATTGGGATAAAGGCTTAATGTTATTGTTGTCGTATCAGCAAAAGAAATATGAAAAATACTCGAATAACATTTAGATCCAAATTGCTTAGAAGCAACTTCATCAAACAATTTTGATAAAATCTTAGAGACATAATCCATTGTAATATAACAAATATAGAAGGGAATGAATGATCTCCTTATCTTCAACCTCTACAAGAATTGAAAAATCATCATCATAACCTTAATCAAATAGAAAAGCAATAATTATTGATACAAGAAAATGTCAAGTAATATTGGAATTCAAAAAGCCTAATTTCCTGAGAATCAAAATGATAAATCTTCAACTAATTCTATCATAAACTTTAGAAAGATTCAATTTCACCAAAACGTTACCCCTACAAGTCTTTCAAACTTTGTTTGGGATAGTTTTTTATCATTATTTTTTTTCCTGCTTTCAAAAAAATTTCTACTAAAAAACTGTTGTAGAAAACAGTAAAAAAAACTATATGAAACGAAACCTAAATTTAAGTCTTTCATAAGACTCAGCCAAAAGCGCATTATCAATATTATTCCTATCTTTAATGAAAAGCATTTTGGTTAGAGATAATTTTTGGGAAGAATATAAGTTAATGTATTGACAATAATTTTAATTATAATCATATTAAAATAGGACAAAAATGAATAGGCCTGAAATACTGCTAATCTTTTGGCATATATTTTAAAATAAATATTGTTAGCAAGCCTGATAAGCAAGCTTCCTGATAAAGCACCTGAATGTACCGCTGTTCTCTTATCTCCACTACTCTGAATTCTGGAGCAGCTTTTCCCTCTGCTGCCTGCACTCCACCACAGCACATAGAATATTAAATCCTCACTGTTAATATCTAACAAACTATTTTCCCACAATATTATATGTAATCAAGAATTGTGTAACTAAGTGAGATATACAGAATACTGTTTTTCTTAAGTTGTGATCTTCTCTGTTTTACATTTCTATATCTACATTTCTACAAATTTAACATGGTATCAGAGCCTCAAGCTTAACAGTTGGCTCTTTGCTGTTCTCCAATGGCAGAGCACAGTGCATCCTCCTCCCCTCAACCAGCTTTGTCTACTTCTGTGGCAATGGTCGACTCCGCCATACCTTTATCACTAAAATTTCTCATGTCCAATCTCAAACACATTATTAATATTCAACTTAACAATGACAACTATATTTATATTGATTTATTTATTATTTCTCAAGATGTTTGCTGCTAATGGATTCTAAGGATTCCTCACGGGCACTCAGATTTGCCCGCCCAAGCTGGTCGCCTCTTCTGCTGGAGACAGTCACTACTCATCCTGACTATTCTTCATGGTAGCTCATGGACCAACACCTGGCAGCAGCCCTTTCCTCGACGATTTCCCTTTCAATCCTTCCATACATCCTCACATTACATACCTCTCACGAAATCTGGTCCACCCTAGAGAAACGTCCTTCAACCTACCAACAATTCTTGAGTAATCCAGCTCAAAAACAAACTTCATCACATCAACATGAAAGATCTTACAATGACTCAATACCTAGCTCATATCAAAGCACTAGTAGATAGCATTGCAACCGCTGGATCACACATTGATCCTGAAGACATTATCCTCTACATCCTCAATGGCTTACCTAGTGCCAATTATGCCTTCAAAATAGCTAAACAATCTACACTTACATCTATTAGCCTTGAAGACTTGTATTCTCTGTTTTGCAGCGAAGAAATCAATATACAAAATGATCACTCCAAAGATTCACTACCTGTGATCGACACTCTTGCGCGCCATACATTCAAAATTTCTCTTCCTCACGACTCCAACTCTGATTTTTCTCGACCCAGTCACAATCGTGGTTCTGTTCTTAGACAATATCAACCACACAGCATCAGCAGCAGCAACTTTAGCAAAGGTGCTCACTTTTCACGACTCAACGACCTACCTGTCTGATCTGTGGCAAACTTGGTCACTCAGCTACTTCCTACTGACATCGTTGCAACTTACAATACACGCCAACAAACAATTCTTCTCCTCAAGGACTACTCACTCAACAACAATCATCCCACTTAGTTGAGTGGTATCTTGACTCTGGGGCCTCAACTCACCTTAAAGCAAACCCAAATCAGCTTCAACACCTCACCCCATACAATGTTCCGATACTATCTCCATTGCAAATGATTCTTCCCTTCCCATTCAAAAGGGTGGACAAGGTATCCTACCCCTTCCACATCCAAATCGTAAGCTCCTACTTCACAATCTACTTCATGTACCTTCTCTTACTCATAATCTTCTCTCCATACATAAACTCACTTCTATCTCTTTTGATGCTTTGGGATTCACCATGAAGGATCTCGTGACCAATCAAGTCCTCCTTCGTGGTCGTAGTCATAATGGCCTCGATCCAGTCTCATCCAGTAATGGCATGCACTCAATCGCACTTTATACTCGGGTCAATTCCACTTCTCTTTGGCATGATCGTCTAGGACACCCACATCTACATATCTTACAAACATTAGCTAAAAACAATCCGCATTTATGTATTCCCTCTACTTCTATCTTATGAAAGTCTTGTAATGTAGCCAAAAGTCACAAACTCTCATTTGCTACAAGTTCAATGAATGCTTCTAAGCCTTTAGCACTCATTCACTCTAATGTTTGGGGACTTGCCCCGGTTCATTCGCTCAATGGTTACAAATATTATGTAATTTTTATAGATGATTTTTTCTCGGTTCTGTGGGCTCTTTCCCATGAATACCAAAGCTTAAACCTTTCAAAAATCTGAACACTTCACTCACATGGCTGAAAATCTCTTCATTACCAAAATTCAAACATTAAGATCAGATGGAGGTGGTGAATACCTCTCACACACTTTTCAGTGTTTTCTCTCTAGTCATGGCATTACACACCAACTCAATTGTCCTTATACGCCAGAACAAAATAGCCTCGTTGAAAGGTAACACAGACATCTCCTTGATACCACTTGAAACCCTTCTACATTATGTCAATCTTTCCATTAAGTTTTGGGTTGAAGCTTTCCTTACAACAAACTATCTCATCAATAGACTACCTTTTAAAGCACTACAACTACACGTACCATACCACCTACTACATGGCCATAATCCCTCTTACAATCATCTCAAAGCTTTCGGTTGCCTTGCTTTCCCTCGCTTCAACCACTAACTCCAAACAAACTCCTTCCTCATTCCACGTAATGCATCTTTCGTGGCTACTCTTCCTCACACAAAGGATATAGATATTTCAATCCACAAACCGGTAAAATTCACATCTCACATCATGTTGTCTTTTATGAGCATGTATTTCCCTATACTTCACCTCCCCCATCTTCCACGGCCAATGAAATCATCTTATCACCACCCTTTACATTAATACCAATCTCCACATTAAAACAACCAAACGTATCATCACCTCAACAACCTGCTACATCTGATCCCTCACCCCATCCACTTCCAATATATCACTCACCTCCTCCAGCAACGTTACTCCACTTAGCACAAAATCCTCATCAGCCACTATCTCTCCCCTCCCACTACCAACAACTCCTCCCTCTCATCCCATGCAAACAAGGATAAAAACTGGTCACCTCAAGCCCAAACAAATATTCAATCTACTTGTTGTCCCTCACGACACTTTCACTCATACATGCTACTCCCAAGCTGTCAAACATCAACCTTGGTGTCTTGCTATGTCAGCTGAGTTTTTTGCTCTGCAAAAGCAAAGTACCTAGTCACTAGTTCAAGCCCCCTCTCATCAAACCGTTCTTGGTAGTCGTTGGACTTACAAAACAAAGCTCAAACCAGATGGCACCATCGATAGTCACAAAGCTAGACTTGTAGCTCAAGGGTTCAATCGAGAGTATGGAATCAATTACAAAGAAACATTCAGTCATGTTGCCAAGATTCCGACCATTTGCATCCTTCTAACTATAGCTACCAATCAGCAATGGCATGTCGTTCAGCTAGACGTTTCAAATGCTTTTCTACATGGCAAACTTCATGAGGATGTTTATATGAAACAACCACTTAGCTTCATTGACACACATGGCTTCATTGACACATACTATCCAGAATATATATGCAAACTTCACAAAGTAACATACAGCTTTAAACAAGCTCCACGACAATGGTTTTTACAACATTCATCACTTTCCTCCTTGATTTTGGTTTCAGGTTCAACAAGTCGGATATTATATAAATAATAAAAAACAAAAGCTTTTGTTAAGCATATAATCTTCTTAGCAAATTTTTTAGCTTTCTATCATCATTATAAGCCTCAATAATATTTATGTTTTTAGCACTCATTAAACATGTATTTTTCTTTAGAAACTCCTTATTACACGACTAACGTACAACATATCTCCAAACTCTACTAAAACTTCTAACTTAATCTTCATAAAAGAACTAGTCATTTTATCCTACATTAGGTTTGGCTCAACTAATGAATTCAAATATGCCAATCATAGCAACTTATCAAGAAAGATTAATTATTTCTCACATTTCATGTTCCTTACAATTATTTCTATTTTGAATTGATGGTTCCACTTTTGAAAGTAACAAAGTGCTTATGTTTCTTGGTATACATCTATATTACTAATAAGATCAAGGATGTCTTCTCCCACTATATTTCTAAATCCTATTCTGTACCCACAATGAATATGTTCATGGCTTATCCAACTAGAACAAATATGTCCACTTATGTACCCTTAAAAACTACCCTTTCTTCCTCATGCATACAATGTAATAGTCCATCCATCTCTTTCCAAAATTGAATTTTCTAATTATCTTTAATCCAAGTTGAGGAGCATAAGCCCTAACCACATATAGGATCCATTTGGGCAACTACAGCCATTGGTAAAAATACTTGTAGAATTTTTGTGGGAAAAAGAACTTTTTTGAAAGTTGTGTGCATATAAATTATTTATCTTTTGAAACAATAGAACAACAATTGTTTTTTTAAAAATCAGACAATAGCTTTTTGGAAAAAACAAATATTATGAAAGTTTGTAGTAAAATTTTGTGATAGTGTTTGAAACTAAAAATTACATCATGAAGTTCAAACACTATCATTCCCTTAAGTTCATGCCAACAGACTTTGCAATTTACTTAGCTTGATTTATAAGATGCATAATCATCCTAAAGAATCAAAAGAAAATAGTCAACTAGCTTATTTAAAGCAAGAGCCCAAATGAAAATTTTAATAGGCATCCTTGGAAGAAAATTTTTAGACCATCTGCACATTCATAAACAAAACAACACATAACAAAACCAATTAGAGATTTAGATAAGTAAAAGCAAAGTTGGAACTAAGCTATCTCATTCAATCCAATATCAAAAACATGTTCCCACAGGCTACTAAATAATGGTTAATGTTAGAAAGACAAGCTTGTGATAGTTTAGAATGAAACAGAACATAATATTATAATATAAGGTTCCAACATTATCATTCCTTAAGCGCATGCCAACATATTTTGGAAAGCACTTAGCTTGATTTATAAGCTGCATGATTACCCTAAAGAGATAGAAGAAAATAGCCAACAAAATTAGAGCAAGAGGCCAATCTGAAAATATTAATAATCTTCCCCAGAATATTAATTTTAAGCCATCTGCAAATTCATGAACCAAACAACACATAACCGAAGCAAGTACAGACCTAAATAAGAGCACGGGAAATTTAGAACAAACTCCATCTGTCAATCCAGATATCAAAACGATAAAAAATGCAAACTTTAACAAGTTCGAACAGAATACTAAACGAAAGAGGGATAGAAAAACTTAGGTCCTTCTCACAAATGCCGGGCGTCCAACAAAAGCCGGAGCAGCGGGAGCCTCAGTCATCTTCTCAACTCCAGGGAGTTCCGCCATGCCAATAGATGTGAGCATGTCCAATGTGTCGGAGTCAACCTCGATGCGTTCGACCTTAATCTCGGATTCCTCGGGGACGAAGTCCATTCGGCGCTCGCGCTCCTCCTCCTGCAGCTTCAGCGATATGCCACGCACTGGGCCGCGCTGAATCCGGCGCATCAGGTGGGTCGAGAAGCCGGCGATCTTGTTCCGAAGCCGCTTCGAAGGGATAATGGCCACTTCCTCCAGAACTTTCTTGTTTGTGTGAAAATCAAGAGTCATGCGAGAATAGTATTTCTCGATTACCTGCCTAGAAGATTTCTTCACGGTCTTTGTTCGAACACGCCCCATCGCTCGCGCCGCCGCCGCCTCAGAGTTGTGCTTAGGGTTCCGCTTCTCTTCGTAACCTTTTCGCTTTAGGTCTCTGAAATGGGGAAAATGAAGAATATATACCCTCAAGGCGAAATTTTAAGAAGGGCTTAGAGAATCTAATTAAAATAAAATTTTTAAAAGGAATGAAAACGCGAAATTGAATTTGAATTTATCAAAAAAAATGCAATTATGTATATGATTTTCAGATTTTCTAATGAAAATCATAAATTAATATGCAATTTCTATTGAAAACGCAATTCTATATATAATTTTCTAAGAAAATCAAATATTTTTTGCGATTTCTTCTTGTTAATTACTGTTGGTAAGTAATATTTTTTTACTAACAGTTTAAAAAGGTTGTTCCTGTTAATTACTATTGATTAGTAATATTTTATAATAACAGTTAAAAAATGTTTAATGATGTTAGAAATAAGGTTGTGAAAATCGGACCGGACAATGAACCGGAAGAAGGAGGTTCATAATTTGATGGTTCAAGCGGAGTTAAACCCGGGTTGATTCGGATGATGTAATAAATACTAATTTTATTTAAATATAGCATAATCTACTTATATTAGTGCAATCATATAAAAAAATATTACTAAAAATTAAACAAAATAAATAATCATAAAGCATAAAATATGAAAACTCTGGATAAAATCAAAACAGCAACAATATCACCAAACGACACACCTTGTGGCTCCAGGTTCCCGCACGAGGTGGTCAGCCATCCCGTGGCTCCCGATTCCCGCACAAGATGGTCAAATTAGCTAAATATAATAAACCATTTTACAGAATTATAATATGAAGCTTCAAAGATATAGAATAAATAAATACAATACTTTTAAAAGTAAATACATTCATTTGGTAAGCAACTAATCTCTTTATTTCAACCATTCATAATTTTTTTCAATGCTTCTCTATCCCGAAGATCAACCTGCAAAACGAAAAAAAATTTAATGTGAAATTAATATTGAATCATGATACAAAAAGCAGTTGTCCAAATATATATAAATTGCCACTGAGATGACAGTGGAGAATATTCACAAAAAATAATAGTGTTGAAACTTATGTGATGAATACACAAGTATTCATCTGATAACTTGAAAAAACAAAGAAGAACAGTTATGTAAGCATAATTCATTCAGCTCAATGTAATAGTGAATACATTAGGAAAACTTATATCTAAAGGTAATAGAAAGTGCAAATACTAAACTACCCTTGGTAGTTACATAAGTCTGTAAATGATTCAACCAAAGAGCAAGGAAGTGGAAGTCGAATGTATGCAGAAAATACAAGGAATATGTTCCTGTGAGTTATTCAGTTGTATGGCTGAAAGTAGTATCGGTATTATTATCAGCTCCCCTCAAGTTGATGGGAGGTATGACCATCAACTTATCTCGAAGAAGTGTGAATATTTGAGTATAGAGAGATTTAGTGAATGTGTCAGCTATTTGATTTGTTGAAGCAGCATGCTAGATGGTGATGTGTTGAGCTTTAATACAGTCCCTAATAAAATGATGATATATCTCAATATGCTTTGTTCTGGCATGAAAATGAGGTTGGAAGCGATGGATATTGCAGAGATATTGTCACAGTAAAGAGGAGTGGAGTGAAGTGATATGGAGAAATCAACACACAGACGATGAACCCAAATGAGATCAACAACTGTTGCGGCAAGGGATCTATACTCGACTTCAGTAGATGAGCGGACGACGGTAGATTGTTTCTTGACTGACCAAGAAATCAGGGCATTGCCAAGAAATATACAAAAACCAATTGTAGATTTCATATCTTGAACATCACCAGCCCAATTGGCATCGACATAGGCAGAAAGTGTAAGCTCAAATCGGGGGAGGAAAAGACCATAATCGAGCATTCCTTTGAGGTAACGTAAGATTCATTTCAGTAGTTGGAAATGACTAAGCAATGGGTGATGCATATGTTGGCATATCTTGTTAACGGCAAAGGAAATGTCTGGTCGAGTGTTTGTTAGATATTAAAGAGACCCTACAAGCTGGCGGAAGAAAGCTAGTTGGTTGTATCGAAGCTATAGTTGCAAATCTGTTGGCCATTTGGACGGCAAAGGAATATAAAGAGACTTGCACAAAGACATAGCTGCTGTAGTGAGAAGCTCTTGAATATATTGGTGCTGGGATGTGGTATCCTGTAGAAGATCGTGAGAAATCAATGCCAAGAAATCGGGATAGCTCACCAAGATTGTGTATTTGGAATTGTTGCTGAAGTTGTTATAGAAGAGTGGAGATGATGCCTAAATTGTTGCCTGAAACCAAAATATCATCCACATAAATCAGTAGACAAACCCGTATGTGATTGGTGTCATAAATGAAGCAAGAAGGGTCGGCTGAACTTATGTGAAAACCTTTGGTTAGAAGGTAGGATAACAAGGTAGCAAACCATTGTCAAAGGGCATGTTTAAGGCCATAAATGACTTTATGCAGTTTGAAAACAGAATTTGGTTTTAGTGGGCCTTGAAACCTTGGGGTTGATGCATATAGAGAGTTTCAGTGAGGTTGCCATGTAAGAAGGCATTGATAACATCAAGTTGAAGGATGGTCCAACCAAAATGAAGAGCAACTGTAATTAACACTTGAATTGTTGGGAATTTGACAACTGGACTAAAAGTCTCATAATAGTCGATCTCATGTTCTTGTTTGAAGCCTTGTGCAACTAAGCATGCTTTGTGACGAGCAATAGTGCTGTCAACATGTCTTTTGATCTTATAGATCCATCTATAGCCAATGACTTGTCGATTTGATGGTGGTGGCGCAATTTGAAGAGTGTGATGCATATCAAGTATTTGGCATGGTTTTAATATGCCTTTATAAAGGCGAGTGATCATGGGATGACGAAGAGGTATGGGAAGAGAACTAGAGGAAGTAGATGTTGAGGTAGCAGGGGAATGAGATGTAAGAGGTGGAGTTGTTGAGGTAGAATTTGAGGTTGAGAAAGATGAGGTAGTTGACGGGTGGAAATTATTTGTGAAAGGAATTGGTGGAGTATTGAGAGGGGTAGATGGAATTATAGGAGGAAATGGAGGTAGATGTGGAGGAGTTGATGTGGTAGAAGCAGAAGTAGGTATGATGGGAGGACTACCAAAAGATTCATCAAAATTAACATGGCGGGAGACAAATGAGGTGTCCAGTGAGTGGATTGAAGCATTTGTAGCCTTTTCGACAGGAGGCATAGCCAAGGAAAATGCATATTGCTGATCGAGGCACAAGTTTATATGTAGTATATGGAGTGAACCACGGGAAGCAGCGGCAGCCGAATGTTCGTAAATGGGAATATGATGGTGGAGTGTTGTAAAGTAGATGATAAGGTGATTTAGTGGATGTGTTAGGGGAGATTAAGTACACTGTAGTGAGAGCATCATCAATCGAAAAGGAAGCAAGAAGTTTTAAGTAAATTAAGAGATTGCGAGCCATGTCGAGAAGATGCCGGTGTTTATGCTCAACTATGCCATTCTATTGAGGAGTGTGAGGACATGTGTACTGATGATGAATACCATTTTCAGAGAGAAATGTTTTAAGAGTATTATTGATAAACTCTCCACTGGCGTCAGTGCGAAGAGTATGATTTAAGTGTTTTTTAATTAAATTTTTAAAGGTGATGATAGTGTGAGAAACTTCAGATTTATATTTGAGAGGAAAGAGCCATGTGTAACGCGAGTAGTCATCGATTAATATTAGATAATAACGAAAACCATCACGAGAGACAATAGGCAAAAGACCCCAAACATCAGCATGTATTAATTCGAGTGGAGAATGTGTTACATGAGTAGATTTAGAAAACGGTAACTTATGACTCTTAGCAAGAGCACATGCAATACAAAATTTAAAACTAGAGGAAGAACATAAAGTAGGAATTTGTTTGATAACAGCTGCAAATGTGGTGGAGTTGGGGTGTCCCAATCGCCTGTGTCATAAGTCAGCTGAAGTCTGCGAAGCAGTGGAGGCGGTGGCTGCAGTGATATTGGCTGTGGATTGGATAGATGGAATCGGATAGAGTCCATTATGGCAGGGACCTTAGAGAAGAGTGCATTTGGTCTTCCAGACCTTGACAAGGAAACCATTTTTATTAAAAGAGATAGAGATATTGTTGTCATGAACGAGCTTAGAAAGAGAGACTAATTTGTGGGTAAGGTTGGGAACATGAAGAAGAGGTTTGAGAGAAAGCTTACGGGACAGAGTGGGGAGCAAATCTTTACCAGAGTGAAGGATTGAAAGAAGTTTACCATTTTTGACCAGAACCTGATCGGATCCGGCATAGGAAGTGGATTGTTGTAGAGCACTTGCGTCGGGTGTAAGATGAGCGGTAGCACCGCTGTCCAAATACCAAGGTGAATTCACGGAATCAACAACAAAAGGTACATTGTCACTTGGGGCGGGTGGAGTAAGCTGAAGATTTGTTCAATGCCAACAGGATATAGTAGAATGGCCTCTCTTGCCATACCATGTTGAAACTTATGTGATGAATACAAAAGTATTCTTCTGATAACTTGAAAAACAGAAGAACAATTCTGTTAGCATAATTCATTCAGCTCAATATAACAGTGAATACATTAGGAAAGCTTATATCTAAAGGTAATAGAAAGTGCAAATACTAAACTACCCTTGGTAGTTACATAAGTCAGTAAATGATTCAGCCAAAGAGCAAAGAAGTGGAGGCCGCATGTATGCAGAAAATGCAGGGAATATGTTGCTGTAAGTTATTCGATTGTATGGCTGAAAGTAGTATTGGTATTATTATCAAGTAGTATACTCCAAAAATATAACAATCAAAATTTTGAGATTAAAGTTTCATTTATCTGAAAAGTCATGACACAGTAACATACTGCAAAAAGAATAGTGCAAAACTAATCCCATATCTCCAGAAAACCTGTTATATCTATGAAACTAATCCCATATCACCAAAAAATTAGTTACTGTGATAATAACCCGATATCTTCAGTCCACTCGACATATATTCATTTTAATGGATATTAGGAATTTTAGTTGCAAAATAACTTTAACCTACTCATAAGAAAACTAAATAATAAGGAAGAAGGAATTTTTTAGGGTTAAAAAAACCTACATTCCATGATCAATAGAAGAGAGAAGCTAGAGAAGTATGTTATGCGTTGGGGAGAGCTCCTTGCCATTGAGTTTGCGAATGGACAACCACGGATGGGAATGGCGAGAGCCTCGCCGTCGAGTTCATGAATCAACAACCACAGACGGAATGATGAGCAGGAGACAAACTAGATTGTACAGGACTCGCGCAAAATGAAGGGGGGAGATGAGAGAACATTAGGTTATTTTAACTTTTCAAGCTGTTTGATCAGAAATCTACGTCTTAAATCCGCCGTTTATTCAACCGCGGGGTTCCTAAGAACTAGTGCTGGTTCGCCGGTCCGACCGGCCAGGCTACTGGTTTTAGGCCAATTTGATGAGAAACCAATTTTTAGTAATTTTTGAATTTAATTTAGATTTATTAGAATTTTGCGAAGTTATCGGGTCTTAATTAAAGGGTGAATTAGGGTTTATTAATTAAGTGATTTAAAGAGTCCTAAAATTTTCTAGAAAATTCCACAGGGTTTAAGATGTCACTAAGTTTAAGTGTTTCAAGTTTTAAGTCATTCGGAGGTGTATCCTAGCTTTTATAATTTCTCTAAGTCTGTTAGACGAGTCCTTAATTATTGTCCTTAGGGTTTCACTAAGTTAAATAGGTTTAAATCAAATGTTAATGTCTAACCCTTGGGATAACATAAATGGAAATGCAACACACCAAAGCACACTAAGTCCTTAGAACTAGGAGAGCCTAGACTAAGTGCTCGTGCATCCCACAAATGCAAAAGAAGACTAAAAGATACTTAAATAAGATTAGAGATGTGATTAGTAAATGATTGGAATCCAATCATTCACTAATCCTTTCCCCCATGAATGCTACTCACATGGATAATCAATATTTAAAATTTCCCAAGTGGATCTCTCAAAATTAAAGAAATTTAGTATATATAATTTTAAAATAATTTAAAATACATATATTTTAAAGATGTAAACATATAAGTTTTAAAAATAATGTAATTAAAAATAGTTCAATGTATATATGTACCTAAATATATGAGAGATCCATTGGTCACCCGAGGAGAGGCTTGAAAATAGTTTCAAAATAATTTTTAATTTAAAAATACTCAATATATTATTATTGAAATAATATTAAAGTATTAAAGTAATTAAATAATAAATAAATAATTAAGAAAAATAGGTTTTCAATATCTGAAAGTAATGTTTTTAAAAAAATTAAAGTTCTTAATTTTCTGAAAAATTTAAGGTATTATACAAAATTTTTGGATTTAAAATGAATTAAATATGAATATTTAAAGTTTAAAATAATTAAAAGTTAATTTAAAATAATTTTAAAATAAATAATATTCAAAAATAATATTAAATTAAATTAAATTAATTATTAAAATCTCTGGAATTTGAAATAATTTAAAAAGTAATAATTATAAAATTATTAGGAAATGTTTTAAATTTATATTTAACTAATTATTAATTAAGTAATCTAAACATCTAATTAATTAAAATAACTTAAAATAGGAAAATGTTTATTAATTTAAAAATTAAATAATTAAACTTATTCTCTGATATTAAAAATAAAATATTATATATATATTTTTTTATTATTTAAAATAAGTAATATTAATAGATACCACTTAAATATATTATATATATATATATATATATATATAGTAATTATTTAAAATGATTAAATGTTAAATTAAATTTTAAATTAGAATATATTGAAAGTTGATCTGAAATAATGAATATGATTTTAAAATAAGATTATAAGATTTTATAAAATATTTTAATGATTTATAATTAATTATTAATTAAAATATAGTAAATATTTAATAATTAAAATAATTCAAAATATAATTAATATCTTAAACTAATTTTATTTTTAAATTAAAGAGAATATTTTTCTGAAAAATTTGATATATAATACATAATTTTAAAGTAATTTTAAATAATTTCCTAAAAGAAATCGAATTAAAAAAAGCATTAAAATTAATTAAATCCTTAATTAAGTGCTAATCCGGTGGCGGGAGACACGTGGCGGCTTCGGATTGGGTTCGCGAAGCGCGGACAATGATTTGCGTGGTGGTGCAAGGATTGCGCCGCCGGCAATCATTGTCGCAATGGCCGTGGCAACCATTGCCGCAAACGCGGCATCCACTTATCCATGTAAGCGTGGTCTGGGAGCCATCTGATCCTTCGTTGTTTTGAGTGGACAGCTCTGATTAGGCCAGACAACCCAATTCAATAGACGAGGGAACCGCGAGGCGAATTTGAAGGGTAATACGATGAGATCTGGACCGTTGATCACAGATTCAACGGTCCAGGATCCGCCCTATGCTTGCATGCGTCCAAACCGAAACGCTAAAATGATAATCGCTTTGTTCTCTTGATCCACACAATGGAATTTGATAAAATTTTAAACCTAGATACTAGGCATGAAGAGCATTCATGTGGGCATGATTTCGCGTTATGAAACGCACCGTGCGAAAAGTTAATTAGATCTAAGTGTTCTAGACTAGGGTTAGGGATTTTACCTAATACAATGGATGGATTTAGGAGATCTTGGGCTTGTTGCACTTGTAGACTGTCTACGCTCCCTTTTATAGAAGAAATCACGGTCTTAAACACTCTAGATTGACGGTAAATCATCTAGGGAGGGTTTTGGCCGTGGTTCGCCGGAGATCTCGCCGCTGGTGGGTCTTCGACGACGGGTTTGGCTTGGGAAAGGTGGAGGGAAGTTGGGAGAGCTCATACAAGAAAAGGCTCGGGCTTGTGGAGCATAGAGAGAGAGAAAGAGTTAAAGTGTCCCCTATAAAGAGCCCTAATCCTCCTATATATACTCCTAACCCTATGATGGATGGCTAGGATTGGATCTAGAGTGAATTAGGAGAGAAATTAGGTTCCTTAGCCGTGCTTTGAATGAAGGAGGCATTAGGAAGGGTTTTAATGCATTAAATAGGTTTAATTTGACCTTAAATAGGTCAATTTGACCCAAGGGAGACCTCGATTGACCAAGTCAAAGGTTGACTTGGTCAACTTGATCAATTAGACCTAAGGGATGGGGAGGTTTGAGCCTAAGATGGCTTGGAATTGGTTTGAATTTGAATTAGGCTTAATTAGGCTAACTAGGTCAACCTAGGTTGACCTGGTCAACTAGGTTGACCCTGGCCATGGGTCTGAACTCAACAGATGTGGTCTGACCCATGGAACCCAAGGGAGGTGGGGAATTGAGCCAAGAAATGTTTGAATTGCTTTGAAATTGAATGAGAAGAGATTTGGGTCAATTAGGTCAACCAGGTTAACCCAAGGCATGCGTCTGGGCCTAACAGGTCATGTCTGACCCACTGAGCCCAATGGAGGTAGTCTTGGGTGAAAACAAGATCAACAGTGATTATTGTGATTATTAGTGTAAGGTTAAATATATTTATAAATATATTTGTTAATTTGTAGTAGATTTTGCAATATGTTGATTTTAACAAGAATTTTGATTTCAAAATTTATTAACAGTTACTAGATAGATAATTTAACTTTTTTTTTTGTTTTAAAATAGGAATAAATTAAATTTAAAATTATAGAATTTTAATTTAAAATATGTGTCTACTTTGTATTTCTAATTATAATTTAAAAAAATTATAAATTAAATAGATAACTTAACAATTATTGATTTCAAAATATGATTTAAAAAAATTAAATGCTTATGTGTCTTTTGTAATTGAATCGAGGATTATTATCCTAAAAATTAATATTTAATCTTCAATATATTCAATTTTATATATAAAAATTTAATTCAAAGCCATTAAAAATTACATTATTAAATTACATAGGTTGTATTAGCTAATCAACTGTTCTTATTGCAGCAACCTGTCACATTACTAATATCAACCGCAATCTACCACATAATAGTGGCAGTTGTAACCTATCATATACGGTGCTCCCACAAAGAATCATGGGCATGAAAGTTATGTAATGAATGACGAAAAAAGTAGAAAATTTATTTTAGTAGAATTATGATCCTAATTATAGATAATAATGACACCTAAAAACTAGTTTGAAATTTTAACATTTAAAATTTATGTACATTATGACCATATTGTTCATAAAAGTGGCATATCGAGCTCAGTTCATGCTTGGTCCATGGCTAATTAGATTACTAAAAACTGAGCTTGGCGTGTTGGTTTATTGCAATTTGGTTGTTTGTGAAACCTTCCAAGCTTGTTGTGATTGTAACCATTCTTCTGGGTGATGTTGGTCGTTGTGATTGATGTGGAGCCATTTGGTGGCCTTATTCTTTTAAGAAAATCTTCATATTATATCAACTTTTCAAACTAGATGATTTGTTCTCTTGCATGATTGGCTCAACTTTATTCTCTGAAGTCTGGATTGATGTCATTTAGATATTGAAGAATGAGATCATTTTCCTGTAGTGGTGGCCAAAATCTTGTTGCATACAAAATCCAAACTTTGTTCGAAATTGGCATTGTACCAAACTCATGTTGACATAAAACTAACATTATTGAGAGAAAAATTTTCATATCCTCCACAAATTATTGATAGTTTTTCTGAAGTGTTCGCTCGATTCTATTTTCTAAGTCCAAATATATTTTGTTTAAGCTGATTTAACTTAACTCAAATTTTGTGATCATACTTTTATGAAGGAATAAAACTTGTTCTTATTATCTAAGGTTTTGTTTGGAATAGCTTTAGGGGTTGTTTGGTTGGAATAATTTATGGTGTGAAGTATTTCAAATGTAGCGGTTTTGACAATTTGGTGTTTGGTTTGATGAAAAATGATTCCAAAGGAAAGTAAACTAAATATAGTGTAAATTATTCTAGTTTACTTTTGAGACAAACCAAACTCTCTCAATTTTGAGCGAGAACGGTTTACACCGCAAGCAAGCTTACTCGATCACCGTCAACCGCCACACTCCACCACCGCTGGCCGCCGCCACCCGTCACTCGCCGTCTCCGCGACCACCCATTGTCGACCATCGCCGCTACGCACTGTCGACCGCCACCACAACCCGCTGTCGACCATCGTCGTCGCCCGCAGTGTACCTCCGCATCCCATTTCTGGCCGTCGCCACAATTTTTTGACTTTACACTACATTCATTAATTCAAACTAAATAAAAAAATTATTCACTTGCATTTACTTTACATTCATCCAAACAACTCAAAATATTCCTTTTACATTAATTTCATTTTACACAACATTCTTTTTATATTGTATTCTTTTTTTAGCTAACCAAACAGCCCTTTAGATCATTGCTTTGAAATTGTGTGAAAGGTTAACTTGATGATTAATAAATGTGGACCTGTAGTTTCTCAAATTCTTATGAAGGATGTGCTTAGTGTTTACTATCTATGAAAATTAAAACAAGGATTATAAGGTACTAAAAATTAAGATGAGGATCATAAAGTAGTTAGAGTGTACTAAAATGACAAATATTATGGATAATTTTTTTACTATTGAAAATGGCATTATACGTCATTGTAATATGAATCTGAACTCTTAATATTAACCATAATTTAAGAAAACTTGTGACATAAATGTCATAAAATTTTTAAAATTTATTATGCATATTCTCTAAATTGACAAAAATATATAAAAATATGGTGCATAAACAGTATCCCTTCTTGACAAAGTGGTTCTTTTTCTCTAAAAGTATAAGCAGTCGATTGATAAGAAAACATGGCACGACATATTTATAATCATAATTGAATTATTGAGCGACCCTAATAAAATATTGTTATATTTTAAGTTAGTAATTTGATTTTAATTTGAGACAACTAATTTATATAATGATATTGTTGGACAATGCCCCTTCAATCAAATTCTATGGGTTTGTTTAACTAACTTTTTGAGAACCAACCAAAGGATGGGCAACAATAGCACATCTTCCTAATGAGTTTGTCTATCAACTATTTCTAGCAAAAGTTACATGAATGGTTTGTTTGGGATGGCTATAATTGCATGAATAATTAGTTATGAGATTGCTATGGAAAAAAAGAGCTTTTAAAATTGTAATATATATTATATATTTTTCTCAAACAAAAAAATTGGCAACAAATTTTTCTTAGGTATCATACTATAACAAATTTGATTGTTGATATATTAACAATAAATTTATTCAATCAAATATAAATATTGATGCAAATTTATAAATCTCAAAGTATCGAAGTACCTGAATCATAAACTTTTGAGAGGATAATCCAAAATCTATTTTTAACAAACTTGTACTTGAAACAAATAATTAGATTATATGTACTTGTGAGCATATTTAGAAAATTTTTGAGGTCATTTTAGGGACCCCATGTACTACGATTATTGTGTGCTTAGAATTAAAATGATTGTCTCGAAAAGAAAAATCTAATGAGGCTAATATTACTTAATTTTGACAACTTTAAAGCATTAAGATGTGTGAGGAATACCATATAATAAAGAGGTATGAAGATAAATTATTCGATGGAGTGCTTTGAGGAAATTGGGATGAGGCCGCAAGAAGGATTTAAGAGGAGAGAATCTAGAGCTTTTTTTTTTCCATTACCTAACGAGGCTAATGTTCGATTTTGTTACCAAGTGTAATGCCTACAAACAATATTTTTCATCATCGATAGGGTAGATGCGCATTGTTGATACTAATATTAATATCCACCATTTATGCTAAAGGCTAAAGTTTGTTAACGCCAACGAGGCTAGCACTTATCATCAACACCAACGTGAATGCGTACCGTCTCTAATGTCAATATTAGTTGCGGCCAACAAGGTAGTTGCCAATCATTGATACCAATAATAATCCCCATTATTGACACCAAGATAGGGGTGTCAATTTCGGGTCACGGGTCGGGTTCGGGTCGAACCCGGAATGACCCGCGTTACAAATGGGTCGACCCTAACCCGACCCGGGTAGGAAAACGGGTCGGAAATCTGAACCCGGACCCGACCCGGCGGGTTGCCGGGTTGACCCGACCGGACACAGGAAGCCGCGCGACACGCGGCAGCGAGGTAGCGCGGGGCGCGGGCAGCGGCCAGCCGGAGCGGGCGCGGGGCAGCGGGCGCGGCCACGCGGCAGCGGGCGCGTGGGGCAGCGGGCGAGGGAAAGGCAGGAAATTTGGTTTTTTTTTTTAAAATAAACGGGTTATCGGGTTGACCCGACAACCCGCCGGGTCAACCCGAACCCGACCCGTTTTTCAAACGGGTCAATTTTTGCAACCCGAACTCGACCCGTTTGAGAAACGGGTCGGGTCAAACCCGAAAATTCTGGGTCGGGTTCGAGTCGGGTTTTCGTGTCGTGTCAAAATTTGACACCCCTAGTCATAGACACTTTGTATTACTTGTGTGTTACTTGTGTTACGATTATGTCATTTTTTTTATTGGATTTATTTTACTAACTCTCTTTATTATATTTCCTCAAGTGTTGTGAAGTTTCTCATTAAGTTCCAACACTTCTCTTCCATTATTTTTCCCGCTTGAGCCAATTAGTCAAAATCTGTCCACATTTGTCTTTCTTCAACCTAACACAACATAAATTTCAGATCACATGCACATCACACCTCAAGCATCTCTTTGTATCATTTCCCTAATATCACAAGTTATTTACCAAACCACCATATCTCTCTGCATTGTGTTGGAATAATTATAAAAAGTTAAAAACTCTTTCTTATTACAAAACAATATTAAAAAAAAATAGAAGTCTAACATTAAGGGTTTATTTGGGATAATTTTCTCACTTTTTTGTTTTTCGAGCAATAATTACAATTTCGTTTGTCTAGTATTTTTTATTGCTTTTCAAAAATTTCTATGGTGAAAAGTCATTTTTTGCAATTAGAGCAGTTTAAATTTTTTTTTTCACAATAACTTTAAAACCAACTTAATCTAACACTGTAGTCATCCCAAACAGACACTAATTTATAAAACAAAGCTATGAAAAAAATTATTCCAAATGCATCCTAAGTTTACAAAATTTTGAACGCTTGTGGTATTATCGCTTATTCTTCCTTTCTAGTGAACAACTTCTATTAGGTACGCATTAACGGTCTATTCGGGACAACCGTAATGTTTTATAAAGTTGATTTGAGAAACATAGCTTAGCTACTTTTATTGCAAAAAACAGTTTTTTACCGTGACAAATTCTAAAAAGCAGTTAAAAATAACAAGAAAATAATAATCAAATAAAATTATGGTTGCTGCCTGAAAAGTTAAGTAATGAGAAAGCTGTCCCAAACAAATCCTAAAGCTATACCATCTTCTCATTTGAACAAACGGAAAAAAAAATGCATCAGTAGTTCTTTACAGTCTACATGGATTGATGAATATTTGATGAAAATAGAAAAAACTTATTAAAAGTTGTAAGATAATTAAATTATGTTAAGAAAATTAATGTTTTTTAGTGTTATGTAGCATAAAAAATTATATTGTAATTTTTATAACATATCTTAATATTTTAATTAAACATTTTATATTCTTAATACAAGCGTTTATAATAATGTTTTTTTTTTTCTGCGCAAATCAGCAAGTTGGCATGAGATGAGATATTTACTTATAACGCTAACAAAGCTCTTAGAGGCATCAATGTTCCTACTTTGACAATTTAAGGTTTGTTTGGGATGATTTGTTTACTATTTTTTAAAACAGCTCTTTAGTAAAAAATTAAAATTTTGTACTAAAAAAATTTCTTTAAAAAACAGTAAGAAATGCGTCTCAAATGAAGCTTTAATTTAGGGGAAAGTGTGCTCCAGTAAAAATTATTTTACTTAGAATTTAGGGTGGGCTAGCTTGACATTCCCACTTCCAAAATCTGAACCGTGCTTTTAAGGTTTCGTTTGGGATAGCTTTCTTACTGCTTCTTAAAGCAGCTTTTTAGTACAAAAATTTTAATTTTTGTACTAAAAAGCTGTTTTAAGAAGCAGTAAGAAAGCTGTCTCAAATGAAACCTAAATGTAATAATGCTTGGAGATTTATCAATGCCAATTCGGGACTTTTATTAATGTAAAATACAATTGAGCTCATAGTATAAAAGAAAAAAAAAAGAAGTGGGAAATGAAAAGAGAACAAAGCAAAATAAAAAAATAGTAATATGAGTCTTCGTCAAAAGAAACATAGAAAGAATTGGCTTAGAGAAGGAAGGAAAACATATCGTAAGCTCCATCCAAGGCAGAACAAAATGAAGTCAGTATAGAAGAAGGAACATGGACAGATCTGCCTGCTTGGGCCGATGTAAGATAACAGATGTTCTCATCGTCAGGAGCAAATAACGTTGCACGAACAAATCCATAAGGCCCAACCAAAATCATCCAAAAGCAAAATGGGACCAATATAACCGCAAAACAAAATGCAAACAAACTTGAAAGAGATGTCCAAAATAGGAGAGTAAGTGAGTCAAGTTGATTTGTGAGTCGGCTCCGGCTCGATTTGATAAATGATTTGTAAGCCGAATTTGGTAAGTTAACAATCACTATTAAAAAATATACTTTTTGCAACACTTAAAATTGATTTTCGTCATGGTTTTAACCGCCACAAAATTTGTCGTTGTAGCTGGCTTCCGCTGCAAAGGCATTTCGCAGCAATTGTACAACCAACGAGAACGAATTAAAATGTGTTAATTTTTGTGGCGGTTTAAGCCACTGCTATTCTGGGGCTTTCGTGGAGGTTAAAACCACAGCTATTTTAGACACTTGGCGAATTTCATAAGCTAACAATCACTATTAAAAAAATATACTTTTCACAACACTTAAAATTAATTTTCGTGATGGTTTTAACTGCTACAAAATTTGTTGTTGTAGTTGGTTTCCGTTGTAAAGGCATTTCGCAACTGTTGTATAACCGGCGAGAACTAGTTAAAATGTGTTAATTTTTGTGGCGGTTAAAATCACTGCTATTTTGAGGCTTTTTAAACCACCACTATTTTGGACACTTGGTGGCGTTAAAACCGCCACTAATCCGTAAAATAGTGGAGGTTTTAACCGCCACTAAAAATCATAAATATTATAGATTTTTTTTTAAATGTTCTCTTATCAATTACCATTTTGCGAACATTTTACAACGATATTGCCACTATTAATGAATACGATTATATCAACAAGTATTTACCTGACCTAAATCAATTTGGCACGAGCATTTTAATACAATTCATTTTGGTGGATATAAATCATTGATATGAATTTTTTTTTCAAGGAAACCTACATAAAGTTACAAAACAAATAAGATGAAAGAAAATGAAAAAGCTCTTCACTTGAATAAGGAAAACAGTGATGTTCATCATGCTTTATCATAATGTGGCCAACGATTATTTTGGTTTTTAGTTTTTGACAATATTAACCTTCACAAATGAGCTCATTAATCCCAACAAATATATCACAAGCAATCACCAATCTTAATACAATCAAAATTAGAAAAAATAAAAAAAATAAAAAAATTCTTATTCATGCCAAATGAAGATTTGTCTATACAAAAAATATTTCAATGAAGTTTCAATGCCAAAGCGAGCAAAGTGTTTTACTAAAATTTCCGCAGAAGCAAGCAAGTAATAGAAATATTACTGAATTTTTTTGGTACTTTGAACGTGATGCCCTAGCCGCTCTCCCCTCTTTGCCTTTGCTTTGTCGCCTCACCCCCCCTGCCTGCTGCCGGCGTCGCCGGTGGCCTCCGCCCGCCACGCCGCCATGGATGCTTTATCCCCCCATCATTTCCCTCAACTTGGACCCTCTTCATCCTCGCAACCAACCTCTACCTTGGCTCTTGAACGCCTCTGGTCGAATATAGTTGCTACTCCTGAACCCTCTGCTCCTTCTCTCCCTGTATCTCTCATAGAAACTCCAGAAGAGATCGTTCCATTCAACAAGGCCTTTACTGATGTAGCGGCTTCAGAATGGAACCTATCTTTGGTTGGATACTCGGTTGGTAAGCGACCCTATTACGAAGCCTTACTTTCTACAGCAAAATGGGTTTGGAAACTAAAAGGTACTTTCTAGCTTATTGCTCTCAGTGATGGATTTTTCCTCTTTAAGTTCTCAAATGGAGATGATTTTGATATGGTCTGGTCAAAAGGTGCATGGTTTTTTCATGGAAAGCCCTTCATATTTCAAAAATGGATAAAAAATTTTCACCCCACGAGGAAAAATTTTTCGACTGTGCCTGTATGGGTTAGAATACACGACCTTCCTCTTGTCTGTTGGAACTCGGAGGGAATATCAAAGATTGCTTCGAAAATAGGAATTCCCCTAGCTGTTGATGCGCTTACTGCGGCAAAAACTAGACTCACATACGCTCAGATATGCATTCAAGTTTCCATTTCTTCTGCCTTTCCTGATTCTATCCCTATTTCTATTGAAGATGAAGTTTTTCATCTCAAGGTCCATTATGAATAGAAACCTTCCCCCTGCTCTTCATGCAATTCCTTAGCACACTCCTCTGCTCTTTGTCCCACAAACCCGCAAAACCACTTGCCTGAACAACCTCCCTTCAGGGGTCGTAGCTCCTCCAGACAACCACGTAAAAAACCTAATTCCCGTCCTCCAGCTGCTAATACAAACATAGTCTATGCAAAGCCTGTCCCTCTAACCCAAACAATTAATGCTCCCACTCCTAACTCATTATCACCTCTACTGGAAACCCCTCATGTATCATCTCTACTTTTCGTCCCTCCTCAAGTAGCAATCCCCCCCGAATCGCTGAGTCAAGAATCGGCTCCTCATATTGGGACTAGCTCCTCCAACATAGTTTCAACCAAAACCATACCCACTGTTATAGTGTCTGCCCCTTCTCACTTCTCTCATATTCCTAATCTCAACTCACCTACTGAGGTCAATGATGGACCTGTAGCCTTGGAGCAGTCTTCTGTTCTAACCCCCCACCCCTCTCTAACCAATAACCAATTCACCCCCCTCCACGATAACCCTGAACAGAGCTCTCAACCATCTGAATCCCCCCCCCCCCCCCCCCCCCCCCCCCCAATTCACTGCATGAAACTACTCTCAAAACCAACTCTACCACATCCAAAGCCACAAGGGGAAAAGGAAACAAAAAGCCTCCCAATCCCACTTCCAAATCCAAATGATCTGTCCCACGATTGCTGCTTGGAATATCAGGGGATTCTGCTCCTCTGATAAAGTGTATTGCTGCAAAAACCTTGTTCAATCCTTAGGGTTGGATATGTTATGTATACTGAAAAATTGGATTCATTCTTCTTCCCTCGAAGACCCCATGTTTTTCAACCAGCATCGGGTATTTGATTTGGAAGAAAGCTGCAATAATTTCCACTGTTCTTCTTCCGGGAGGATATGGATTAAATAGTCGTCTAACAAACTCTTTTTTCAACCATCCCTTATCTCTTCTCAAATTATATCTGGGCTCATTCACTATGGGACTACTAGGCCAATTGTATTATCAGTTATTTATGCTTCAAACAGTTCTGAAGAAAGGAAAGATCTTTGGGAGATGATTAGATCGATTTCTCCTGCTAGTGGCACTCCTTAGATCATTATGGGTGATTTCAATTGCTGTCGTTTTCCTTCTGATAAGTTGGGAGGAAAGGCTTTGCTTCAAAGCCAACTCAGTGATTTCAATAGTGTTATTTTTTATGCTAATCTCATGGATTTAGCTTCTGCTGGGCCCCTCTTCACTTGGTATAATCAAAGAACTATTAATCCCATACATATCAAACTTGATTGCATGTTAGTTAATGAGGATTGGATGGCTTTTTTTCCCAACTCACACTATGAGATAAAGCCACCTGCTTGCTCAGATCATGCCCCCATTGTTCTTTGCCCAGATAACAGAAATGCAAGCCATCACAGATTCCTCTATAAGAACTATTGGACCAAAAATAAGGAGTTCTGGGCTCTATTACTTGACATTTTCTCTAGAAAGCCCTCTGCCCAACCTCTTGCCGCCCTTTGCACTTTTCTTAAACTTCTTAAATGTGGCATTAAAGGTAAGAACTGGTCAAATTCTAATATGATGAAGAACCATCTTGACTCCCTTCAAAAAAAGCAACAAGATTGTATCAGTAGGCTGAGAACGGACTGTGATAATGGGCTTATTTCTCATGAATTAAAAAGTGTTAACCTCCAATTAGCTGAAGCCTCCACTCTTTGGTCCTCCTGGATGTTGCAAAGGGAAAAAACCAAGTGGTTATCACATGGGGAAGAAGATCTCAAATTCCTATATTCTAGGATCTGCATGAGGAGGAATTATAGGAAGATTGGTATCTCCCTTACCATGTCTAATCCGTCTTTATCCTACTCTGATGCTATTAATGATGCCATCACTCATTACCAAAGGCTCTTCAACCCTCCACTTCGACAAAATATGGAGCTTAATATTTTCCCTGTTGGTAAGACAGTCCCACATGAGTACTTATTATCTCTAACTTCTCCTTTCACTGTAGCAGAAATTAAAAATGCTGTATTCTCTGGAGCCGCCAACTCTACCCCTGGGCCGGATGGCTTCAACTATGAGTTCTTTAAATCCACCTGGATTGTCACTGTCCCTCTCCTTTGCAAAGCCATGAAAACATTCTATCACAATGCTTACATACCTCGCACAGCTAAGGCTACAACAATTACTCTCATTCCTAAATCTAGTCATGCTGCGGGCATTACTGATTTTAGGCCTATTTCTCTCTGCAATACCATTTATAAGATTATTGCTAAACTTTTAGCTAATAGAATGAAGCCTATTATGCCTTACATCATCCATGGAAATCAATCCGGCTTTATCCACAAAAGAATATCCACTGACAATGTCATTCTAGCTAGGGAGATTCTGTTCCACTCCAGGCAATCTGCTAAGGATAAGTTCTTATGTGCAAAACTTGATGTTAAAAAAGCTTTTGACTGTGTATCAAGGGAGTTTCTTATTGCAAGATTGACTCAGAAAGGATTTCCGGATTTGTTCATTAAGTGGATTTGTGCTTGCATTAATGATGTTTGGTTTTCTTTATGCATTGATGGTACCCTGCATGGATACTTTCCTTCCTCTGCCGGCCTCAGACAAGGGTGCCCGTTAAGCCCTTATCTCTTCTGTATTGTAATGGATGCCTTATCCTCTGTCTTGGATAGCCCTTTTAATGGTGAGATGTATGATTGCCCTCATGTTGATGGTGTCAGGGTTTCTCATCTCATGTATGCAGATGATCTGCTTATTTTTGGGAAATCTCACACTCATAATTGTGCTGTTCTTTGCCGTATGCTCGATGCTTTTTCTGAGGCATCTGGGTTTAATGTTAATTTTGAAAAGAGTTCTCTCCTCCTCCCCTCCACTTGTCCTAATGCTGATGACATTGCTGCCATCCTAAATATTCCCAGATCCTCCTGTATTACCTATATGGGAATCCCTATTACCCCTTATAACCCGAAAATTGCTGATTTCTCTAAGCTGATGGAAACTGTGATCTCTAAACTTTCTGGCTGGAAGGCTAAAGCCTTGTCTTTTGCAGGGAGGTTGCAATATTTAAGATTCACTATTTGGAATTCTATTGCCTATTGGATAAGAGGATCAATAATACCAAAAACAATACTTAAGCAACTTGAGAAACTTTGTGCTAAATTCCTCTATTTTGGTGACATGTCAGCTCGCAAATTACACCTCATCCCTTGGAAGAAAACTTGTAAACCCAAAGTATTTGGTGGCTTGGGCCTTCCTTCCCTTTTCTATGTCCAATTCAGTTACAGTTGCTCTCTTATTGAAAGATTATACAACAACACCATCCCTCTTTCCACTTGGTTACTTAACAAATATGTTACCCCTTGGAAACCACCTGCTTCAAAAGCCTCCTCATTCTGGAAAAATTTATGCCATGTGGCTGAAACCACTAAGGACATGTTCAGCTTCCAGATCTCTCATATGGCCCCCATCTCCCTTTACTGGGATCACTGGTATAATGGCGCTTTACTAAAAGATGTACCTGATTTAAGTCCTATTCTGGATCGTTATCCGGTGAATGCTAGGCTTTCTGTAATTTTAAATGA
Source organism: Dendrobium chrysotoxum (assembly GCA_019925795.1). Lineage (NCBI taxonomy): Eukaryota > Viridiplantae > Streptophyta > Magnoliopsida > Asparagales > Orchidaceae > Dendrobium > Dendrobium chrysotoxum. The sequence goes on from JAGFBR010000817.1 coordinate 170,596, forward strand.
TCATGGCTGGAACTTGCTGCTGGATTTACCTGCTACTTGTGAGTCTTCATTAGCTATTGTTAGTACCTGTACTAATGATAAAGGCTGTCTTCTCTGGGATAAAGGATCTGCTAGTAATCATAGCGCATATGCTCAGTTCTTATACAGAAATGATATTGTGGTTAATTGGCATCAATTTGCTTGGCATAAACGTTATTCTCTCAGATACTCCTCCTTCTGTTGGATGGCTATTTTAGGTGGGCTTAAGACTGCTGACGCTCTGCTGGCTAGGAACATTCCTGTTGATTCATGTTGTCCTCTTTGCTTCTATGCCAATGAAACTGCAACCCACCTCTTTTTTGAATGTGACTACTCCTTCTTTGTCATCACCACCCTCATACCTAGGATGCAACAACAACTGTTAAGACCCAATATACTTCAAGCTTTTGAATGCAATAGTGATGTACCTCCTAGGATTAAGCATTTCTATCAACTTATCATCTGTTGTGCGGTATACCATCTTTGGAGAGAAAGGAATGATAGGAAATTTGGAAAGGTATTTGCTTCTGCTACCACTATCTGTCACAAAATTAAAAGTATGGTTTTTACTAGAGTTTTGAAATGGAAACATGGAATTACTCTGCTGGATATGCTATAACTTCATATGGACGCTTGGGAAGTTCTCCTCTGTTTCTTCTGTTGGGTTTGCTTTGGCACTGGATGGCCCTTGTGGCAACCAGTAAGTCGGATTTTGTTGCCTGGAGGCATTCAGATGTTGAGCTGTTTTTGACGGTTTTTGAAGGACTATGATGTATGCTGCAGCAGCTCGCCCCTAGGATGGTCACGCTGGCAACCAGGGGTGATTCCGATTCTATCTGATGAATATCCGAATGTATGCCTTCGATGGCGTAGCAGCAACCTGAGTCCTTAAAAATTTAATTTTCCATTTTGTTGTCTCATTTTTACCACTGTAACCCTTTTTTTTTTGTTTTATTGGGTGGTATAGGAATTTTTGCTTCCTTTCTCAGTAGCTCAAGTTTTTCTTTTGCTGCTGCTGGGGTGGATTTTTCTTTCCTTTACATGTAATTATGTCTTTTTTCATAGTAATACAAGGGCGTATGCCCCAAAATTTTCCAAAAAAAAAAAAAAAAAAATTTCCGCAGAAGCCTCTAGAATTTGAACGGCGATGGCGACAACTCCGGTGACTGTAGAATCTGAACTCGACTGGGAAGGTGGGCTCAGAGGAGAGAGAAAGGAAAATCGATGATGGCGCAGAAGCTCAATCAACCTAGTGCTCATAGAGGGGAAAAGACGACTGTGCGCGGGCATACCCAGAAGCTTGATCACAATAAGAGCAGCTAGGGCTCGAACATCTGGCTTAGTAGAAAGATATAGTAGCCATTTATGCTGCCAATAATTACGACGGTTTAAACAGCTACATAAACCTATCTTTAGCGGCGGTGTTTAAACCGCCAATATTGAGTGCTGCGAAACTAATGAATTTTTGGTAGTGAATGAGCTTGCGACCTGGCTCATTTCAAAAATTTTAATATAAAATATATTAGCATTTAGGATATCTATTTGTTTAAAATATTTAAAAATTATATCTTATATTTCTATATTAAGTGATTCATTATTATTATTTTTCTATTTTTTATTCTTTTTAATATTTTATTATAATAATTATTTGAATCTTAATAATTTTCTCTTTCAAAATAAATGAGCCTAGCTCGAACTCGTAAAATAAAACTCGAGCTCGATTAATTAGTCAAATTCAAGCTCAAGCCAAGGGTGAGTTCCGCTCAGCTCAGCTCAGCTCAGCTCATTTAAACCCCTAATCCAAAATGGGAAACGCCTGCAGCAAGAAGCAATCATCTCAAATATAGTGAACGAATGATGTGATGAAGCAGATCATTTCTAAAATTCCATTTTTTTTTCGAGATCGGGTCTGCGGCCGAGTGGTCGATGGAACAAGTTCCTCCCATCTCACCCGGGCTCGAATCCCCTAACTGTCACAAAAAAATTCCATTTTTCCGCTTTTGGGCGCCTGCAAAATGTATTTTTATTCTTTCAAAGAAGTGCACATCAGAAATGTATTGTTTCAGAGTATAAAAGAACATCACGCATTAAAAAACGAGATGTGAATGAGTCTTATTATCAAAATTACAAAAAAAAAATACAAATTTGGTTGAACGAAAACCCCTTTCCATCAAGATATCTTTAATTTTCAGGCCATAAATTTGAAATTTTCAAGTGAAAGAGGCGTAATTAGCCGCACATCCTTTATGATTTAACGCCATGTTATAAATCATATACTTATTTTATAAGAGAATCGATTCGCTCTCATCCAATTGCAGGTAATGCCCGAATTCCCAAAAAGAGTAATCAATATTTTCAAGAAACGTTTAATAACAAACACAACATCTTTGTTGGGCTACGATGTCCCATTTGCACGTTAGGTATATGCTCCCAGTAAAGAAAAAACGATGAAAGAGTATCATAATTTACGTTGAGAGTTCAAAAACAAGATAGAGCTATGTCACATCAAGAAATTAATTATAAAATTGAGAGAAATTATACATATATTTCTCTTTTCTTACACTATTTCATAGCATGTCCTCTCGTTTATATACCAGGGCATAACTACCGTTCAATTATAACTCGCACAATTTGAAAAGAAAAAGAAATATACTCAGCCGCCTGTAGAGCCACGACTCTAGACTTGCAACACCTCAGCGTTGAGTTCTTTCTCACACAGTGGCCGGTCCACAACGCTCTGGTACTGAATTCTTTGTCTCGGAAGGGGTTCACAGCACTACAACGCTGTGTCATCAACACGTTGGCGTTGTACAAACAACGCATTGATGTTGCACAAAAAACTATTATTGAATTAAAATTTAAGTCAACCGTATATTCCAATTGATTGACAGAATCGGATTCCACATAGGACTAACAGCATGGAATCAGCTACTCACAAATTTTTTTAATGCATTTTTAACTTTGATTTACTTAAACAATGGCTTCCTATTATAACTATATATCTGACCAACCGCGCTATTTACAACTACCCAACTTTGTGGATACTTTAACGTTAAAAAATTTTCTTTATATTAGCATATGTTCAGTTTTGTTTGTTGCATTCGGAGAGAACACAATGAGAGAAGCTTGAAATTCTTTTTTTTTTTTCCATCATAAAAAAATAAGAACACACAGCTCATTTTGATCTGTTGGTTGTGAGCTCTGACTATCAATTAAAGTTTCGTTTGGAACAACTTTTTAATTGCTTCTTAAAATAGGATTTTAGTACAAAATTAAAATTTTTATACTAAAACTTCATTTAAAAAACAATAAAAAAATTATCCCGAATGAAATCTAAATTTGAAGCTTACATATATTTTGTGTGTGAGAGTTTGATTTTATTTGACTCAAAATTCAACAAAAAAATAGAAATTGTGGGGCAATGATTTGTATATAACTGCCGCACATGTGATGTTGTATGGCACGTACCACGTTTTGATCCATTGTGGATTAGGATGCTTACGTTTCTACTGCTTAGGCAACCGAGGCCTTCTTCATCCACATTCACGGGGATATTTTGGTAATTTCAACTATGATTTAATTTCTCTATTTTATTTCATCACGTTTCAAATGTGTATCGTGGTATTTTTATTAGTTTATTATATCTCAAGGCTTAGGTTTGTAGGCATTATTTATTTCCCTCGATATATTAATAAAATATTTTAGTTTATTGAGCATATTAAGCAAGTTATCCGACGTCACATTAAGAAGTGTTTAAATTATTTTATAAATTTACAAAAATGAAGAAAAAATGATTTCTCTAAATTATTTTAAATTAATAAAAAAATTAATCTAAGAAAATAGCTTTCTTAATTATTAAAAGCTACTTTAAAAAACTTTAATTTGTACTAAAAAAAACTACTTTAATAATAATAAAAAATCATCTCAAAAGTGAGAACCTAACTTTAGTGTGTAAGAGGAGCGATTATTCTGTACGGATACTAGACGGTTCTCCCGTCCGATTCTATTTGGTACCGAGCATAATACCGAGCGGTATTATGCTCGGTACAGGTCGGTACCGAGCTGGGTACATTTTTTTGTGACGTGACGCATTTTTATTTGCCTCTGAACGCCGTCCGGACTCCGCACCTAATAATTTCGAGTGTAAGAGAGTCAAGCTAACTCTTGAGTTGATTTGAGCTCGGCTCGATAAATGGCTAGCGAGGCGAGTCTGATGAGCTTATGAGCTAAGTTTAAGCTTGTCCTGATTCAAATCATTAACTCGTGAGCCGGTTTGTTTAAAAATATTAATATAAATACACTTAAAAATATTTTTTAATTATGATTATATTATGAATATCCAATAAATTTCTATGTATTTCAGATAGTTTTTACTTTTTATTTTGCTTTTAAAATATGTTTGTTTAATGTATTTTATACATATTAAAAAACAAGTAAAAATATTTTAAAAGAACTAAAAATAATTTAAAGTTGTTTTGAATGCTTTAGAAACAACTAACCGACTAAGAATTTTGATAATTGTTGTCTTTCCTATATCACCACCGCCGCCACCTTCGGCCATCATAAATTATCATCACCTTCGGCCATCAACAATAACATCATCATCTAGCCTTCAATTAATTTATTCAATATTTAATAAAAATAAAAAATATATTTTTAACATAACAATTATGTTTTATTTTAAATCTAATCATAAACAAAATAAAATAAAAATAAAAAACAGTAATGATTAGAAGCCATTTGGGATAACTTTTCTTTTCTTATTATTTTTTATTTTTTTATATTATTTATGATTTTAAATTGAAGTAAAATATCTTTAGTGCATTAAAAAATAATTATTTTTATTTTTTGTTAAATATTTCAGCCACCAATAGTGGTGGAGACGGTGACAACCAGGCGGCAGTGATAATTATTTTAAAAAGACTTAAATTGCCACGAGTTTATTATAAGTGGTTTTAAATATAACTTAATTAGTATTAAAATAAAAAATAAAAAAATTTAAAAATATAGTAAACAAACATATTTTAAAAAAAGGTAAGAAAATAAAAGTAATTCCAAATAGGCTTTTAACTTTTTTATTGTTTTTATTTTTTATTTTTAAAAACATGTTAATTTTATTGCAAAACAAATACTCAAAATAATATTTAGATATTTTGAGTGTTTTAAAAGCAACTATTGCTACAACCAATTGGCGACCGCATTGCAAACTATCTCTGTCGGCCTTTTTCGTTGGCGGCTATAGCCGCAACCAAGAAGTATAGGTTGTGGGCGAGATGAACTGGATGTGAAAGGGGCCAAAGGGCAGAGAAGAGAAGGTGTCATCAACCTATTTTAAAGCGGGTAATTTTTAAAAGAGAGCGTGTTAATTATCACAATTAGTAAAAGAAGCATATTTATTTAAAAATTTAAGAAGCACATTCTGAATAAGCCAAATGTTTTGGCGTGTTCATTCTAAATGAATACGCCATTTAGTTTGACGTATTTACTTTTATCTAAATTTTAATTAATCAATACTTCTTTAACTAATTTTGATAATAATCCTACTCCTTTATAAAATTTACTCTTTTAAAGCTTTACAATTTTCTCATCCTTAAAAAAAATTATATTTCATTGCATTAATAGCGACATATAAAAGACTAAAAGAGTGTCACTAAATATTTATTGAACAATAATATATTTACATTAACTTAGAGAGCTGGAAGGTTTTGTGTTTCAACAAACAAAAAGGCTCAATAAGAAAGACCAAAATAATACACTAAGCATAAAAGAGAGATCATGGATAAGCATAACGAAAAAGAATAAAAAATAAGGAAGAACGAGGATTTGTGCTTGCCTCCAAGCCCACAGAAATAAAAGATATTATATTTATGGAGATGCAAATATAAGAAAGAAAGAAGTAGACGCATCATATATATATATATATATATATATATATATATATATATATATATATATATATATATATATAGGGGTGGATCCAGCTTCTTTTTTCAGGGTGGACAAAAAAAAAAATTTTGGTATGAGATGGACAAAGACGTTTAAGATTGATAAAATTAGGATAAAAATAATTTTTGAGGGGGGCAAAATATCTAAAATACCCAAAATATTTCAAAATATCCCCTCCAAATATTAAAAAAAAAATTTTTGAGGGTGGGTTGGTACAATGGGGATCCGCCTATATATATATATATAGGTGTTGAGAGAATATTTGCAATTAAAAAATTATTAGAAAACAAAACATTGAAAGTGAATAAGACAAACTCGCATACACATCATATATATAACTCAAACCCAATATCTCTTTGTTGGTAGCCAAAACTTCTAACTAACAGACCAAGTTGAGTTGCGTGAAAGTAATTTTATAGTGACCATTTTATGTAGTGTGAGATCAATTGCTACCCGGCCATCTTTTCCACCACATCCTAATACCGACACCCCCTTTTACGTGGCCCCTAGTGGCTATTGGCATTTTGTCCCATGCAGGCTCTTTTTTCTCGTGTTTTTATTTTATTTTATTTTAATTTTTATGTTTGGTGCCATTGGTGTTCTTTTTTTTAATTAAACATCATAATTCTTTTAATTTAATAGGGCACTAATTATTCTAAGAAAATATATTTTATGAATTGATGTTTTTAACAATTTTATGAGTGGTGATATTGTGCAGGCAGAGATATATGATTTGAACCAATAATGCAAGAAATTTTTTTTAAGCTTAGAATTAATGCACAATTTAACATAGGTAATATTCTCTCATAGCATTGATAATAATGTATAATATTTTCATTGTCTAAACTATATAAGTTAATGTATCCCATTAGCTAAAATAGGCCAAATATTCCTCTAAATTGAAATATTTACATTGTTAGTCACCTATACAAACAATACTCCCATATGTGATTGCAATACCTCAATAAAATAAAGGCTTAAAGAATAAGAAGAGAGGTTTATAAAAAAGCTTTATTGGGTGCATATATAATATATTTGTCCTTAAAATGAAAACTGAAATTAAAATGTTATGATATTATTTGTAAATTATAGTAAGGGATTATGTGGTCAATGCAGATAAATATCATTAATGTCAAATACATGATAATACCTCGCACCAACTTTCCTAATCAACTACGTTCGATAGTGAGTAGTGACACTATGATCATTTGAATGTTGGGTACAAATATTGCTAGTTTAGAACTTAAGAGACTCCATATAAATGTATTTTTATGTTTGATATATCGCCAAAAAATCATCTTGATCGGGCACGAATCTCAAGGAAAAACTCAAGTCGGAAACTTCAAAAATTAATTCGGAGACCATTTAAACTCCGATTTCAGCAAGCTTATAGTCGAACTGAGCGTCTCAAAAATGCGAACCCAACGACACCAAATTCGACTCAATCCAAGCCTAATGAGTCCAAACCAAGCACCCGAAGCACTGTTGAAAGCATCAAATAGCATTTTGAGTTACCAAACGGCCTCCGATTTTGACGAGCTTATAGTCGAATCAAGCGTCTCGACGAGACGAATCCAACGAGCCCAAGATCGTAGAATTCTGATATCATTAAGATCTTCAAATGCTTGATAAACAGTTCACGATCAAGGGATTCAATATCGGCCGTTCATCCGGATCACTCCCTATTCACCCCTGATCCCTCACATATTTACGGGCTATGCCACTCCAAAAAAACTATAAATAGCCCCTCATTTCTCTTAAGAGGGGACCCAAGCCAAGAAGAGAAGAGAAGGAAGAGAAGAGAGGCCTAGGAGGGAACAGCTCCTCCTCGACCACCGCCGGAACACTGCCGGAACTCCGCCGGAACACCACCAAAGCACCACCAAGCGCCCGAGGGACGCCGGAGCTCTGCCTGACACGGGAGCAACCTCGGAATTCTGCCCGACGCCAGAATTCTACCCGACGCCCGAGTGACGCCAGACTTCTTTCCAAGCGACGCCGGAATTCTGCCGGACACCTGAGTAACGTCGGAACTCTGCTTGGCCTTGTAACTGATACTCATTGTAATCTGATCGTCCTGAATTTAAAGAACGAATCAGCCTCGTGTATTTCAAACAACACTAGTGGAACTCTTTCAACTGGGCGTGGCCCCGTGGTTTTTCCCTTTTTCAGGGCTTTCCACGTAAAAATCCTGGTGTTCTTTTATTCTTCTGTTTGTGTGTTGGATATACGTACAACGTTGAGACGGAAATTTAAATTCTATCGCCGCGTATATTTGAGTCCGCAACAGTTTGGCGCCGTCTGTGGGAAACTTATCCCACAACTTCAAGTATTGCTACGATGGTCAACAGGCGTAGCAGTCGCCTCATACGAGCCTCCCGCTCTCACTCTCATCAATCCAGAAATCAGTCTATGAATCATAGACGTCCGATATCTGCCTCTTTATACCTGGAGAGGGGACCTCGGGACCCTCCCTAGAAGAGAGAATTCGAAAAATGGAAGAATCTCAAAATGAGATCCTACAACTCTTGCGAGAGACTCGACAACCGACCCTAGCACCTCAAGAGGAGGTTCTTCTCCCTCGAGATCCACCACGTGTCGAAGCTGTTCAAATCGAACATCTTCAAGACGAGATTCCTCTTCCTCCACTCCGGAGGCATTCGCAGTCGCATCAAGATAATGAACTCGCCGATACAGCAAGTTCTACCCATCCTTCAGGTCGACAATCTCGTCTTCCTCAAGACCTCCCTGAGGAGCTAGCCCAATCTCACATTGCTGAGTTCCTTCGCAATGCCCTACGCCATGAACTGCGACAATTAGTCCGGGAGGAGTTCGTTACAGGAGGCGTAAGGCAACCTCTTCGTCAGTGGGACTTCCAGGAGTCGTCACCCCTGACAGAAGCCATTCTTCAACACCCTATTCCGGCTGGCTTTAAGCTGCCAAGCATCGAATCCTACGATGGGACATCCGACCCGTACGAACACATCGACCATTACAGGACCATCATGCATATTCAACGAGCCTCAGACGCGCTCCTTTGCCAGGTTTTCCCTGCCACTCTTAAAGGACAAGCTCGAACATGGTTCTATTCACTTCCAGCCGGAACGATCCCCACATTTGTCAAATTGGCCAAAGTATTTGTCGAACAGTTCGTAGCCAACCGAAGAATTACTAAGAATTCTTCTCACCTTTCTGGGATTCGTCAGAACGAGGGAGAATCGTTGAAAGAGTACTTTCAACGATTTTCTATCGAGGCTCGACAAATCCCAGGAGTAGACTCAGAATTGCTCAGAGGGGTCTTTCTTGGAGGACTTCGTCCTGGCCCCTTCTATTCGGCACTCATGCGCGATACTGTTCACTCATATGCCGATCTGATCCATCATGTGGAAGCACAGATATCAGCATATGAGGCAATAAACGCTCACAGAAAATAGTTCGAGCAACCCACTGGGAAGCGCAAGGGAGAACCTGAGATGGATAATCTATCATCACAACGGAAAAAGCAAGGGAAGAGCAATCTACCTCCTAGACCCCCACTGCCACGACGAGAACCCCGACGGGAGAAGGAGTATACTCCGCTCAACACATCTCGAGCAAATGTGTTGATGGCGATTCAAGATCAGGACAAAGTGAAGTGGCCGCATCCTTTGAAGCTGAATAAAGGAAACCAAGATCAGTACTGCCACTTTCATCGTAGTCGTGGCCACACTACTGAATCTTATAGGCAACTTAAGGAGGAGATTGAAAGACTCATCCGTCAGGGCTATCTTCGACAGTTTATTGGGAATCCACCTACCCAAGAAGAAGCTCGTCCCACTGGGGGGCAAAATCAACCATAAAGACAGCCAGTGAATAACCGGATAACGGTTGGCAAAATTGAAACAATCGCAGGAGGCCCCTTACTATCCGACCAAGTCTTTCTAACTGTGGAAGAAAACCCAACTCCAAAAAAGGCTCGTATCGATCATTCCATCACATTTGATAATTCCGACCTTGAAGGAGTAAAAACCCCCCATCAAGATCCGCTTGTCATAAACGCAGGCATTGGTGACCCGTGTTACAATGTCAAAAGAATTCTTGTGGACAACGGAAGCTCCGTAGATGTCCTGTTCTACTCTACTTTTCTCAACATGGGTCTCTCAAGAGAAAAACTTCAACCTGCTGCAGGTCCTTTATATGGATTTGATAATCGACCTATACAAGCAGAAGGAATAATCAGTCTCCCGGTAGTCCTTGGAGAATTTCCTCGATAGACTACACACTCCATTCAATTTATCGTGGTAAAGTCAGAATCAGCTTATAACACCATCTTCGGGAGGCCGCTCCAGTCAATTTTTGGGATCATCGCATCCATTCCTCACCTCAAGCTGAAGTTCCATACCCCATCAGGAGTCGGTGTAGTATGCGGAGATCAGCAAATAGTGCAAACCTGCTATCTTAGGCAGATCAAGTCTCGTCCAACGATTACCCTGAGTATCGAGGACTTTGATCTGCGGAGCGAAGATATTCCTCAGAGAGCTTCCCCTGTGGAAGACCTTACTACTGTATCTATATCTGAAGAGCATCCTTCAAAGACAGTGCGAATTGGATCACTTCTCTCAGATGATGAGAAGAAAAACTTTACAGCTTTTCTACGAGAAAATCAGGATATTTTTGCATGGAGTCCAGCAGATATGCCTGGAATTGACCCCGAAGTGATCGTTCACTCCCTCAAAGTCAATCCAACGTGCAAACCGATTATCCAGAAGAAGAGAAACTTTGCACCAGATCGCCAGCAAGCAATTGAACAAGAAGTGGATAAACTTTTAGAAGCCGGATTCATACGAGAGGTGCACTATCCTACTTGGTTAGCAAATGTTGTCATGGTATGGAAGGGGAGTGGAGCTTGGAGAATGTGTATAGATTACACTGATCTCAACAAAGCTTGCCCAAAGGATAGTTTCCCGCTCCCTCGCATCGATCAGTTAGTTGATACCACCTCTGGTCATCAGATGTTGAGCTTTATGGATGCCTACTCCGGCTACAATCAAATAAAAATGAATCCTACTGATGAAGAAGCAACAACTTTTCAAACAGATAAAGAATTGTACTGCTACTGGGTGATGCCCTTCGGGCTCAAAAATACTGGAGCAACTTATCAGCGTCTCATGAATAAGGTTTTCAAAAGCCTTATTGGACGTACTATGGAGGTGTACGTAGACGATATGTTGGTAAAAAGTTTGTAAAAAATACAACATATCTCTGACCTGAAACAATATTTTCACTTATTAAGGCATTATAATATGCGACGCAACCCCGCTAAATGTGCTTTTGGAGTCACTTCTGGAAAGTTTTTAGGGTTTATGGTAACCCATAGAGGAATCGAAGCCAATCCGGAGAAGATCAAGGCACTAAGGGACATGGTGCCGCCAAAGAACATCAAGAAGGTCCAAAGGCTGAATGGGAGAATTGCGGCACTATCTCGTTTCCTGGCACGTTCAGGAGACAAATATCTGCCCTTCTTCAATATACTTAGAGGTGCTCGTAGCTCCGGGTTTCAATGGACAGATGAATGTCAAGAAGCCTTTGAACAATTGCGAAAGTATTTGGTATCCCCGCCACTACTTTCTAAACCAATACTAGGAGAGAGATTGTATTTGTATATGGCTGTATCTATCCAAGACATTAGTTCGGTTCTGGTCCGAGAAGAAAATGCTATACAACGTCCTATCTACTATGTTAGTAAGATTTTATCTGAAGTAGAGGGACGTTATCCTTTGGCAAATAAGACAGCATTGGCGTTAGTTTATTCCGCCAGAAAACTACGCCCTTACTTTCAAGCCCATTCAATTGGAGTTTACACGAATCTGCCGCTAAAAAGCATTCTGCAAAAGCCAGAAGCATCATGCAGGCTTGTTAAGTGGTCTGTAGAACTGGGAGAATTTGATATCCATTACTTGCCTAGACCTGATATTAAATCTCAAGCACTAGCAGATTTCGTAGTGGAATGCACCGTTCCAGTATCTGATGTACAACCGAGTGCTTCACCTTCTTCTCCATGCTGGACGTTGTACGTCGATAGAGCTTCAGGGAGTTCTGGGGCTGGGGCTGGAATTTTAATAATCTCTCCACAGAAGGTTACCCTTGAGTACGGGCTTCGACTCAAGTTCCCGGCAACCAACAACATAGCAGAATACGAGGCCCTTGTTGCTGGTTGAGACTAGCAATTGACTGTGAAGTCCAGAACCTAATAGCCCACACTGATTCCCAACTAGTCGCCTCTCAGGTGGAGGAGGATTTTGATATTCACAACCCACAATTGGCTCAATATTGTAGCATTGTGAAGCTACTCTTAGCCCGTATAGGGGAGCATCAAATCATATATATCCTCTGAGAACAAAATGCAAGAGCAGACGCTCTTTCTAAACTTGCTACATCAACAACGGGGGACATCTATAAGAGAAGATGTATCGAGGAAATCCACTTTCCAAGCATTCATGGTCCATGGGTCATACAGTCAATTGACGAGCCAAGAGAGATGTCTTGGATCGAACCCATCTTGTCTTTTCTGAAAGATGGGGTGCTACCCGAAGATCCTATAGCTGCAATACGACTTCGGAGACAAGCTGCAAATTTCACCATTATCGGCAACGAGTTGTATAAGCGCTCCTTCATTGGGCCGTACCTCAAGTGTCTCCCACCATCAGAAGCTGATTACGCGCTTCGGGAAGTTCATTCAGGAGTATGTGGAGAACATCTGGGAGGAAGAGCGTTAGCTTACAAGATCATGAGATAGGGATTCTATTGGCCTACAATGAAACAGGATGCACTTGAATTCACACGAAAGTGCGAAAACTGTCAACTGCACTCTAACCTCACTCATACACCCACTCTGGAGCTTGCATCCCTTCAAAGCCCCTGGCCTTTTGCCCAATTGGGGATTGATATAATGGGACCTTTTCCTATAGCGACTGGATAGCGAAAATTCATTATTTTGGCTGTAGATTACTTCACCAAATGGGTGGAGGCGGAACCTTTGGCGAAGATTACTGAAGCAAATGCCAAGCAATTTTTATGGAAGAACATAATATGTCGCTTTGGCATTCCCGCAAAAATCGTCACTGATAACGGGACACAATTCACCGGGAAGATCTTTACATCTTTTTGTAGGGATTTTCATATTCAGCTCATTCACACAGCTGTTGCCCATCCTCAAACTAATGGGCAAACAGAGGTTACAAACCGAACAATCCTGAAAGGGCTGAAGACACGTCTAGGGAAGGCTGGGGGGCAATGGGCCGAAGAACTCCCCAATGTCCTCTGGGCTTATCGGACCACCGCTAGAACTCCTACAGGGGAAACCCCATATAACCTTTGCTTTGGTACAGAAGCAGTCATACCGGTTGATATCGGAGTTTCTAGCCACAGAGTTTAGACTTTCGACTTCAAAAGTAACGAGGAGAAGCTTAGAGCAAATTTAGATCTCCTCCCAGAAGTAAGAGATGGAGCCTCACTCAGAACAGCTGCATACCACCAAAGAGTTGCCCGTCACTACAATCGAAGGGTGAAACCTCGCCCTATCACTATTGGGGACTTAGTACTACGAAGCATTGAAGCCGCCGAAAAAGGCCCTCAGCGAAATAAGCTCTCCCCCCTCTGGGAGGGTCCATATTTGGTAGCAGCTATGGTCAAGCCTGGAACCTTCAAACTGAAGGATGCTGGTGGAAAAATGCTTCCCCGTACTTGGAACGTGAGCAATCTTCACAAATATTATCAGTAGGAGTTGATACTGCTATCTGTCTATGTGTTATGTTTGTCTTATATTTTATCTTCTCCTGTAGTCATGTTATAAAGTTTTTCGTACATCCCTTATGTGTTGATTATAGAAGAACTTTTTTCTTGTATTCCTAAGTTATTTTAGGGAACTGCTATCTCATATTATGAAGCAATATGATATTCATTTTATCGTGCTAATGTTTCTTCTCTCCAAACTCTTTTTCTGTGATTCGAGAAGTACATAATTTATATTGTATCTCAATCACTGAATGATCAATCCCAGGGGGATTTGATCCGACCTCTTCCACACAGGTTAATGTCATCAAGCAAAGGCTTTGACTGACAATCTCGGATAGGTCAAGTATCCTAGGAGGATATCTTGAATATCAAAATCATTTGATGATCAATCCCAAAGGGAGTTGATCTGACCTTTTTCCGGACAGGTTAAGGGTATCGAGCAAATGCTTTCACTAATAACCCCGGATAGGTCAAAATCTTTAAAGAAAGGGATGTCTCACATTTGCTCAAGTAAAAAAAAAAGAGCTCATTAGAATACTCCCATCCAAACTGAAGTAAAACTAAGTGAATTTCATTTGCATGTGAGAAAAGAACATCAACAACATCTTTATATATCACTGAATATCAAGTACACCAGATAGAAACATCAACATCGAGCATATATACAATCACTAGAAAGAAATCAAAGTGATACAAAACATCCTACAGAATCTCAACGTCATTCTCGTCCTCCTCTAAGGCAAAAGCTCGCTGCAACTCACTCTCCAGCTCTTCACCACCAGAGTCTGAAGAAGCATCACCAGAAGCCTGGCTAGGAGTCAACCCCTCGATCTTCACTCCAGTCTTGTGATGTACTGTCCGAACACCCTTCATGAAGCCCCTGATGAAGCCATCCTCTGTGCACTCTGCCTCCAAGGCCTTCACCTCCACGTCATAAATATGACTGCGAGCCTCCTGAATGTGGTCTTCAATAATGATCTTGAAAGCATAAGATTTCTTGAACTCTTCAATAATGGCTGACGACAACTGCTAGGCCTCCTTCTCGGACAGTACACTCTGAAGCCTCTCATTCTCAGCCTCAAGGACTTGCTGAGCCTTTTCCTGCTGCTTGATCGTCGCTTGTGCCTCCACCAACTCTATATGCAGACGATCCATCCGTTCATTCTGAGAAGAGACTGAAGTGATCTTGTTCGCCAACTCAGTTCTACACACCTCAAGCTAATCCTCCACCACCTTCATCTCCTTCACTTTACTGTCATATTTCTTCTTGTACTCTCCCTGAAGGTATTTAACCTTCACAAACTCTTTGTTCCAATCGTTCAAAGTCTTGGTCATCTCAAGCTTGAAATCAGAATACTGAGACAAGAAAAATATTAGAAATATATGCCTTAAGAAATGTAAAAAAGGAGAAGAAGTAAAGGAGAACTCACCAACTCCTCAGCCCGTCGGCGGCCTATGCACTGATGGTTTAACACATCCTCTGGAATATATGACTTGGATGGAGAAGCTCGGGGACCTTTGCTAACAACTGTCAAAACTTCATCTGCCCTCTTCTTCCTCGATGCCTGCAAACCTTCCTCGCTCCCTGGTCGCTTGGAGAGGTTATTTTGGGGAACCACTTCTGGAACTCTAGCAGACTTCTTCAACATTTGAGCATGTGATCTCCCTGCTTGAGTAGATAATCTGACCTTGAACAAGTACTCCTCATCTACATATCTACTCAAGTAACGTACCTCGTAGTGTAGAGCATCTAAATCAGGGAGTTTGAGTATCCTTAGTAAATCTTCTGCTCCAATGTGAAGGGGGATAGGTAGCTCTTTCAACTTCCCCCATTTCTCCTGAAGACCCCAATCATTCTGCACATAAAAGAAGTTGCTGATCCAACCTTTTGAGGGGTCTCGAGTGCGGATGTCCAACCACTTGGACCTGAATGAAATACGTCCCTACGCATCGCTAAAGAGACGCCCCATCCGAGAAAGGCACTCTGAGGAAAGTACCACTCCACGGTCTCTAAAAAGCACGATCAGGCCCATCACGATCGACATTGCTCTGTAGGAAATTGAGACAAGCATACCCCACAAATCGTCAGAATGTCGATCAGTTCGGAAGAAGGAGGAAATCGTAGTCCCGCTCGCAGACTAAATTCATACACCGTCACATATCCAGGGGGAGGGAAGCAGGCACGATCAGTTCTGGCCGGCACCTTCATCACCAAATCATTAGGAAAATGAAATTTTTTCCTAAATGAGATGAAAGAGTCCTCAGTGACGGTGAAAATCACATCGTCAGCCTTCGGCGCCTTTTGGGTCCTCTTTGGAACTTCAGATCATTGCGCAGGACGGTCTTCTGAAGGAATTTTTGAGGAGGCAGGATCACCTATTTTGCTTCCTTTACTAAAGAGGGGCGCAAATCTAAAGACTGCGGAAAGCCTCCGAAGTAGGAAGAAAAAGGGAGGAAAAACGGAGGGAGGAAGGGGAAAAGCCGTTAACTTCTGCGCAAAAGGAGGGGCGCCGAATCAAGTAGGGAAAGTCACCTACTTAAAAACGGCGGAAAGCCTCAGAATGCCAAAAGCTAGAAGGCCAGGAGAGGAGGAAGAAAGGAGCATTTTGACCCCTACCCTAAGAGGTGTATTTATAGGATGAAAAGAGAGGGAGTTATTGAAGAAAAAAGGGTGAAAATATTTAAAAATTGGAGGGAGAGGGCTTCTAGAAGGAAGTTCGAATTTTTCTGATTTTTTCCGGAATTTTTTCGGATTTTTTTTGTTTTGTGAGGGCCCCACTTTTAAAAAATATATATATAGATATATATATATATATATCCTTTTGGCCCGGGCGCCGCCGCAGGCGGCGGCGGCAGGCGGCGGCCGGCCGGCCGGTTCGGCCGCCTACACGTTCCCGGGCTCCGATTTTGGGCCCAGACGGTCCAAATTCGACATTTTTGGGGTCCCCGAACACGTTTTTCGACGTTCCGGACTCAATTATGACACTTTCAGAGCTTAACTGGGCCTCTATGATTGGGTTCGAGCAAACATTTAATTTTTTGAACGCAATTTTTTGCGATTTGGCCAATATAAAATACCAGAACAAGTATTTTCGGACTCGTGGAGCTTCGACATCCGAAAATAGGGGGGCAACTGATATATCACCAAAAAATCATCTTGATCGGGCACGAATCTCGAGGAAAAACTCAAGTCGGAAACTTCAAAAACTAATTCGGAGACCATTTAAACTCCGATTTCAGCAAGCTTATAATCAAACTGACCGTCTCGAAAATACGAACCCAACGACACCAAATTCGACTCAATCCGAGCCCAAATGAGTCCAAACCAAGCACCCGAAGCACTGTTGAAAGCATCAAATAGCAATTTGAGTTACCAAACTGCCTCCGATTTTGACGAGCTTATAGTCGAATCAAGCGTCACGACGAGACGAATCCAACGAGCCCAAGATCGTAGAATTCTGATATCATTAAGATCTTCAAATGCTTGATAAACGGTTTACGATCAAGAGATTCAATATCGGCCGTTCATCCGGATCACTCCCTATTCGCCCCTGATCCCTCACATATTTACGGGCTATGCCACTCCAGAAAAACTATAAATAGCCCCTCATTTCTCTTAAGAGGGGACCCAAGCCACGAAGAGAAGGAAGAGAAGAAGAAGAGAAGAGAAGTCTAGGAGGGAACAGCTCCTCCTCGACCACCGTCGGAACACCGCCGGAACTCCGTCGGAACTCCGCCGGAACACCACCGAAGCACCACCGGGCGCCCGAAGGACGCCGGAGCTCTGCCCGACACGGGAGCAACATCAGAACTCTGCCTGACGCCAGAATTCTACCCGACGCCCGAGTGACGCCGGACTTCTTTCCAAGTGACGCCGGAATTCTGCTCGACACCCGAGTGACGCCGGAACTCTGCTTGGCCTTGTAATTGATACTCATTGTAATCTGATCGTCCTGAATTTAAAGGACGAGTCAGCCTCGTGTATTTCAAACAACACTAGTGGAACTCTTTCAACTGGGCGTGGCCCCGTGGTTTTTTCCCTTTCCAGGGTTTTCCACGTAAAAAATCTGGTGTTACTATTTCAACTCTGTTTGTGTGCTGGATATACGTACAACGCTGAGACGGAAAATTAAAATCTATCGCCGCGTATATTTGAGTCCGCAACAAAAATAATTATATTAAACAATACAATTTTAAAATATTAAATTAATGTATAGAAATTCCGGTTCAATTAGAAATTGGAAAAATGTTTTCAATTTCATAATTAAAAACCTATTTATTTTTATTTGAACGCAATTTTTTTTTTTTTCAGTTTCTAAAAAAGTCGAAATTTTTTTTAAGCTTCTTTACCGTTTCTAAAGAATTTAGAAACAAGAAAAGCGTTTCACGATTTTTTCCAACTGAAAATTTTTTTTACGGTTTCTTTAAAATCATAATTTTTTTTACAATTTTGCTCCTTTTTAAATTTAATATTTATTAAACTCCTGCTTTAATAAATTAAAAGAATAATTCACTCCTTTTTAAAATTCAGCCTTACAACTGAGTAGTAATGAAATACCCTAATAGCCAAAAATTATAAAAAAATGGTAAAGAACTATCTTTATAATTTATAATGATAATTATTTTTCATTTTAATGGCAGTCACTGAAAATCTGATCGGTGAGTAAACAACGGCGGATGCGTTCCACAATAAAACTTGCGGCTGCCAATCGTTTTCTTACCGTTCAAATAATTGCTTGGTAATACCCGCCAGATAAGCACGTTCGGCAAGGGGCCCACCGGTCTCGGTTAGCACTAGCGCAGATTTGGCTCGGCTCTAACTCGACGGACGTGAATGTCGGCTATGTGGGTCCCGTGGCTCACCCATTCCTCGGTCGACAGGTCACGGCCCCGCAGAAAAGTAGATAAGTGCCATTATTTGGTGAATATTTAAAGCGCCATGGAATATCTGGTCTAGATATTTTTTTTTTTTTTTTTGGGGAAATTTTGGGGCAAAGCCCGTATCATTGCTATAAGGAGATTACAAGTGAGTAAAAAGTAAAATTAAGAAAGAAAAACAAAAGTTTAGCTTCTCAACAATAAAAAGAGAAACCAAAGCGAAAAGAAGAAATAAGTCAAAAACCCAAAGGGGCAGAAACAAAACTTAGCTTGCTAGCAAGCTAGAAGGACTCAGGTGCTCTTTGGATAATGAGAGATCGGGGCAGCAGCACGAAGAAGCAAAGAGCAGAGCCCCTGGTTGCCAATGAGGCCGTCCAAGGGGCAGCTGGACATACCAGCATACATCATTGTCCTTCCAAAAATCCATCCGTCCGGTCTCAAAATTGCAGGCAACAAAAACGGCGAGAGAAGAGATTGCCAGCCATCAGGAATTGAGCCTGATATTCCAGTTTGAAGTTTTGCGGAGAATAGCTCTTTTAATGTTTGCAATCACAGTGGCTTGACAGTCGATTTTGGTACCAAAAATTCTATCATTTCTTGCTCTCCAAATATGATAAATAGCAGCACAGGTAGTAAGAAGATGCAGACTGACCCGAGTAGGAGAGGAACCCTGCTCAAAAACACTAGCAAAAGTCTGATGAAGGTTTGGCCTCATGAGAAGGGAATTTAACCATGGTAGGAAATGCTTAATAATATTGAAACAAAATCTGCATTCAAAAAACAGGTGAGGAATAGACTCCGGATCCTCATGGCAAAAACAACAGGTATTATTCGTATAGATACCCCGGACAGCCAACACATCAGCAGTTTTGAGACCCCCCCGAAAAGTCATCCAGGCAAAAACAGAAAAGCGGAGGGCAGATCTTTTATGCCAAACATACTTGTGCCAGGACACCACATTCAAAGCAGAATAGAAATGGTTAGTGTAGGTTTTAAATATGGGATTCTGAGTGTTTAACCAGGAATGGTTTCTCGGATGTCTGTCAATGTGGATAGCTTTAATTTTATTGGCAATCGTAGTGTCAAAGCTAGTAGGGATAGACCAACAATCCTCAGAAATAATATCAGCGACTTTGTGATCCGAAAAAGAGATATAGATGTTCAGGTTTTGCTGTTCCTTACAGAAATCAGCAATGGAGAAGCCATTGCACCAGGGATCCCAGAGCAGAGATAGAGTACTACCCGAGTGGATAGAGGGAGCTACTACTAATAAAAAGAAGCCAAGCTTCAAAATATAATGTATTTAAATATGAGTATGTAAAAATAATATTAATATTGTCGATCAAAAGGTTGACTAGGGTTTGATATAGAGAATGATCAAAATTCAATTAATCATATGTCGTCTATAGTTATGTACATCGATATGTAACTTTCTCGAGGGAGACATCGTATAATTGTAGGTTTGTATATGAATATAAATCTATAATGACATTGAGAATCATCAAGCGATCACTACAGGAAATATATACATTACCAGGAAATATGTTCGTTGTTGCTAGGTGTTAGGTGACAATCGATGGAAATCATCAAAAATTAGGAAATGAAGGATCAATTTGGTCGCTCCCCAAATTAGATGGGAGGTCGCATGACTAGGAAGACAAGCATCAAATGTTAATGGTTGAAGAATGATAGACCTCAATAAAAGATAGGCGACAAGTGCCAGTTGATGGGAAATATCTGAATTCAAGTGATAAGATGCGATCAAATTGGTCTTTCTTAAGGTTGGAGATTGGATAATCAATAATATGAACATGAGGTAGTAAAACTCATTCATTAACAAGCATTAGATGATAGTGAATAGAAAATATTACAATTATAACCATAGTGGATGATCAGCTTAGTTCTTTTTTTAATAATAGCTGAAATTAGGTTGTCAATAAGACATGTATCTAACATTGATGATAGTTGGATGTTGATTATTGATACTTCTTTAGCAACAGTTAATGAAAAGTGTCAAAAATTAGTTTATGGCTAACATTGATGATTTAATATCTCTCTTTATCAAAAGGAAAAATAGAGCAGCCAATAAGATAAACATTATAAGTGATCAAGGCCTAAAAAATGTTAATCATTATCCAATGTTGCTGTTTTTAAGGAGGAATATAGAAGGTTGAGCTATGTTGGTCGATTTCTTTTTATTTTATCTTAATAGTTGGGAAGACTGAGTAATTAAGAAGAAAAACATTTGTCATCGTTTGTTATTGGATGTCATACATTAAATGTTGGGAAGTTTAGGGTTATAATTAACTTAGAATGTTGAAATTAGGGTGATGATGGGTGGTCATCGTGGTTGTTTTGTGATAATAGCGAAGAACATGTGATCTAAAAGTTAATCATGCAACACTAGTGTTTAACATATATCTATCATTTATATATACCAAGTGATATTTAATAGGGAATATGACAAGTCAAGTGACATATTTCAATCAATATGATCATCTTGCTAATTAGTGTGGAGATCAAGCAAAAAAAAATCATCATCAAAGGTTAGGGTCATTAGTGGATGTTGGTCATTGATAGAGATTGAATAATGGTAGACACAAAAAACATAAGAAGTTAGGTGATGGTAAGTGATTGACTTAGCTATTCCATTGGTATAAAGGGAGACCAAAAATTTTAGAGTTAAACAACTATAGATGGTAAGGATTCAATATAAATTATAGGCAAGCAGTGGATAATGGTTAATAGAGAACATCAAAAGTCAAGGGATGATAGGTGACTAGTATGATAATTATATTAATATGTGAAGAAATAGAGAATCAGGAAGATGAGTGTAAATATTAATGGTTGATATATGTTATATGTCGATAATTTGCTAGAATCTAGTGGTGGGAGTGCCAAAAGTTTGGTGATGATTGGTCAACTAGTTCATTTTCTTGAATGGGGAAAACTAGATAATAAACAAAGATATACGAGACATAACTGATTGACAAATATTGGATATTAATGATCGATAGATATTAGATAAAGACGGTTGACATATGTCAAGTGATATCTAATATGAAAAGTTAAACGTCAGCTGAATGTGTGTACTTAGCTTGGTTATCCTTTGAGAAGTAGGGGATAATAGGAGATCATGCAATGTGAAATATTGGCATTATATGTTAGTGACTAATTAACATTGGACATTGGTAAGCATTGGCATCAATTAATATGAAATGTTTGAAGTTGAGCGATGGTGAAATTCAATATGGTCATTCTCCTAATAGGAGGAGGGATGGAATGTCAAAGAAGATGTATGTTGAATGTCAATAATGGTCATCAAATAGTAGTGATACTAAGCATTGATTTTGATAAACAACTTGTATTAGGCTGTGAAGATATATGACTTCAATGTTAGATATGGTTAATGTTTGTTGACAATAAGCATTAGTCAATAATATATAATATATTTTGATTGAGAATAGTTGAAGGGCACCTGTGTTAGTATAAGCATACCAACCTTATTGGATATTTAGTGCCTCAAATTGCCTCAAGAAGTTTTTAATTTTGCTTTTGAATGCTTAATTTAAGCTTGCTTAAACTTAAATTTGATGATAATATCATAGTTAGATTTATTGTGTCAATGTAGATAGTTCCAATTAAAAACTTGTCAAAATAGAGTTTAAATGATCTCAAAATTAATTCTAGAAGTTTTTAACTTAAATATTGAGATGCCATATAATTTAACAGTTATCTAAATATTTATATCTAATTAAATCAATTTAATGAGATATATCTTTTGCTCCTTATTTTGGACATTGATGCCTGCAAATCTAAAAATACATTTTGCCATGAAATATTTATTGTTTAAAATTTAAATAAGGTAAAAATTTTACAGTGTAATCACTCCTTAATCATTAGCATGGTGTACTACTTAGGAAATTTAACCGAGTTTTTTTCCACCTAGGCATAGTTTTTTTGAACTTAAAAGCATTGGACATTGTTTGCATGACTTTTAATATAAAACAACTTCAATTAATTTAGCCAAAATTTTCCAGAACCGCCTCAAATTGTATATAAAGATTTTTTTATGATCTGGAAGTGTTAAAATTGAGTCTAAAATATTAACAAATATGTTTTAAAAAACTTAAAAATACTAAATTCATAAGTCCATGTGACTCATGTATGGCTTAATATTGATTGATGATTATAAACATTGTAATGGGCTACCTAGTATGATTTGCTAAGTGTTCTGAAAAGTGTCATTACTTCTAACCTTAGAACTATCTTTTTCTTAGCATTATCATTCTATTGGCAAGCCTTATGTTATTATTGCGTCCTGGAATATTCGTAGCGGTAGAAAGCGATATAGTTTAGTGACTTATCTTTATACGAAGATCCAGCACACAAATAAATAAGAGAGTATGGTGATAATGTTTATAAGAGACACAATAATTTTTACATTTAAACCCCTAAAAAGGAGAAAAATCATGAGGCCTGGCCCAGTTTGAATGAATCCACTAGTGTTTGTAATTAATTATAAATGAGGTCCTTTCTTAGGAGGAAGGTTTTGGCTCGATGTAGTAAATATACATCATATATTGTGCATTATATGGTGGGAGTTGGAAGAATTAGTGTTGATATGTTCGTTTGGGTAGCAAGACCATAGTCAGTGAGCGATGTAGGTTGGAAGGATCGTAGTTGGATGACGGTGGTCAGAATGACTATAGTCGGGTGATGGAGGTCAAAAAAATCGTAGTCAGGCGATGGTGATCAAAAGGATCATAGTTGGGTAACGGTGGTCGAAAGGATCGTAGTCGGCAGACAACAGAGGTTAAAAAGGACTGTAGTTGGCGATTGTGGTTGGAAGGACTGTAGTTGGGCGACGAGGGTCGGAAGGACCATAGTCAACATGCAACAATGGTCAAAAGGATCATAGTCGGCGGGCGACAGTGGTTGAAAGGTGTGATGCCCCAGAATCTAAATTAGAAGAATTATTCTTTTATCTTTTAATAAATAACAACCAGAGCTATATAATATCATCTATTAATAATAACAATAAAAATAGATTCTATAATTCAAAATATTACTATACAAATCTGTATTCATTTTCAAAAATTATATACACTACTCAGGATCTATTCAATCATATCACAACTACTCTGTTCTGAGTACAAAAGAATAACTAGAATAAAAAGAAACATAACCTAAAGAATCTTGACCAGCCTCACACTTCTGCTCTCCTATCATGACCTGAAATTATTTAATCACATATAATGAGCTAAAAAGCCCAATAGATCACCAAAACCTACAACTGAATTCAAAGCACGACAAAGGAGCAATATGCATGTCAACAGACAAATCATAGCAGTTACATTCATAAGATCATTGAATCAGTATAGAAATAGTAAAATTTACATGCAATAATAGTAGAATCTATAAATAGTAAAATACTAAAGTATGAAAGTCTATAAAGCAGTAAACCAGTACGAGTGTGAAATCTATAAAGCAATCGTCATATCCGTAATACTAATCAGTAAAGAAATCGGATAAATTATCAAATCAAAATATTAATAAAGACTACTGAAATCAAATCAATATAGTAAAATTATATAGGAATATACACATGCTATCTAGTTATTCTATATCAGTATCAAATCAGTATTTTATATATTCAGTATGTCACATACTTATTGTATAGTGAATCAGTAGTATTAAATATTATTAATATCAATATCAGTAATAGTAACAACTCAGTGGTAGGAGTAGTAAAATAATGCAATAATAGTAAATCCGTACAGTAATAATAAATCTATATAATAATAAGAATAATATCACAAAAATATATACTTCAGTAGTCACACTAAACAAGTAAGAAGTCCTGGCTATCACGATATTTTTTAGTGTTAATATCAGTATTAGTAAACCGTTGGCTCAGTAAATAGAATCATCACTCTTTGCCCGTCGACAAAGTAATAATCTCCTTATAACTCCCAACCATTATGTTACGTGAATTAGTATAAAATAACACCAAACCACTTTATTTAAAGGAAAGCCCGTCGGCCCACCATCCTATACAGGTCAATCAGTCTCCAACCAACGGGTGAACCCGTTTTTACTTGTCTTTTACACGACACATGTATTATTATCAGAATATTATAACAGTAATAGCGACTGGCTATTACTTAAGCATATATCCATATTTATTTATAATATATTACAGTAAATAAAGTATAATTGAGCATAATTCAGAAAATGTCAAAATATACTAACAGTAAACAACAAAAATCATAATGAGCAAAAAATTATATTTTTAGAATTTGATCAAATTATTAAATATTACATAAAATAATATTCTGAAGCTTTAGTAGCACTAAATCACTATTTTTAGATATCAAAATAAATTTTTGAAAAGAGAAAAGTCGTTGTATTTTTAAAATCACATGGTAAAAAATCTCAAATAAATACTCAAAACGTTCATAATTTCGATTTCTATAATATACAAAAATTTATACGGTGAAAGTTTTACCAATACAAAGTTATTCATGCTTTTTGGTAACAAAAACTTAAATTTGATCAAAAAAATATTAAAAACACAAAATTTTTGAAATTAAAAATAGGGTAAATGTTCCTTATAGCGAGACGAATAAATCTCCTAACTGGCCCGACTGACAAAAATTACTCCACGGCATCCAAATCTTAACTTCTAATTTATCTCTCCTCTCATTTCTGTCAAAATTCGCATACAGCTCTGTTGTCGAAAATGAGAAGGGAAAAAGGTTTTTAAAAGCTTTTTATTAACTTAAGATATTTTTATTAAAATAATAATTAAATAGTATATTTTAACTTAATTAATTTCTTTTGGTATATATTCAAATAAATCATTTTAGAACTTCAAAAATTATAGAAAAATATCTTTAAAATAAATCATTTTCTTTAAAAAATATCGACGAAATCAGTTTGTAAAATGAACACTTGACAGTCCAAAAATCTCCACTTGTATTAACAAGTGTCAATTTCTTATATAATTTCACCGGCGCTCAAAAATTATAATAAAATTCGTGCAAGTAAAATACTACAATAACAACATTATGGTGAAGACGATTTATAATTTGGAGTTATAATGATTCCGAAAAAATTATTTACTTAGGTCAAAATAGGGGTCATTACAAAGGACCATAATCGGCGGGCGAAGGTGGTCGGAAGGACTGTAGTTGGCGGGTGACGGTGGTTGGAAGGACCATAGTCGACGGGCGACAGTGGTCATAAAGAACTCCACTGGTGGTCGGGGAATGGGCGAAAGTCCGGCGGTGATCGATGAACTGGTAGAAGTCTGATGATGGTCGACAAATAGGCGGAAGTCCGGTGGTGGTCGATAAATTAGCGGAAGTTCGGTGGGGGTCGATGAATAGGCGAAGTCCGGCGGTGGCCGGGAAGAACTCTAGCGGAGGTCGATGAACGGATGGAAGTCCGTTGGTGGCCGGGAAGAACTCTGGTGGTGTTCGACGAACAAGCGAAAGTCCGGCGGTTGCCAGGAAGAACTCCGGTGGTGGTCGGCGGCGATGAAGCTCCCAAATTATTCCATTCTCTTCCTCCTTTGTCCTCCTCCCCCTCATGAGAAGAATGGGGGCTATTTATAATTTTTTGAGAGTGGCATGACTTATAAATATAGAAAGGATCGAGGTCAAGATTTGAGTGGTTTGAATGGACGGCTGATATTGATCCTTGTGATTGTAGATCGCTTATTGATCATTTGAATGTCTTAATGATATCAGAATTTGGTGATCTTGGGCTCGTTGGATTTGCATTGTTGAGCCGCTTGATTT
This sequence comes from Dendrobium chrysotoxum, assembly GCA_019925795.1. Classification (NCBI taxonomy): domain Eukaryota; kingdom Viridiplantae; phylum Streptophyta; class Magnoliopsida; order Asparagales; family Orchidaceae; genus Dendrobium; species Dendrobium chrysotoxum. The sequence goes on from JAGFBR010000817.1 coordinate 197,019, forward strand.
GACTATAAGCATGTCTTGTTTAAAATTCATTTGGTAATTCAAATTATGCTTTGAACCCTCCAAATATGCTTTGGGCCCTTGATTTGGGCTCATTTTGGCTTGGATTTGACTGATTTTAGTGTCATTGGGTTCGTCTTTCCAAGACGTTCAATTCAACTATAAGTTTGCTAAAATCTGAGTTTGGATGGTCCCATATTTAATTTTGGAAGCTTTAATTAATTTTTTTTCCAGATTCGTGTCCGATCAAGATAAATTTTTGATGATATATCAGTTATGCTACTAATCCCTTTATTTTTACCCTTTAATCAAGCTAACAAACTAAGCTCAAGCTCACAATAAGTTTTATTGAGTTAATCTAAAACTTGAGCTTATTTTTAAGCCACAATTTAGTACAACGAGCCGAACTCGAATTATAATTGACTCATTTTGACTCGATTACTTTTTATATAGCTTGAATTGGTTGCGATCATTACCAATTTTCACATTGTGTTTGAAAAGAAAAAGATGTGATCTAATCTATTCTAATAAATTTTAAATGTGCATTAATCAGGTTAATTTAGGCTTCATTTGAGACAATTTTTTATTATTTTTTGTACAAAATTTTTTATATTAAAAAGTTACTTTAAAAAATAACAAGAAAGCTGTCTCAAACAAAATTTCAATCCTATCAAATTAATAAGCTCATTTCATCAAAAACTTTCAATTACAACTAAGGCTCCGTCTGGATCTACTATTTTACTATTTTCTAAAGCAGCTATTTAATATATAAATATTTCAAATTATAAAATTTTATACTAAAAAATTATTTTAAAAAACAATAATAAAGCGACTTCCAGTAAAAAATTAAAAATTTTATATTAAAAACATAACTTAAAAATGCAGCCAAAAAATCGTCCCTAAGTTTGATAAAATGCTTAGAAAAAGACCCTAAATTGGCTCGACCTAAATCTTACCCGGACCGCCGAGGTTACGCATCTAACGGTGACCGGCTACAAGCAGTATCACCGGTGGCCAGCTTCTCCTCCCTATATAATTTTCTCCGTAGAAGAAGTCCATTGTCATTCCGTGAGAATTAGACAACGAAGAAGAAGAAGAGGAGCCGAGGCAGAAGCCCAATAATAGCATTTCAATTCCTTCGTATTTAGCAAATTCGTTCTGTGTGGTGATATTCTCTTTCTTAAGGGTGGAGATGGTAAGCTATCTATAATCCTTCTATCGGCTTTTGATGCCTTCGAGATTTATGTGGTTGGGGACTATGAATCCGAATCATTCATTACTCCCTTTTTGAAAAGTATTGACAATTCCGCACTGATTTGCAACTGGACATGCAGAAAAAGGAATTCAAAGAGATTCTCGATGAGGGGACCGACCCTTGTCATCGGCAGCGGCAGCCGCGGCTGCAGGATAAAAGGAGGAAGATGAAGGTACGGTTGGCGAATAAGGGTCTCGGTTACGGAGAGGCGATGATGAGTGCGGAACGATGCTTCTCGTGCACAACCTTTAATATTCTCGCGCCTATTTACAAACGGCTAGACAAGGAGGTCAGGGATCGTTATTGATTGTCTGCTTTTCCTTCTTCTCCTTCCTCTTCGCATTTTAGTTGATGGTTATATTTTTCTTGGAAGAAAGTAGGGAATTTTCTCTCTTTGGCGTTTGTTTACGTGTAAGATTGATTTTTGTTGTGATTTCGTTATGAATAGGACCAGAGTTGTAGGGAGAGCCAGTACAGGGCGTACTGGTTGAACAGGAACCAGAGCATAATTGATCGGCTGCTGGAGGAAAGGTCCTCCATCATTTGCCTTCAGGTGGAATCTCGACACCTGATTTCCATTTGTGGTGTATTTGAGGTTGGGTGATTTGTCGGTGTGTGATTCTGTTGTTTATTGAAAATTTTACAGGAGGTCTGGTTAGGGAACGATGAACTTGTTGAAATGTACGAGAACAGGCTGGGAGATGCTGGTTACATGAGTGTCAAACTTGCCCGCACAAATAATCGTGGAGATGGTATGCTCGTGTTATTTCCTTTAGGTTTTTTCAATGTGATGATATTGGCTATGGGTTATGGAATTCTTCTTTGGAACAATGGAGGCTGAATTTCGTTCTCTTGACCAAAAGCATGGTACTTCAAGGTTTAAGAAGCCTTTTTGCCTGGGTTATTTCTAAGAAAAGCCAAATAGGGTTTGTCAAAGGAGGAATATGCAAATTATATTTTTTTATGGGATTCTAATGTTGATGTTTCTGTCATCTCTGGAGGATTTTTTTTTCTTAAACATTTTCTACTGGTCAAATTGAATAGTTGGTGAGTTTTTAATTATATCTTGGGAGTCACTTTTCAGCAAAAGATTACACCTGATTTTGTGATTTCACTTCCTGTTGATTCATGACAAATGAAGAATCTCAATGTCTGAAAACTGAAAGTTTTTATTCGCAGCTTGTCTTCTTCAAAAGATTCAGAGTAATGATCAAACTATTGCAATCTATAGGATGAATACCACTGTTTGGTTTGCATATGCTTCATCTAGCTTTAATTCCTTAAACCATTGCAAGAACATTGAGGATTTATTTCTTAACAGGTAGAGAGTATTCGTTGTTAAGTAATTGAGACAATAGTGATAAAATTGTGCTTTGTATTAGGACCGGTCTTTGTTGATTTGGCCATTTTATTCCTTGATCAACGTTCATTTTTTGTTGCTTAGGCCCTGTCTATTTCTCAGCCAACTGAATCTGTGGACTTATTTGGACGCATAAATAATGCATATGCTCAAGTCTTTCTGCTCTTCCTTTTCTGCAGGTCTACTTACTGCCATACGTAGAGATTGCTTTAGAGTTCTTAACTATCGGGAGATGCTCTTCAATGACTTTGGAGATCGAGTCGCTCAGCTTTTACATGTCGAATCAGTTGTTCCTTTAAGGCAAAGTAGAAATTTTAACATCCCACAAGAAATTATCATTGTGAATACCCACTTATTGTTTCCACATGATTACACGCTGTGCATAGTTCGTTTGCATCAGGTACACTTTCTTTGTCATGTTAACATATTACCTTTGATAGGCATCTTGTCATTAAAAACTTCCCTGATAGAAAACTTTGGTATTTTTGTTTTATTGATAGGTTTGCAAGATTCTTCAATTCGTGGAGTCTTATCAGAAAGAACATATGCTTAACCCTCTGCCAGTTATACTCTGTGGGTCAGTTGAACTGTTGAAATTGCTATTTCCTAGATAATCAGTTTGCATCAAATGTCTGAATATCTGAATGTTTTATTGACTGCAGTGACTGGAATGGAAGTAAGCGGGGTCATGTTTACAAGTTCCTTAGGTCTCAAGGTTTCGTGTCCTCATATGATGTGGCTCATCAATATACTGATAGCGACGCAGATGCCCATAAGGTAAAACTTCAAAAACACATTCATCTATTACATTAACTTACCTGGATAATACTATCAATGTTACCTTTGTTTGTATTGACTTTCTCTTTTTTGTCTTAAAGTGGGTTAGTCATCGAAATCATCGTGGGAATATCTGTGGGGTTGACTTCATCTGGCTTTTGAATCCTACTAAGCACAAGAAGCCCCTGAAGACTAGCTGGAATGAAGCAGTATTTGGGATCATGAAGGTTAATAGCTTGCCTGATGTTTTTGCTGCTTTTGCATCTCCTGTTGCCTGCCTGTCCTTTGCAAGTGGTCTGAGTGGTCATGAACCTCAATTGTTATGATCATATTTGTTTGTCATACAAGATTTTAATTCATGTTGAAGATTTTTACAAGACTGTCTTTTATTCTCACCTATTTAATGCATGTAGAAGATTTTATTTCCTTATGTTTCTGCAGGCTTCCTAAGACAATTCTTAGGCATGTCCAAAGTATGAGCCTGCATTTTTAATTCTCATTTCTATTAATTGATACATTCAACGAGGGTTCTAACCTTTTGTTTCTTCTTGCCTCAGTTTCTACTTCTTCGCCAAGCTTCTCTTACAGAGGAAAATGCTTTTGCTTTTCTTAAAGCAGACAGTCCTGGAGACTGTATTACCTTTGCTGGTTTTTGTCAAGCATTGTGTCAGGTACAAAGCATATTTTATTGGAGAAGGATAATTTAATTGATAGAAGGTTACAGCTAACATTTTTATCTGTAACAGTTAGGCCTTACTGGCCATCCAAATGGTCTTAGTGCTGCCGAGGTTGATGATTTGTGGATCCAAGCTGACATAGATGGAGATGGTGTTGTGAACTACGGAGAATTTGTGGTATGCTTATGATATTAGTATGAGTAATCAGCCAATAACTTAGCTGCTATTTCATTTTACATGTATTTGAACTTTTGGGGATAATCCTTTTTTATCAAATTTGATACTTTACAGCAACGGATATGGAATCTGGCTTGTTCAGAGAATTCCGAGCAAGCAGGCAATGAAGAGAGTGACAGCACCAATGGCAAGGGCCATGATAGCCAGAACTTTGGATTTGATGTGAAGAATGCAGCTCTATTTCCACCAGAAGTGGAGAAAGGAATGTGGCCGGAGAACTACTCCCTTTCAGATCATGCTCCTCTGACTGTAGTGTTTTCCCCTGTGAGAATGTTATGCTCTCAATCTGTTTGCTGAGCTGAATTCTCTTTTCATTAATGGCTTACAAATCCTAGATTGGCAAGTTTGTAGAGAAAAATTTTCTGCAGCATACAAAGATGCAGGAGCAGATGTGAATAGAGTATAAACTCTAGAGTTTCTTCTTCTTCTTTTTCCTTTAGCCGTTGGTGTTTGGCGGGTTACAGGTTGAACAATGTAATGCCTCGCTATGAAAGATTGAAAGGCATGGTAACTCTCTTCGAAAATGGCATTTGTATATCTCTTTTTTATCATGTTATTACTTGTATTTGTATGAAGATGTTGAGTCTCTATAGTCATTATATATATGGATTCATTATGAGGTATATTATATTTAGATTCATTTCATATGAATTTCAATGTAAATTATCACAGACCTGCTGTTAACCCTTAGTCTTGGATGGACAATTAGACTAGCTAAGGTTTTGATTTTAAAACAATTTCATTTGTACAGAGAATAGCTGCCAGTTAGACTTTCATGCTACATGGCTAATTATACTAAATTAATCCATGATTTTTTCTTATAATTTTATTATATAGCTCATCTATATCACCGACGATGATCTTTGTCTGTAAACATAGGATTATTGATTGAGACTAGGCATGATACTTGATATATCGCCAAAAAATCATCTTGATCGGGCACGAATCTCGAGGAAAAACTCAAGTTGGAAACTTCAAAAATTATTTTGGAGACCATTTAAACTCCGATTTCAGCAAACTTATAGTCGAACTAAGCGTCTCGGAAATACGAATCCAACGAGCCCAAGATCGTAGAATTCTGACATCATTAAGACCTTCAAATGCTTGATAAACGGTTCATGATCAAGGGATTCAATATCGGCCGTTCATCCGGATCACTCCCTATTTGCCCCTGATCCCTCACATATTTACGGGCTATGCCACTCCAGAAAAACTATAAATAGCCCCTCATTTCTCCTAAGAGGGGACCCAAGCCAAGAAGAGAAGAAGAGAAGAAGAGAAGAAGAAGAGAAGAGAAGCCTAGGAGGGAACAGCTCCTCCTCGACCACCGCGGGAACTCCGCCGAAACACCGCCGGAACTCCGCCGGAACACCGCCGGAACTCCACCGAAGCACCACCAGGCGCCCGAGGGACGTCGGAGCTCTGCCCTACACGGGAGCAGCGTCGGAATTCTGCCCGACGCCGGAATTCTACCCGACGCCCGAGTGACGCCGGGTTTCTTTCAAAGTGACGCCAGAATTCTGTTCGACATTCCGAGTGACGTTGGAACTCAGCCTGTCCTTGTAACGGATACTCATTGTAATCTGATCGCCCTTGAAAGCGAGTCAGTCCCCTGTAATCTGCTCAAGTTCTAGTGGAATCATTTCAACTGGGCGTGGCCCCGTGGTTTTTTCCCTTTCCAGGGTTTTCCACGTAAAAATTCTGGTGTTACTTTCTCAATTCTGTTTGTGTGCTGGATATACGTACAACGTTGAGACGGAAAATTAAAATCTATCGCCGCGTATATTTGAGTCCGCAACAGTTTGGCGCCGTCTGTGGGAACTTCCATCCCACAACTTCAAGTATTGCTACGATGGTCAACAGGCGCAGCAGTCGTATCATTGGAGCTTCTCGCTCCAACTCCCACCAGTCCAGAAATCAGTCTGTGAATCATAGACGTCCGATATCTGCCTCCTTATACCCCGGGGGGCAAAACGCACCGGGAGAAGGGACCTCGGGACCCTCTTTAGAAGAGAGAGTTCGAAAGATGGAAGAATCTCAAAACGAGATCCTACAACTCTTGCGAGAGACCCGACAGCCGATCCTACCACCTCAGGAGGAGGTTCTTCTCCCTCGAGATCCACCCCGTGTCGAAGCTGTTCAAATTGAACATCTTCAGGCTGAGAATCCTCTTCCTCCACCCAGGAGGCGTTCACAGTCACATCAAGAGAACGAGCTGGCTGATACAGCAAGTTCTACCCATCCTCCGCATGCAAGTCAGCGATCTCGCCTTCCTCAAGACCTTCCTGAGGAGCTAGCCCAACCACACATTGCTGAGCTCCCTCGCAATGCCCTACGCCACGAACTGCGACAATTAGTCCGGGAGGAATTCCCTACAGGAGGCATAAGGCCACCTCTTCGTCAGTGGGATTTCCAGGAATCGTCACCCCTGGCAGAAGCCATTCTTCAACACCCTATCCCGGTTGGCTTTAAGCTGCCAAGCATTGAATCCTACGATGGGACATCCGACCCGTACGAGCACATCGACCATTACAGGACCATCATGCATATTCAACGAGCTTCAGATGCACTCCTTTGCCAGGTTTTCCCTGCTACTCTTAAGGGACAAGCTCGAACATGGTACTATTCACTTCCAGCCGGAACGATCCCCACATTTGTTAAATTGGCCAAGGTGTTTGTCGAGCAGTTCGTAGCCAACCGAAGAATTACTAAGGATTCTTCTCACCTTTCTGGGATTCGTCAAAACGAGGGAGAATCATTGAAAGAATACTTTCGACGATTTTCTATCGAGGCTCGACAAATCCCAGGAGTAGACCCAGAATTGCTCCGAGGGGTCTTTCTTGGAGGACTTCGTCCTGGCCCCTTCTATTCGGCACTCATGCGCGATACTGTTCATTCATATGCCGATCTGATCCATCGTGTGGAAGCACAGATATCAGCAGATGAGGCAATAAACGCTCACAGAAAACAGTTCGAACAACCCACTGGGAAGCGCAAGGGAGCACCTGAGATGGATAATCCGTCATCACAACGGAAAAAGCAAGGGAAGAGCAATCTACCTCCTAGACCCCCAATGCCACGACGAGAACCCCGACAGGAGAAGGAGTACACTCCGCTCAACACCTCTCGAGCAAATGTGTTGATGGCGATTCAAGATCAGGACAAAGTGAAGTGGCCGCATCCTTTAAAGCAGAATACAGGAAACCAAGATCAGTACTGCCACTTTCATCGTAGTCGTGGCCACACTACTGAGTCCTGTAGGCAACTTAAGGAGGAGATTGAAAGACTCATCCGTCAGGGCTATCTTCGACAATTTATTGGGAATCCACCGACCCGAGAAGAAGCTCGTCCCGCTGGGGGGCAAAATCAATCACAAAGACAACCAGCAAATAACCGGGTAACGGTGGGCGAAATTGAAACAATCGCAGGAGGCCCCTTACTATCCGACCAAGTCTTTTTGACCATGGAGGAAAACCCAACTCCAAAAAAGGCTCGTATCGATCATTCCATCACGTTCGATGATTCCGACCTGGAAGGAGTAAAGACCCCCCATCAAGATCCGCTTGTCATAAACGCAGGCATTGGTGACCCGTGTTATAATGTCAAAAGAATTCTTGTGGACAACGGAAGCTCCGTAGATGTTCTATTCTACTCTACTTTTCTCAACATGGGTCTCTCAAGAGAAAAACTTCAACCTGCTGCAGGTCCTTTATATGGATTTGATAATCGACCTGTACAAGCAGAAGGAATAATCAGTCTCCCGGTAGTCCTTGGAGAATTTCCTCGACAGACTACACACTCCATCCAATTCATTGTGGTGAAGTCAGAATCAGCTTATAACGCCATCTTCGGGAGGCCGCTCCAGTCAATTTTTGGGATCATCGCATCCATTCCTCACCTCAAGCTGAAGTTCCATACCCCATCAGGAGTCGGTGTAGTATGCGGAGATCAGCAAATAGCACAAACCTGCTATCTTAGGCAGATCAAGTCTCGTCCAACGGTTACCCTAAGCATCGAGGACTTTGATCTGCGCAGCGAAGATATTCCTCAGAGAGCTTCCCCTGTGGAAGACCTTACTACTGTATCTATATCTGAAGAGCATCCTTCAAAGACAGTGCGAATTGGATCACTTCTCTCAGATGATGAGAAGAAAAACTTTACAGCTTTTTTGCGAGAAAATCAGGATATTTTTGCATGGAGTCCAGCAGATATGCCTGGAATTGACCCCGAAGTGATCGTTCACTCTCTCAAAGTCAATCCAACATGCAAACCGATTATCCAGAAGAAGCGAAACTTTGCACCAGACCGCCAGCAAGCAATTGAACAAGAAGTTGATAAACTTTTAGAAGCCGGATTCATACGAGAGGTGCACTATCCTACTTGGTTAGCAAATGTTGTCATGGTACGGAAGGGGAGTGGAGCCTGGAGAATGTGTATAGATTACACTGATCTCAACAAAGCTTGCCCGAAAGATAGTTTTCCGCTCCCTCGCATTGACCAGTTAGTTGATACGACTTCCGGTCATCAGATGTTAAGCTTTATGGATGCATACTCCGGTTACAATCAAATAAAGATGAATCCTGCTGATGAAGAAGCAACAGCTTTTCAAACAGACAAAGGATTGTACTGCTATCGGGTGATGCCCTTCGGGCTCAAAAATGCTGGAGCAACTTATCAGCGCCTCATGAATAAGGTTTTCAAAAGCCTTATTGGACGTACTATGGATGTGTACGTAGACGATATGTTGGTAAAAAGCCTGGAAAAAACCCAACATATCTCTGACCTGAAACAATGTTTCCACTTGTTAAGGCATTACAATATGCGACTCAACCCCGCTAAATGTGCTTTTGGAGTCGCTTCTGGAAAGTTTTTAGGGTTTATGGTAACCCATAGAGGAATCGAAGCCAATCCAGAGAAGATCAAGGCACTAAGGGACATGGTGCCGCCAAAGAACATCAAGGAGGTCCAAAGGCTGAATGGGAGAATTGCGGCACTATCTCGTTTCCTGGCACGTTCAGGAGACAAATATCTGCCCTTCTTCAAGATACTTAGAGGTGCTCGTAGCTCCGGGTTTCAATGGACAGATGAATGTCAAGAAGCCTTCGAACAGTTGCGAAAGTATTTGGCATCCCCGCCACTACTTTCTAAACCAATACCAGGAGAGAGATTGTATTTGTATATGGCTGTATCTATCCAAGCCATTAGTTCAGTTCTGGTCCGAGAAGAAAATGCTATACAACGTCCTATCTACTATGTTAGTAAGATTTTATCTGAAGTAGAGGGACGTTATCCTTTGGCAGATAAGACAGCATTGGCGTTAGTTTACTCCGCCAGAAAACTACGCCCTTACTTTCAAGCTCACTCAATTGGAGTTTACACGAATCTACCGCTAAAAAGCATTCTGCAGAAGCCAGAAGCATCAGGCAGGCTTGTCAAGTGGTCTGTAGAACTATGAGAATTTGATATCCACTACTTGCCTAGACCTGATATTAAATCTCAAGCACTAGCAGATTTTGTAGTTGAGTGCACTGTTCCAGCATCTGATGTACAACCAAGTGCTTCACCTTCTTCTCCATTCTGGATGTTGTACGTCGATGGAGCTTCAGGGAATTCTGGGGCTGGGGCTGGAATTTTATTAATCTCTCCACAGAAGGTTACTCTTGAGTACGGGCTTCGACTCAAGTTCCCAGCAACCAACAACGTAGCAGAATACGAGGCCCTTATTGCTGGGTTGAGACTAGCCATCGACTGTGAAGTCCAGAACCTAATAGCCCACACTGATTCCCAACTAGTCGCCTCTCAGGTGGAGGGGGATTTTGATATTCACAACCCACAATTGGCTCAATATTGTAGCATTGTGAAGCTACTCTTAGCCCGTATAGGGGAACATCAAATCATACATATCCTCCGAGAACAAAATGCAAGAGCAGACGCTCTTTCTAAACTTGCTACATCAACAACGGGGGATATCTACAAGAGAAGATGTATCGAGGAAATCCACTTTCCAAGCATTCAGGGTCCATGGGTCATACAGTCAATTGACGAGCCAAGAGAGATGTCTTGGATCGAACCCATCTTGTCTTTTCTAAAAGATGGAGTGCTACCTGAAGATCCTATAGCTGCAATACGACTTCGGAGACAAGCTGCAAATTTCACTATTATCAGCAACGAGTTGTATAAGCGCTCCTTCATTGGGCCCTACCTCAAGTGTCTCCCACCATCAGAAGCCGATTACGCGCTTCGAGAAGTGCATTCAGGAGTATGTGGAGAACATTTGGGAGGAAGAGCGTTAGCTTACAAGATCATGAGACAGGGATTCTATTGGCCTACAATGAAACAGGATGCACTTGAATTCACACGAAAGTGCGAAAACTGTCAACTGCATTCTAACCTCACTCATACACCCGCTCTGGAGCTTGCATCTCTTCAAGGCCCCTGGCCTTTTGCCCAATGGGGAATTGATATAATGGGACCTTTTCCTATAGCAACTGGACAGCGAAAATTCATTATTTTGGCTGTAGATTACTTCACCAAATGGGTAGAGGCGGAACCTTTGGCGAAGATTACTGAAGCAAATGCCAAACAATTCTTATGGAAGAACATAATATGTCGCTTTGGCATTCCCGCAAAAATCATCACTGATAACGGGACACAGTTCACTGGGAAAATCTTTACATCTTTTTGTAGGGATTTTCATATTCAGCTCATTCACACAGCTGTTGCCCATCCTCAAACTAATGGGCAAACAGAGGTCACAAATCGAACAATCCTGAAAGGGCTGAAGACACGCCTAGGGAAGGCTGGGGGGCAATGGGCCGAAGAACTCCCCAATGTCCTCTGGGCTTATCGGACCACCGCCAGAACTCCTACAGGGGAAACCCCATATAACCTTTGCTTTGGTACAGAAGCAGTCATACCGGTTGATATCGGAGTTCCTAGCCACAGAGTTCAGACTTTCGACTTCAAAACTAACGAGGAGAAGCTTAGAGCAAATTTGGATCTCCTCCCAGAAGTAAGAGATGAAGCCTCACTCAGAACCGCGGCATACCACCAAAGAGTTGCCCGTCACTACAATCGAAAGGTGAAACCTCGCCCTATCACTATTGGGGACTTAGTACTACGAAGCATTGAAGCCGCCGGAAAAGGCCCTCAGCGAAATAAGCTCTCCCCTCTCTGGGAGGGTCCTTATTTGGTAGCGGCTATGGTCAAGCCTGGAACCTTCAAACTGAAGGATGCTGGCGGAAAAATGCTTCCTCGAACTTGGAACGTGGGCAATCTTCGCAAATATTACCAGTAGGAGTTGATACTGCTATCAGTCTATATGTTATGTTTGTCTTATATTTTATCTTCTCCTGTAGTCGTATTATAAAGTTTTTCGTACATCCCTTATGTGTTGGTTATAGAAGAACTTCTTTCTTGTATCCCTAAGTTATTCTAGGGAACTGTTATCTCATATTACAGAGCAATATGATATTCACTTTGTCGTGCTATTGTTTCTTCTCTCCAAGCTCTTTTTCTGTGATTCGAGAAGTACACAATCTATATTGTATCTCAATCATTGAATGATCAATCCCAGGGGGATTTGATCCGACCTCTTCCACACATGTTAATGTCATCAAGCAAATGCTTTGACTAACAACCTCGGATAGGTCAAGTATCCTAGGAGGATATCTTGAATATCAAAATCATTTGATGATCAATCCCAAAGGGAGTTGATCTGACCTTTTTCCGGACAGGTTAAGGAAATCGAGCAAATGCTTTCACTAATAACCCTGGATAGGTCAAAATCTTTAAAGAAAAAGAATGCCTCACATTTGTTCAAGTCAAAAGAGAGCTCACTAAAGTCCAAACTGAAATAAAACTAAGTAAATTTCATTTGCATGTGAGAAAAGAACATCAACAACATCTTTATATATCACTGAACGTCAAGTACACCAGATAGAAACATCAACAACGAGCATACATACAATCACTAGAAAGGAATCAAAGTGATACAAAACATCCTATAGAATCTCAACATCATCCTCGTCCTCCTCCAAGGCAAAAGCTCGCTGTAACTCACTCTCCAGCTCTTCACCACCAGAGTCCGAAGAAGCATCACTAGAAGCCTGGCTGGGAGTCAGTCCCTCAATCTCTGCTCCAGTCTTGCGATGTACTGTCCGAACACCCTTCATGAAGCCTCTGATAAAGCCATCCTCTGCGCACTCTGCCTCCAAGGCCTTCACCTCCACGTCATAAATATGACTGCGGGCCTCCTGAATGTGGTCCTCAATGATGATCTTGAAAGCATAAGATTTCTTGAACTCTTCAATAACTGCTGATGGCAACTGCTGGGCCTCCTTCTCGGACAGTACACTCTGAAGCCTCTCATTCTCAGCCTCAAGGACTTGCTGAGCCTTTTCCTGCTGCTTGATCGTCGCTTGTGCCTCCACCAACTCTATATGCAGACGATCCATTCGTTCATTCTGAGAAGAGACTGAAGTGATCTTGTTCGCCAACTCAGTTCTGCACCCCTCGAGCTGATCCTCCACCACCTTCATCTCCTTCACTTTACTGTCATATTTCTTCTTGTACTCTCCCTGAAGGTATTTAACCTTCACAAACTCTTTGTTCCAATCGTTCAGAGCCTTGGTCATCTCAAGCTTGAAATCAGAATACTGAGACAAGAAAAATATCAGAAATATATTCCTTAAGAAATGTAAAGAAGGAGAAGAAGTGAAGGAGAACTCACCAACTCCTCAGCCCGTCGGCGGCCGATGCACTGATGGTTTAACACATCCTCTGGAATATATGTCTTGGATGGAGAAGCTCGGGGACCTCTGCTAACAACTGTCAAAACTTCACCTGCCCTTTTCTTCCTCAATGCCTGCAAACCTTCCTCGCTCCCTGGACGCTTGGAGTGGTTCTTTTGGGGAACCACTTCTGGAACTCTAGCAGACTTCTTCAACATTTGAGCATGTGATCTCCCTGCTTGAGTAGATAGCCCAACCTTGAACAAGTACTCCTCATCTACATATCTACTCAAGTAACGCACCTCGTAGTGTAGAGCATCCAGATCAGGGAGTTTGAGTATCCTCAGCAAATCTTCTGCTCCAATGTGAAGGGGGACAGGTAGCTCTTTCAACTTCCCCCACTTCTCCTGAAGACCCCAATCATTCTGAACATAAAAGAAGTTGCTAATCCAATCTTTCGAGGGGTCTCGGGTGCGGATATCCAACCACTTGGACCTGAATGAAACACGTCCCTGCGCATCGCTAAAGAGACGCCCCATCCGAGAAAGGCACTCTGAGGAAAGTACCACTCCGCGGTCTCTGAAAAGCACGATCAGGCCCATCACAATCGACATTGCTCTGTAGGAAAATTGAGACAAGCATACCCCACAAAGCGTCAGAATGTCGATCAGTTCGGAGGAAGGAGGAAATCGTAGCCCCGCTCGCAGGCTAAATTCATACACCGTCACATATCCAGGGGGAGGAAAGCAAGCGCGATCAGTTCTGGCCGGCACCTTCATCACCAAATCATTAGGAAAATGAAACTTTTTCCTAAATGAGATGAAGGAGTCCTCAGTGACAGTGGAAATCACATCGTCAGCCTTCGGCGCCTTCTGGACCCTCTTTGGAACTTCAGACCGTTGCGCAGGACGATCTTCTGAAGGAATTTTGGAGGAGGCAGGGTCACCCATTTTTGCTCCCTTTACTAAAGAGGGGCGCAGTTCTAAGTAGGGAAAGTCACCTACGAAAGACTGCGGAAAGCCTCCAAAGTAGGAAGAAAAAGGGAGGAAGAACGGGGGGAGGAAGGGAGAAAGCCACTAACTTCTGCACAAAAAGAGGGGCGCCAAGTCAAGTAGGGAAAGTCACCTACTTAAAAAATGGCGGAAAGCCTCAGAATGCCAAAAGCTAGAAAGCCAGAGGAAGAGGGGAAGAAGGGGCGAGTTTCTACTAAGCCTTGGGGGGTCTATTTATAGTTTTCCTTAAGGGGGGAGGATTTCAAAATTCTATTAAATTCCCTGAAATTTTTCAAATTTTTCGGAATTTTTTGGGATTTTTTCGGAATTTTTCGGGCCCAAAATAAATAAAAAAAATAATAATAATAATAATATTATATTATAAAACCGGCCGGCGGTTCCCCAAACCGCCGGCCAAACCGCCCAGCCAAGGGGCGCGGCCAGCAGGCGCGAAGGCGGGCCAGGCGCGGGCCAGGCGCGGGCCAAGGCGGGCCGCGGGCGGGCCCCAGGCGGGCCGCGAGCAGGCCGCGGGCGGGCCCAGCGCGGGCCGCGGGCGAGCCCAGCGCGGGCCGCGGGCGGGCCCAGCGCGGGCCAAGCGCGCTCCGGCGCGGTTCTGCGCCGCCGGCGGCGGCGGCGGCGGCGGCCGACCGGTCCGGCCGGTACGGCCGCCTACTCGTTCCCGGGCTCCAATTTCGGGCCCGGACGGTCCAAATTCGACATTTTTGGGGTCCCCGGACACGTTTTTCGACGTTCCGAACTCAATTTTGACATTTTCGGAGCTCAACGGGGCCTCTATGATTGAGTTCGAGCCAACATTTAATTTTTGGAACGCAATTTTTTGCGATTCGGCCAATATAAAATGCCGGAACAAGTATTTTTTTACTCGTGGAGCTTCGACGTCCAAAAACAGGGGGGCAACTGATATATCGCCAAAAAATCATCTTGATCGGGCACGAATCTCGAGGAAAAACTCAAGTTGGAAACTTCAAAAATTATTTTGGAGACCATTTAAACTCCGATTTCAGCAAACTTATAGTCGAACTAAGCGTCTCGGAAATACGAATCCAACGAGCCCAAGATCGTAGAATTCTGACATCATTAAGACCTTCAAATGCTTGATAAACGGTTCATGATCAAGGGATTCAATATCGGCCGTTCATCCGGATCACTCCCTATTTGCCCCTGATCCCTCACATATTTACGGGCTATGCCACTCCAGAAAAACTATAAATAGCCCCTCATTTCTCCTAAGAGGGGACCCAAGCCAAGAAGAGAAGAAGAGAAGAAGAGAAGAAGAAGAGAAGAGAAGCCTAGGAGGGAACAGCTCCTCCTCGACCACCGCGGGAACTCCGCCGAAACACCGCCGGAACTCCGCCGGAACACCGCCGGAACTCCACCGAAGCACCACCAGGCGCCCGAGGGACGCCGGAGCTCTGCCCTACACGGGAGCAGCGTCGGAATTCTGCCCGACGCCGGAATTCTACCCGACGCCCGAGTGACGCCGGGTTTCTTTCAAAGTGACGCCAGAATTCTGTTCGACATTCCGAGTGACGTTGGAACTCAGCCTGTCCTTGTAACGGATACTCATTGTAATCTGATCGCCCTTGAAAGCGAGTCAGTCCCCTGTAATCTGCTCAAGTTCTAGTGGAATCATTTCAACTGGGCGTGGCCCCGTGGTTTTTTCCCTTTCCAGGGTTTTCCACGTAAAAATTCTGGTGTTACTTTCTCAATTCTGTTTGTGTGCTGGATATACGTACAACGTTGAGACGGAAAATTAAAATCTATCGCCGCGTATATTTGAGTCCGCAACAATACTATTGAATTTTTGGTTAAAATTATGTCCAACTACAATCTCTTTGGAATCCTCAATCAATTCATCTCTCCTAAAACTATCTTTTAGCACAATTTGAATTCCTATTTAAGTGGACAATCATATCCTCCATAATCCAATCCATTTAATACATTGTTTGAACATGATTCGTGCTTCACGCTTTGAGACCTTGCTTCGATCTTTATATATAGTAGGGTCTCGGTACCTTCAACAAATAAATTAGACCAAATATCATCAAAGGTGCGGTGATGTAGGGTTTATAGGTTCTTTATGATGAAGACAAAAATTTTATTGGTGTCTCCTTGAGGTGGTGATGAAAGGGTTATTTGGGTGGTGATCAAATAGGATTTATGTTTTGGACATATTTGGAGTTGAAATTTCTAGTCTTTCAAATGATGATTTTTTTGGACAAAAATAGGGAGAAACTTCAAATTAAAGGTTTGGGATATTAGAGAACTAATGGTGATATTTTATAAGTATTGAATTAGTGGTTAATAAGCTATAATATTTTTTAAGTCAGTTGCTTAAAATAAAAAATTGTCTCTCTGTATTGAGATTTTGATTATGGTATCTCGGGATTATTGAAGAGTTGAGGTCTTAAAAGGTTGTGAGGGACTTGTGAGGATATTTTGGAGAGTTTTGGAGAGGTTGTATTTATTTTGGGGTTAAGGGGAGCTAGGCTCAAAACAAAGGGAGGCGATGAAAATTCTACTGAAAAAGAGGGGCAATAAAAGTAAGAAAAGATAACTAAGGACTCACCAAAGATGTGGGGGATTTCCCACCAAGTTTCACTAATGAGTAGAGCAGCCATCAAGCCTTTACACGTAAATTTTACACAAGTAAAAATAAATTTTATTAAGTGAATCAAATAGTACAAAGCAAGATTCTATTTATAGGCCTTTTTTAAGCATAAACAACTTTGAAGTTTTAGGAGCCAACAAAATGCTATTACATGGACTGATAACATATCATAATACAAATAAAAAAATATGACACTAAAATAAAATTAAAAGCATTCAAATATATGAAATTTCCAACTTGCCATATAAGACAAATAGAGTGGTCATAAAGTCAAGAAAGTTTTGACCCACCTACCCATCATGGGATCTAAATTAAGCTTCTTAATTATTCTCCTATGAATTTTAGAGGATTATGGGATATCCATGAGCTTGCATGGAGAATTATGCATGATGAATAGCCAAAATTTTGATGTAGAGCCTTGGTTTGTGATATTGTCCTTAGCCTTTTTCTTGGCGCTGCATCATACATTGAGCGTGGAAATGCCAAAGGAACTAGTTCATGGAGTAGCCTAAAGATTGAGAACGATGCTTGCAATGTGAGTTACTCAATGACTAAATCACTTATGAACATCTACATCACATATCACATAAAAGATTATTTGATGGGAATGATCTATTACTCCTTTTCAATAGTTTCCTTCAGAGTGTTGTTCAATAGTCTCTTGAATTCAGTACTACTAACTCAACCACAAAGTTATTGTCCCAACCATGCATGAGCTCCATCATTGAGGAACATTCTATGAAACCTTCGAGGATTATCTCTAAATTACTTGTGTATTTATTAGCAATTTCATCAGGTTTAAGGAGCTCCCTCAACAACCCCTCCACCACCAAGAGTTTCACAATGACAACATCTTTAATCTTCAAGGCTTCTTCAGTGCCTTGCTTGGTGGAGAACCTAACTCCTTTTAACCTTCTTCCTCAAGCTCACTCTTTACCATCTATAGAGGAGACATCTCTATAAAGGCAACTTCCTCCATTGCTAGAGCAGTTGCATGCTTAACATCCTCCTTATATTTTTTTGGTGTTTGGTAACTACAGTTTAGTTAGACAAATGCTCAAACTTCTTCATCTTTGAAAGGAGTAAAATTTCAAAAATAGCTTTGAAGAAAAATGTTTAAAGAAGAAACAATAAGATTTTCAAATGAGCCAAGTACCCTTATACTTATAAATATTAATGTTGATATATCTAGTACATGTCAAAGGTTTAAACTTTTTTTTTTAAATACGACTCTAGATCTAGCCGAAGTCACCTAAGCCAAATAAGGTTCTTCAAAGCCTTCATACACATGTTCTTTTCAAGTTCTCAGAAGGGGCATGAGAATCAGGAAATTAATATATACCTATATTTGTTTAGGTTTGTTGTATCAAGTAGTTATTGGAGTTTAAGTTAGGTTTAGTAAGTTGTTGATCTTACACCAACTCCAAAATTTCTTAGTTAAATGTCATCCAAAGCCTCAAACTAGTAATAGTTAAATATCATTAAGTCGCATAGGAGATATGCCTTATTCAATCTTTGGCACCTAGATATTGAACTAGCTCGAGGCTACCACAAAGTCACCTCCTCATCTAGGTTATGCACCCAAAGAACTCAATTGCTTGTTTAAGAGTACTTGTGAATGGACTAGAAGTTCTCATCAAGGGTACTTGCTCGAAGTTCACGCCTAATATATAGCTATCAACCAAACTTACCCACTACATGGCCAGCTAAACTAAGCTTAGTCATTTATTTTTCTTAAAATTTTATTAAGCAATATATCGTGTACACGTGACCATCATCTTTATATTTAAATAAGGAGGTTCTAATTGAGTGTGGACATAACACAATCATATACTTTGTTCAAACCTTTGCCTAACTAAAATTTCTCTAAGATCCTCCATTATACTCTTTAAAACTATCTCTTAGCTTAGTTTGACTTGATGTTTTCTAAGTGGTTAGTTGGGTCCTTCGTAACTTAATCCATTTAAAAGAGTCTCTGAACCTTGGCTTATCTCTCTCATTTTTAATCTTTGGAGTTGATATATATCAATAATGAGATCTTGATATCTTCCATGGATAATATTGGAACCAACAATTTTGATAATTTACAATCATAAATAACATATATGAAAAACGATGTCTTCATCAACATAAGAATAAAGATGATTTTATTTCTTAACAAATACGAAATAGAAAAAATGAAATCTTATGAAGTATTAAAACATAACACTGACTTTCTCTTAAAGGAATAAAAAAGGTGTTAGACTTACAACAAAGTTTTGAAAGATAGACAAATACCCAAAAAAAGATCAATACCAATGGAAAAAACAAAGGAGTAGAACAAATAGTATTGGATTAAAAAAAGCTACAAGGAAAGAAGATAATCAATTTGATTCTCTCTTGGTACTTGATACAATCCCTTTTATTAAACCCTAGAAGCAAAATTGTTATACTTAAAAAACTAAAAAAAGTAAGAATTGAGTTCTAATGGAAATATATACAATTTTGGTATGCTTCTATAATGATTAAAATTGTTGAAATTTGCATAAAAAAAGAATAAAATCATGATATTCATCCTTATATAAGATATTATGGGCAAAAATATATATTAATTTGCATAGTATGATCAAAGTTTTTATAATTCGTATTTGAGTTTGACCTCCTCTAGTATAATGTATGATTTATGTAATTAATGAATAAATAGAAGTTAGTCTAAAGAGGGCATAGAATGATCTATAGACCTATACAATGAGTGATTATTAGATGTAAGGCTAGCTTCAGAAAGGAGTAGCTCCTAATAGACTTATTGAAATGGCATGCTTCTATAGGAGATAAGAGGGATACAAATGCCCTTAATCATATAGAAAGTTAAGGACATTGGTTATACAACTAAATTTTTAGGACAACATAGATATCGTTTGTTGTAACGGGTAAATATTCTTTGGGACTCCATAGTTAAATATGTTTGTAGTGGAAAACTCGCAGGATAGGTGGCCAAAGAGAATAATATCTTGCATAGTATAGCTTGGTTGACCAATATCATCCAAGTTTAGGTTTTAATGGTATTTGTTTCATTACTGACCTTTCAATCTTCTTATTTCTTGTGATCTAAAGTCTCTAGCCGACCATAATCCTAATACATTTAAGGCTAACTTCCAACTCTTTTTTTCCTTCCAAAATATCAAAGATAATACATTTTTTTTCTCCTCCCCTATCATTCTCAATTGTCAAAGGATGGTTAGGTCCATTATAATAAAAATAATTTCATCTCATCGGTCAGTTGATTGCTTGTAATTAAGCACTATTTAATGTGATATAAAATCACAACTCACAAATTCAAAGAAATTTATAAGGTCAACGGCTTCTAATTATATAATCAATTGGGTTCCCAAATCAAATCAACCCAACTTAAAAATGAATTGAACCACAAGCACCAAACTCTGATGGCCATTTCAAAATAATATATTTTCTATATATACCAATATTGTGAGAGAGTGAGAGAAAGAGAGGAGAAAAAAAACTCTATTTTTTATGGCAAATAAAAAAAAATATTTTCTGCAACACATTTATATTTTCTTCCATTGCTTTGTATTAATATTTTATGAATATAATATATATATATATATATATATATATATATATATATATATATATATATATATATATATATATATATATATATATATATATATATTTTATGAATATAAAATATATATATATATATATTTTATGAATGTGAATATAAAATAATACAATAAAAGTCAATGCATTAAAAAAATCGTTAGCTATGCTAAAAGGTAGCTTGTCAACGACACCCTCCAAATATAATTGTAAACTAAGCTTTGTTTGAGACGGCTTTCTTATCGCTTCTTAAAATAATTTTTTAGTATAAAAATTATAATTTAAAGTCATCCCAAATAAAGCCTAAGGCTTCATTTTGAACAACTTTTTTATTGCTTTCTAAAGCAGTTTTTAGTGCAAAAACTCTTTATTAGTACAAAAACTTTTAGTGCAAAAATTTTTTTGCACTAAAAAAACTATTTTAAAAATTAATAAGAATGTTGTCTCAAACAAAGCTTAAGTGTTATCACATTTAAATTCATTTACTTATTTTTTATTGAGCTTGAATTAAGTTTAAATATGATGAAATTGTAAAATATTATTAATAGTTTAAAACATATAAATACATTTCATTTTAGAATAATAAAATTGAATTTTAGTCCATCCATTTAGTTAGTTGATATTTTTATTATATTAATACAATACAAAATATATAACAACTTGTTAAATAACCAAGTCATTAGGGGTGTAAACGAGTCGAGCTGAGTTCGAGTCATTTTTGGCTTGAGATTGAGCTTGATTAAATTAATCGAGCTTGATTAAATTAATGAAACTCGAGCTCGAGCTTTATTCTATAAATTCAAGCCGGCTCATGAGTAAACTCGTTTATCATGAAAGAGAGAGAATAATTATGATTTAAGTAATTATTATAGTAAAATAATAAAAAGAATGAAAAATTAGAAATAACAAATAATCACTTAATATAAGAAATTAAAAAGTAGTTTTCAAATATTTTTTTGCAATTTTGTTCTTAAAATACAAAATGTTAATATATTATAAATGCATTTAATATCAATATTTTTTTAAGAGCTTACTTGCAAGCTAAAGATTCTGACCGACTCAAGCTTGGTTCTTTACTCATCCAGCTCAGCTCATTGTTGACTGTAACTGCTGCCGACCACCCCGACTCAAACAACCGTCGCCCACGATCCCACGACCTCACAACTGCTCTTCACGCACAAAAATCTCTCAACCCCCTCATTTGGACTCCCGCTCTCAGAAACGCACACAGGAAAAAGGATTTCGGAAGCTCACCTCAAGCGAACGAAGCCCGACTCCAGCGATCATCCCGCCGGCCTCCTCTGCCGCTCCTGTTCAACGACGCGACTCCAAACTTCTGACCCCCCACCAACCACCTGCACACGCCGACCTCCGTCCCTCTGCACTCGTCGAAGCCGCCCAATTCTTTGCTTCTTCCGACCCTGGCGTAGCCGCCCGACGCCCTTCCGTTTGCCTTAGCCAACCTCGCCGGCCTGCCTTCGGTCTGACAAGCCGCCGTTCCCTGACCAAGCTGCCGACCTAGCCACCGCCGTCGAGTCCTCCTCCGGCCCGTGCCCTAACCCGACGACCTGCTCCAGTCGGATCTCTCTCCCTCTCTTCTAATGTATTAGAATGATATATTATATATAATATAATATAGATATATTATATTATATATAATGAAATAAGCAAAGAGAAAGGGATTTTCAAACCAATCGTCGGCAATCTACAATCAACGATCTACAACCAATCGTCGACAACCACGTATCGGCAATCGGCAATCACGATTTATCTGCAACCAATCATCGGCAATCAATATTCGGCAACCAATCGTCGGCAATCAATAATCTGCAACCAATCGTTGTCAATTGAAGCTTCAAAACATGATTCCGGGACCCGATAATATCCCGAAGCCCTCGGCTGTCGATTATTTTTTCAGCCGGAGAAATTGAAAGGGAAAGTGCCCTCCCCAACCTCCCCGCTAGGAGAGGGGGCACTAGAAGGCTGCCAGATTTTTGAGGGGAATAGAAATATTTAAAAATCAAGTAAAATCATCGACAATCGACAATTATTTGCATCCAATAATCGACAATCATCTGGAACCATCAATCATCTATTGGAGCTTCAGAACATGAAATCCGGGACCTAGCAACGTCCCGAAGCCTTCAGCCATTGACTATCTTTCAGCCCGGGCGGACCGAAAGAGTAAGTGCCCTCCCCAATCTCCTCGCGAGAGGAGGGGGCGCCAGAAGGCTGCAAGATTTTTGAGGTGATTTAAACTTTTTTTTTAATTAAGTAAAATCAATAATCAGCAATCGACAATCGTCAATTGGAGCTTAAGAATATGATTCCGAGACTCGACAATGTCCCAAAGCCCTCAACCGTTGACTATCTTTTCGGCCGGGCAGACCGAAAGGGCAAGTGCCCTCCCCAACCTTCCTACGAGGGGAGGGGGTGCCGGGAGGCTGCCGAAATTAAAACTGAACAAAGGGGGACCCTCATATTATCATATTGTTATTTTAAGTGATTTAAAATAAATATAGTAATAATAAAAAAATAACACATATGTGATGACCCTTCCCTAGTCAATACCAACTTGCAAGTGAATTCATTAAGCACCTCCAAGTGAGAAAAATATAACACATGGTGAATGTGATAGATTCTTACAACAACTCTTACAAAGTCAAATACTCCAACCAATAAAAATGAAGGATATATTCATGAATGAAGCATGAAAGATGTGCAATGAATTGCAATACACCCTGTATATTGTCTATAAGTATGGGCAACACATTTGGTAAAGCATACGAACTCCTACATACTATTGTAAGAGACCCCACATTCATGCAATATTTCATCCATGGGTGATGGCTAGCAACATGCAACTAGTACAACAGAGTCTTTTACAGACATATACAGTGCACATCCAACGGATATTGACATATATCGACAATAATGAAAAGTGTGTTGTATACACAATAATATACATATGGGTGACGGTTGACAACAAAAAAAAAGAGAATAGACATATACAGTGCACATCCAACGGATATTGACATATATCGACAACAATGAAAATTGTGTTGTATACACAGTAATATACATATGGGTGACGGTTGACAACAAAAAAAAGAGAGAATATTATAGCATTCGTATAACCAGTAACCATGCAATAGAGGTCAAGTACCTTGGTCCTCTACATGCGAGGAAAAATAATGTGCAGTAAAATATAAACACCTACAAGTCACCTAAGGAAGTATGTCATACAATCGAGGTTCCATCCACAAGCAAATGCAAGGAGAATTGTGATAAATGCAAGAAACTATAAGCCATGGCTTGAAACATAAATAAGAAGAAAGCAGCAAATACATGGCATTACTAATAGATGAAGGCATCAAGCCTGCAATGAATGCAAATATCAACAAGTAATAATGGGTGACTAGTTAGTGAAAGATAATCTACATGTATAAATCAACAGGCAAATAACCATGGTGTTATGCAAAGCCACCGGATTCGTAACACTCGTACGAGTGGATATAAGGCTATATCTCTATAATAACCCCAATCTATAAACTAAAACACCATGTATATGCTCCGACAAACATGTTAAAATTACAAACACAAATATCTGAGAATGCTACGTAGGGTTAAATGCCCCCAAATATAACATTCTATTGTAAAACTAAACATGTCCCACATGTGCTCCGATCGTCACATATGATTCCTAAATCATACGGTTCGAGAATGATGCGTGGGTCAAATATTCAAGTTCTATCCTCCTCGAAAGGACTGGAGTTGACCTGACTTGAATCATAAAATGCCTCACAAATTCCTATAAAAAATACAAGTGACTTTAACGTCACCCCGATGATGGCTATGTTGACATGAAATTTCAACCGAATGGATCAAATCTTAAAACCAATAAAAGATTGAATCCTTAAAATAAAACACATCACTTACAAACTTAAAACTAAAATGCATCCACCTCTGACAATATTTTGTCGGGGGTGATAAATTCAAAATTAATCTCAGTTCACAAAGAACGAATGTCATGTTGAGTGTATCACTAAGGTTCATCCTCAAATAGTCTCTTGCCAACAGGGACGTGACACGTGCCATCTGATCGGGTGGTTTTGCTACAAAATGACATCATTATATTACGATCACGGCCAAAGCCCGTATATTCCCTAACAGCTTCAAACCCTTGAGTAATGAATCATAGGATATATTCGATAATCATAAAGCCCTCTGTCAGCTAAGGTGGATTCAAATATATCTCCTTAGACAAACACCAACCCAGGTCTACAAGGTATTCTTGGACGAAGCAACCCATGGCTGCCGATAAGGTGCCTTCTGTCATGTTGGATCGACTTCCTCCTCTGGCTAAATAGACCAGGGAGCATGACAGCCCGGGACGATGGAACTATGAGATCTTGATCGGGCTCGTCCTCATTCCCCCCACCACCAATTTTAAGTTCTTGGTGATAAATTACAAATCATAAAATCAAATTCAAACCCTAAAACTGTTGCTATTATTCGTTGGATTTACAACCTATGTGACATTTTTAACAACTAGCCTTAATCTAAAGTTCTCTCTCATTATTGGGAGGGGTAATTAACTATAGGGGCTTGCACCTATAGGAAACCAGAACTCAGATCATAAAGTCCTCACAAAATGAGGGTGAAATCTCTGGGTAGTGTCTTATCTTAAACCCAATCTGCCTTCTGAAAATTCACCTAGAACCTAAGCTTGTTAAAACTCTCAGCCGTCACGATAAATAAGAAAAGGGACTGGCATGGAGAGGCGAGGGCACATTGTTGAATTTTTGGAGCCCACACTCATGAGCCATTTATCGAGTCAAACTCAAGCCCGAACATATATCTGCTTGACTCACTTGTATCCTTACAAGTCACTATAGGAGAAATACTATTTTGTGATAAGAAAAGTTATTGCAAACCTAGTCCCAACATACATTTTATGACCGTATGCCTTCTTATCAAATAATGTCGCAAAAGTGCTTAACATATTTTGCAGCAACCAATTTGGCTGCAAATATGTCATATGAAAAAAATGTCGCTAAAAATTTGTTGCTAAAAAGCTCAATAGTCTCATTTTCCAGGCATTTATTTGTGATAGCTACCAATCTCAAAATATTAAATAGCAGCAAACTTTTTTTGGTTTTTTTTGGGCATTTTAGGTCAATTAAGGCAAACTCACACACATGACATACGTAAATTTCAAATCCAATATCTCTTAGTTGATAATCAAAGCTCCCAACCATCCCTCGTTGATGGTTTCCTCATATTTGCAAAGAGGCTAATAGAATGAAATAAAAGAAATGAAGAATTAGAACTGGACGGTCAGATAAATAGAGATTTTCGACTGACCTGAGTTGTCGGTCGCAAAGCTTACGACAAATACTTAAAATTACTGTTGTGAGTATTATTAAATAAACCTTTCATCATATTTCGTTAAATAAAAATTAAACATATTCACGAACATAAAAGAATGGATGGATTAATGCTAAAATTTATTCATTTATAAGTCAATTTGTTTAACTTAAATTAAACTTATTTAAGTATCTAAATAAACACAATAAACAGGTCGGGTTCGGGTTCAAGTTGACCCAGAAATTTTGGGTTAGGATCAACCCATTTGTGAAACAGGTCGGGTTCGGGTTCAACAAACAGACCCGTTTCAAAAATCGGGTTGGGTTCAAGTTGACCCAGAAACTCGAAAATGACCCGGAATGACACAGCTGCCCGCGTCTACTGCCCGCCCGTGTCTGCCGTCCACGTCGAGCACGCACTACTCACCGTATCCTGCATCGAGTTCACGTTGCGTCGAGCCGTTGATTGTCGTGCCTCCCGTGCCCCGTCTGTGCCGCTGTCGATGTTGTCGTGTCGCTACCGGCGTTGCCGAGCCACTGCCGATGTTGTCCGTGGGTCGGGTCAAGTCAACCCAGTAACACATGCGAGTTGGATCCGGGTCTGAACTTTTGACCCATGTACATAATAGGGCCGGGTTATGGTCAACCCGTTTGAACCCGGGTCAATTCCGGGTTCGACCCGAATCCAACCCCAAACCCGATTTTGCACCCCTAATCTAAACTTATAATTCAAATCCTAGTCTAATTCATCTTTTTGAAACAATAAATGATTATTAATGAGTAGGGATTTATAGCTGAATGAATCATCTCAACAAACCCAAAAGGTATGTTTTCACCTATAATGATCACTATTCTTTTCTTTCTTTATTTATTTATGTTGGTCAATATTCAATAGTTTAAGCATTGACATCAAGACCTCCTCTCATTATCTCCTATATTATTTTTCCTTCATTCATGAAAGAAACAAAAAGAGGCATACCTTGTTATCACTTGGCCCACATGCAACACCTCTAGCATCATGAGTAATGCACAATCTCTTAAGATTAGGCTTCGTTTGGGACAGTTTTTAACCGTTATTTTTTCTGCTACTTTCAAAAAAAATTTATACTAAAAAGCTGTTTTAAAAAGCAATAAAAAAGCTATCACAAATGAAGCCTTATTCATCTACAGGATTCTCAAGCTTATATGAAACTTTAATTAATTGTTCTACTTATACAATACATGAAGCATCCTTACTTCCAAAACACTTAGGCTTCGTATGAGACAACTTTCTTATTATTTTATAAAATTATTGTAGAAAAAGTATGTTGACCTCTGACCAACTCCTTCAAAGGAAATAAAAAAAATTTCGCATACATACCTTGTACCCATTGGATCCACGATATTTGCCGAAAATCCTGCGTAAATCCCGTAATTTCATACATGTTCGGCGCCGCTTCTGTCGCATCCCGAAAATCTTGCGGCAGCTCCTCGATCTTACTCCCGTTCATTGCTTCGCGTCGTTAAATACCGAACCAGACGAAGCCTTCGGGAGCTCCATCCGAAATCCTCTCGCACGACACTTCCATAGTCTCAAAGCTCCGAAGACTTCCCTATCCAGCCCGCCTCCTCTTCGTTTGCTCCGACCAAAACCCGAGCTCCCGTCGCCACTTCTGAATCCCTAGAGCCTCCGATTTCTCCTCCTGTTCTGATCTCTAAACTCAAACGAAGCCCCAGCCGGGAGCTCCCGTTGATCGCTTCGGACCTCATCCCCTCCTTCGACCCCGCTCCTTCCACGACTTTCCTCCCTCCTGGAGCGGAAGTTCCGACATTTCGATCGCAAGCAACAACCGAAGCTCACCCCTGTGAAGGAAACTCCCCTACACGCGCTTCTTCGGTTCCTGCGTGCCGTTCGACTTTGCTCCTTCGTTCGACGTTCCCTCCTTGACGGATCGGAAGTCACGACATTTTGGCGGAAGCAACAACGGGAGCTAACTTGCAGTGAAGGTAATTTGCTCCTTTTCACACGCCTCTGCGACCAAATCCAATAAACCCGCCGAACTTAAGAGATTTGGGGCAAAAGGAGGATAACAAAGGGTTTAACTCTTTGTTAGATCTAACCTTTCTCTGATCCTATTTTAATGTCGTATTCAATCTTCTCAAATCTGTATAGATCCTGTACTTTTTTTTAATATTATAATTAATTATGATTATTAGTATTTAATTATAATTAATTATTTTAATTATATTTATTTATTACTAATAATCAGTAATTTTAATTAAAATAAATTATAATTAATTTTTATTATAGTTATAGTTAATTATTATCTTTAATGATTAACTATAATTAATTAAAATTAATTATAAGTAATTATTTTAATTTAAATTATTTATTATTAATTATAATTATTTATAACTAATAATTAACTATAATTAATTACTTTTAAATTGTAATTAATTGTTATTACTAATAAAAAATAATAGAGGCTCTCCTCTTGCCTCGATCCTCGTGCCACGAACCCCGCCGGTCGCCAAGGTATAACCCTCCAACCCTAAAAACTCCGAGAGCCCACCTCGAGGCTCGCAGCGCGACAAAACGACCACCTATACACGCTTTTCTTAGCGTGGTGGGAGGAAGTGCGTCGCGAGGCTTGCAACGAATTAGGTAATCACTTCGAGAGCTCATTTCGTTGTTCGCGACGCACCGGCAAACCGCCTATACGCGCTTTTCGTAGCGTGGTGGGAAGGGAACCCGGTGCGGCGCCTACGACGAAGCGGGTAATCACCTCAAAATCCTATCCTCGGCATTCGTGTCGAGCCGGCAAACCGCCTATACACGCTTTTCTTAGCGTGGTGGGAAGGGAACCCGGTGCGACACCTACGGCGAGGCGGGTGGGCCCTATACACGCTTTTCTTAGCGTGGTGGGGATATTCATAAGTACCCGCTCGCGGGGAAATAACTGCGTTTTTAAACAGGTACTGTCGAAGACCCATACACGCTTTTCGTAGCGTGGTGGGAAAGGCCCAGTTTTCCGTTATTTCTCCTAAACGGGGAGATGCCGGAATGCTGCCGAAATTTCGGGTGAACAGAAGACCTGACTTGAACAATATTTGGACAATAGAAGACCCGGACTTGAACTCGAACTTAAGTAAACTTTAGTCTAACTTGAGAAGGAATCAAATCAAGCTCAAAATCAGATGATGTTGAATAACGAGAGACTCAAATCTGAACTTTAACTTGAACCAAATAATAAGAATTTGAACTCAAGTCAACAAGCAAACAGGGGACTCGAACTAGAACGGGACTTTGATTTGAACTCAATTTGAACTCATATGAAAGGATACGAGGAAGTTGAATGAACCATATGGAACTGAACTTGCACTTGGACTCAGAACCTGAAAGGATTTGTAACAAATGACACTGATTTGAACGAACATTTGAACCACAAGGACTTGAGTGGGACCTCAGAGGACTTTGAACTTTGGACAAACAAAGGACTCAAACTTAAATGAATTCAAGAGGCTTAAACTTGGACTCAAGTTGGACTTGTGGACCTGAGCCTGATTCAAGGAAAGTGGCGTTGAACAAACAGGAATGAATAATATTATATGAGGTTCAAGTTTGATATGAAGACCAACAAAGACTTTCAGTTTGACTACAGAGAACTTACAAGATGTGGACTTAAACTTATTTTGAACAACAAGACTTGTACTCAAGTTTTGAACCAGATTTGAACTTCAATTGAATTTGAACAAGGACTTGGATAAGTCAATAGTATACTTGTGAACATGTACTCTGAACTCAAACTGGGGCAAGATGTGAATAACAAGAACTTATGCATTTGAACTTGAATTGTATAACGCCAAGCGAAATTTGAATCTGCAAGCATAAGATTCAAATCCGGATGAACTCAATATGACAGTGAAGACTTGAATGAAGTCAAGTCTAAATGAAACGGAACTTAGAATCAAACATATACAAGAAACTCAGAGCTTGAATCATATGCGAGGGAACTCAAGCTACAAGAATATTTGACTCAATGTTAGATGAAATATATTAATCCTTGTAAGTAAATGTGACTAAGATGCGACAAATGCGAACACCCACGAGTTCTTGTAGGAAGGATATTGCAACATCCTCGTCACCAACATCGGGGTACAAACAGTCACCCTACAAGACTCTAATGCACACGAACAGAGAATGTGATAGACTCCTATAACAGTCCTTACAATGCTTGTTGACGGTGAAAGATCCCTCCTTGCAAATAAACACTTTTAAACCACCTGAGACTGGTGAAAGGTGGATATGAAGAAAATATGGAAACTCTATAACAAACCCAAGCTCTTGCGAAAGAAAGCAGGAGATTCGTTGGTGCACTATAATTCATCTACAAAAAGCAACCAGTAATGCACGACAGTCTACCTGTGCAAAGCAGGGAACAATTCAGTCCAGAAGTTGCTACAACACGCCACCGGATCTGCAACTTTCATGCAAGCGGATAGAAGGCGTGTACAAATATTCCAAGAATACCCCTGCACGTGCGCACTTTAATTTGTATACACATAGGTACACTAAAAGGGGAAAATATAATCATAACCCGCATGGGCCCCGACGAGCGTGTTATTGGTACACACGTGACGTCTAAGGATGCTGCGCGGGTCAATAAATTTGAACCCGATCCTCCTATGCAAGCAGATAGGAGTAGACAAGGTTCAATAAATAATTATAAAATGCCCCCCAAACACCCGCATGGGCCCCGGCGAGCGTGTTATTGGTACACACGTGACGTCTAGGGATGCTGCGCGGGTCAATAAGTGAATTCCAGTTCGAGTCCGATCCTCCCATACGGGTAGATAGGAGTCGACACGACTCGAACCATTAAATAAATATACGGTCGCGAGATCGACCGAGATATTTATTTTATACGTTCATATTAGGCCTTCAAGGCCTATAATCAAGTGAATTCACTTGCAAAGGGCACAAAGCCTACGAAACCCGATCCTCTGTCAATTACTAGATAGAGTCGATAAGGTTCAAAATAAAGAAATATGAATGCCCCCATACCCCGATGATGGCCGCGTTGATTGCAGATTTCAATCGGAGGGGTTAATTTCAAATATTTCAAAATGCCCTCAAACCTCAAATATTTTTAAGTGACCTCAAAGTCACCCCGATGATGGCCGTGTTGAATGAAAATATCAACCGGAGGGGTCCATTTCAAATATCTCAAAGTACCACCCAAACTTCCACAAAATCCAAAACTCCACAAAACTTCCAAAATCCCAAATTCCCTACAAAATCCAATCTTCTGAAAAATCCCAAAATCCAAAAATCTTTCCAACTCCAGATATTTAAAAATTGAAATCCAACTATCAAATCGCTTAAAGCAAAATCCATCCATCCTCCGCAACAGTTTGCCGAGGTGGACAAGTTAAAATTTACTTCAGCTCGCAAAGAGCTAATGCCTGGTCGAAAATATCACTAGGATCCATTCTCAAACAATCTCCTGCCAGCAAGGACGTGGTACGAGTCCTCTAACCGGCAGTTTCGCCGCCAAATGGCACTGCAGGATAAACGGTTATGACTCGGGGCCCTCTGAACCAGGTGGTCGCCGCCAAATGGCACCATTATATTATGGTTATGGCCAGAGCCCGTATGCTCCCCAATGACATCAAATCCTTGAGACATGAATCAATAGGATATGATTGATAGGGCATAAAGCCCTCTGTTAGCTAAGGTGGATTCAAATTTGTCCCCTTAGACAAATACCCACCCCGGGTCTACAAGGTACCCTTGGACGAAGCAACCCATGGCTGCCGACAAGGATCCTTCTGTCAGGTTGGGTCGACTACCTCCTCTGACTAAGTAGACCAGGGACCACGATGGCCCGGGACGACGGAACCATGGGATCTTGATCGGGTCTATCATCCATTCCCCCTCCATCCGCTTTAAGTGCAAGATGGTGACATTTCCAATTTTAAATATGAAATCTCAAAATCTTTCAATCTTCCAAATTCTCAAACTTTCCAAAACCCCAAACTCATGCTGCTACTATATGCCAGATACGTGTCTCTACGTATCTGATTGACGACTAGCCTTAATCGAAAGTTCTCTCTCGTTACCGGGAGGGGTAATTAACTATAGGGGCTTGCGCCTATAGGAAACCAGAACTCAGATCATAAAGTCCTCGCTAAATGAGGGCGAAATCTCTGGGTAGTGTCTTATCTACTATCTCATCTGCCTTCCAAAATTTACCTCGGAACTTAGTTCGTTAAAACTCCCCCGAAAAGAAAAGCACCAAAAAGCGGGCGGAGGCCGGGGCCGAATTTTCGGAGCCCACAAAGTAACTTTTGAAAACTGTTGTAGAAAGCATCTTCCTCACAAAAAAAAATTTTAACAGCAATGAAGAAGCAATGGACAAAGAGAAATTATGATTGTGATCTAAAGAATAAAGCAGTAAGAAAGTTGTCTCAGACGAAGCCTTACAAAAAAAAAAAAAAACACAAAGTGAGATGCTTCAACTCTATTATCAAATTTTGATGGTATCATAGAGAGGGAGATATTAGGAGATGCATTATTATGACCAAAATTTAGCCTAATATATTAATGAAACTTGCACCATAAAAGAAATTTACATTAATAGGCCACATTAAATTAAGAAACTATTTTATTTTTCTCCCATGACAAATGACTTTTGTTCATAAGAGAAATCTACATTACTGATCATCAGTCTACATAAAGAAGATGGTACAGTTCTCATTCCATACAACCTCCATTCAGTACTTATT
Source organism: Dendrobium chrysotoxum (assembly GCA_019925795.1). Lineage (NCBI taxonomy): Eukaryota > Viridiplantae > Streptophyta > Magnoliopsida > Asparagales > Orchidaceae > Dendrobium > Dendrobium chrysotoxum. Next base: position 229,415 of record JAGFBR010000817.1, read on the forward strand.
AACAAAGCCCATCCCTCATTCACTTCAAATGACTGAATAGGCAGACAAAAGGCTACATGACTTTCTTTATCAGTTATTGCTTGAACAACACATTGTCAAATAAGCCCCTTTGTAAACCAAATTAGCAAACAAAAGCATAAAAATGGAAAAAATTTCAGTAATGGAGACCCACCAATCATAATCATTATAGTTTGTACTATTAGATAGGCAAACCTAAATGAAATAAATGTAATTAAATGCTAATGACTAATTGAAGAGCACTCTAATTAGCACAATGGTTCAAGTGGAATCAAAACTAGGTAAGTGGCAAGATGGTATTTCTTGCACTCCAACGGCTACTAGAATCTTAAATTATAATTGTGTTGTATTGTAATTATTGTTAGAAAATATTAATTATTATGATTTTTTCAAAATACACATAAAATAAATAATCCTTAGTTAAAATTTTAAATAGTTATGAATAATATGTGTGATTAAAAATAACTATTTTAATACTATTTTATAATCACAAAAATAATAATCATAATTTTATAAGAAAGAATAACATTAAACTAGAAATATCATTTTTAGTCGGAAGTTTGCAGGAAAAATCATAAATAAATGTGAATATTTAAATATATTTTTTTCCGAGTAATGCTGGACTATAGCATAAATTTAGACTTCATTTGGGATGACTTTATTACTGCTTCTTAAAGCAGTTTGTAGTTCAAAAATTAAAAAATTTGAACTAAAAAATTGATTTAAGAAGTTATAAGAAAGCCATCCTAAACAAAGCCTTAAGCCTAGTTTGGGACTGCTTTTTTATTGCTTCTTAAAATAGAGTTTTAGTACAAAAATTTTAAGAAGCAATAAAAAAGCCATCTCAAACAAAGCCTTAATCTTGTTTGATTAATTTATCTCATAATTTTTCTTGTGTCAGAAAGACCCTAGGTGAGGTATAGATGAAAAATATAAAAAATAATTTTGGGTTATAATTAATATCCTTATTAAATTTTGATAAAAATAAATCTCAAAGTCTTTAAGTTTATTTTAACATGAATAATATATATATATATATAAAAGAAATCAATCAATTTTTTTTTTACACTCATCTGAAAGCAAATTTAATGATATTGAAATCAATTCTTTCTAAAAATTTTACTAGTAATCCTGATCAAGCTATTTTTTTTCAAAAAAAATATTTAAGGATTATGTATCTAACAACATTAGCAAACCAACAAAAATAGGTGAAAGCCAACATATTCCCTTCACTAAACAAACCCAAACCCTCAAACTACTACTAAAAGCTAAAAACAATAATAATATTTAAGATTCATCATCTGCTTACCTTGCAAAACAAGCTGACTAGAATTTGTTAATCACTCAACTTACCAGCAATGACAGCAACTCTTTTCCATGGATAGAGAACTGTCCTTTTCATCAAGGTAGAGGGGCATTATAGGCAAACTACCACTCTTCAATATGGGATATCAGTTAGACCCTCCCTCTCCATCTAGGTCACCAATGACAAGCTACAACACCATTCCAACCAACAATACAATATCTAAGGATGGTATAACAACTTATAGCTACACTTCAGTAACCACTCAAAATGATTGGAAAGCAAAAGAAGAGAAACAGCATCTCTGTATGATGGATGACTTGCCTTTCATAGCTGAGGAAACTGGAATTCTTCAAGAATGGCTCACAAAAAACATCACAACAATATTCTTCAAGTGTACAAGATGGCAAGTAGAAGAGACAATGGATCATCTCAATTGCCCCTTCCACTACTTCTGTGACAGTTCCTATGCTGGCAACTTTCCTCCAATAATCGATCTGTCGGTGCTCGCCACCATGCTTGTTTCCTTCCTTTCAGCTGCAGCCTTCACAGCATTAGCTTTCAAAAGCAATGGTGAAAGTTTTGGCAGAAGAAACTTGAAGAGAAGGTACTTCTTGCCTTCAGGTCCTATAATGCTGCCTGTAATGCTCCTAATACTTGCCAATGGACAAAGGATCAATACTATGTTTCCACTCTCACAATTGGGGCCTTCAATCCTCCTCCTTATTCACGTTTCAGCTCTGTCATTTGAGAACAAAACTGATCAAAGAAGTATAAGGTATGCAGTACTGGAAGCTTCAACGGTTTCGGGTATTCTGCATGCAAGTTTGTATTTGGATTCAATCATTCTGCCTTACTACACAGGACTGGATGCTATTTCAAGGTCCATTTTCTCAGGTGAGTGCCCATCCTGCGTGTGCCGTAAAGAAGATTTGGTGGTTGGAGGGAGATTAGTAACATACAGGGGGTGTTCTAAGACCACTTTGTTCATTATTACTGCTCTGTGTTCAAGAATGCTATCCAGGATCTCAGGGGAAGAGAGATTCACAATGGTGATCAAGCTGCTGTTGGAAGTTGTTGGTTGGGTATCAGTAGCCGCTGATTCGGTTTATCTTATGATTTTCATTCCACATGAAAATCCAATCCATAAGGTGATGATCTATGGAGGAATTTGTATTTTAATTCTTTTTAATGTGTTTAGGAAGATCTACAGTCTCTATGGTTGGTTTTCTTTAAGGCGTAAAATAGACGGGAAGAAATATGAATGTCTAAGCGGTGTTGAAATTCTATGACAGCAAAAAGGTTTAAGGATTCAGTCCTGAAAGGGAAAGATTTGAGGTGTAAGGTGTTTTGAAATTTATTTATATGATTGCGTCTGTAAATTAACATTTGATGAGAGATGATCAGCACATTTTCAAGATCATTGGTCTCCAATATGTATATCAATAAAAGAAGTATTATTGGCCCACCAACTCCATAAGCTCCTACTTATTCAATAGGTTATATATAAGACCATATGATGAAAATATGTTGATTTGATATGTATGAGAAGCATTGCTGAAACTTAGAAGAAGTTATTGGCTGAGCTTCACCAGACAAGCTTTAAGGAGCACTTTCCTTCTGATTTTGTGAAATTATCAATTATGACTGTTCACTTTCGAAATAATACGGAGATCTCATTGATTTGTTGGTTGGGAGTTTTGACTATCAACTAAGAGATTTTGGGTTCGAATCTTGCGTATGTGATTCATGTATGAGTTGTCTTAATTGGCCTAAATGCCCCACGCCCAAAAAAACCTTAGAAATGTGCATTTTTTTTCTTTTTTATGTCATGAGAAAGAATTTAGTTGCAGAAGCAGGTGGGTAGCTTAGTTGTTAAAGATCAAATCTTTAATTTGGCACTCACCTTTCAAAAGAAAAATTAAGAAAAAATATTGCACAAGTAACAAAAACTATTAAGCATCATAAGGGCTATCTACATTTGTGAGAGCTCTATTATCTACTCTATGGTCAACGTTCTTAAAATATATAGTGATCCTTTTCTCTCCTCTCTAAGAAAATAGATACTTTGCTTCTGCAGAGTTTTAAATATAAAATATCTTGGCCAATTTTCCAGATCCAAACAACAGAGAATAACCTTAAGTAAAAATTACTATAATTTGTTTTACTTGGTGAAAAAAATGGGATATCATTAACTAATAATTTGTTTGTTGATAATTTTTTTTAAAACTTGGGTTATGGGTTCATCCAAACATCCGGAAAATCTAATTCAAGTTAAGTACATTCGAAGCAAGTTAAATCAAGTCAGATTAAGCCTCAATCCATCGTAACCTAAAATGACTAGCCAATCTACATAAGAAATTGGCTCAAGCAGACAACTATGATTCATGGTCTCATCATAATCGAGAGAGTATGGACCATTAATCAGCCTTAATCGTCCCTGACAACTATTCCATGAAAGATGACTTCCTAAGGCAAGCCAACGACTTATTAAGAGCACAACAGATGACTTCATCAAATCGAATATTTCAATCAGACTACACATTTATTATATATTTCTTCTAATTTTGTATAATCATGTATATCGCTAATTCTATAGCACTCAACTCAGCTCAATTTACTTAATTTCGGCACTCAAGACTATTTAACTAAAATCTCTAAATTTCTTACTCTAAAATTTTTTTTCTTTCTATTTTTCTATTTCTCTTTCATTCAATATTTTAGTATAGTTGAATGTTATTTACTAATAGTTTTAAATTCAACAGAATGTAGGCTGACCAGAGTACAAATATAGTTCTCATCGTGAGATCAGAAGCACCAATGCCACAAGTCAAGCGCAAAATGACAGTGACCTTGTTGACATCAAGATATAAATATTTACTCGTTTACCTAATTGTATATTTTAAATAAGCCCAATTGTTCCTTTTTACATTAAAAAAAAAAAACCACAAATAAGAGTGATCAAATTTTATTATTTTTATGAGTATTTTATCATTAGTTAATAAATAGAAGTCTTTTTAAAAGTATGAGCCATTTATTACAAAAAATTTTCGGCGACTCGGTCTGAACATTGATTCAAGTGATTTAGAATTTATTGGGGACAATTTTTTTATTATTTTTAAGTAATTTTTAACTAAATTTTTTAAAAATATTTTAGTTAAAAAAATTTATGTATAAAAAAAATATTTTAGAAAGTAATAAAAAAACTGTTTCAAATGAAATTTTAAATGAACAGATATTTTTTTCTTTGGCAGTTTTCTCCACTGTTTTGCTTACTTTTTTTTTTTCGTTTCTGCCTTTCAAAAACACTTTAGAGTAATCATAATTTTTTTGATTGTTTTAAGAGAATTCTTATCTTTTTTTTTTAATTTATAGAGGCAGCTGTGCACACCCCATAGCCGAGATATTATTACGTGCGGAGTTCAGATACAATTTTTTATCTGAATTTGAGAAAAAATTTTCATGAATGTTAACTTGATTGAAATCCGGACGGCATCCAAACTTCGCACCTAATATAATTTTCCTCAGACCAAGAACATAAGTTCTGTTTGCTTTTTTTTTAAATGAAAAAAAAAAAAAAAGTGATCATAAATGCCCCTAAGGCTCAATGAGGCTAAAAAGAGAAATCCTGAAGGATATTAAGGTACAAAGGATGATGAAGGAGATTCTAGCAACAGTTCCTTTTTTATTTCAGCTATCACCATCAACGTCCAAAGGATCAGGAAGGAGTCACCAAGCAATGCTGCTTTCTCAAAACACCAAATCTCTAAAATCTTCCACAGTGCCCGAAACGATGAAAAGTTCCACTTCCTTCCTCCAATCTTGGATAGCTCTCGCACAGAAAGTCTCTGGTGGAAGTAATTTTTCATAAATCCATCGACTTTTTACGTTTCTTCGTATAGTCAACATATGAGCTTTTTGAGCTTAAAACTAACAGTGTTACGAAAATGAATTTGCTTATATAACACTCATAATTAATCTATTTATATATTTAACATACAAAATTTCATATTCACTCATCTAACATTTTTAAATAGGGGAATTTACATACATATCATTTTATACTACTCTATTTACATATATAACACCTAAAATTTTAATATTATATATATAACACCTTATATTATTTTAATATAAAATGTCACCCATAATTCATTTTCACCACCCATATATTTCAACCCACCACTCATACTAAGATGAAAATGAACTATGAGTGACATATATATAATATTAAAATTTTAAGTATTAAATATATAAATAGACTAATATTTAGTGGTATATATGTAAATCCCCCATTTAAATAATACCAAAATTATCACCTACCCCACCCTCTCCATTAAAATTCCATCACAATAGTTATGGTGAACTACTTTTTATCTTTACACTATCACTCCTATAGATGACCTTCTCTGAGAAATTCCATCACAACATCTTCACCCCCTTCTTCATCTTATTTGTAATAAAGGGTTTTGGAATTTTAAATGGGCTCAGATGGATGGGAGAATAAAGTTAACTGAATGTTAGATTAGTGAATAATATATTTTACGTGTTAAATATATAAAAAGTATAATTTTAAGTGTTATCTATTCAAATACTCCTTAAAAAAAGCCCACTTGGCATTCAAAAATGTCTGCTTCACTAGTCATAGAAAATGTCAGAATGCTCCCCAAGCTTATCATAAATAACCAAAACATTTAACAAGGAAAGGATTTCACTAACATGAAAAACAAAAAATATTTTTTTTTTGGGCAATTAGGGGATTCGAGCCCTGGTGAGATGGGAGGAACATGTTCCGTCAACCACTCGGCCGCAGACCCGATCTCAACAACCTGGGTGAGATGGGAGGAGCAAAATAAACTTTAATAAAAGTAAAAAAAAGGAATAGGGACGAGGAATTTCATAAAAATACCATTGTCTGACTACCACATCATAAATAGTTCTTAAATACTCGAGCATCTTATACATTAAAAGCTTTCCATAAGTAGCATACAAATTCACACTTCAAGAGTGATGCAGCACTTAATCCCATCAATCTAGAAGAAAGTACCTTCTGGCGGCTGCACAAGTTTTCGATTATGGGGAGCAGCCATTTCCTTCTTCAATTGAGTCAATATGTCCTCCATCGTATTCTCTCTTTGCCAATTAGCCAGAATGCCAAACTTCTTTGACTCCACCTGCAAAACAATCAATCAATAAATAAATTTGTAAATTCTTTGAAGCCTGAGATTTTTTAGAATTTGAGAATGCTAGCTTGAAGGAACAAATTAAATAAATGTCTCTTCTTTATGTTTTACAATTAAAGTGGCATTGGTTCTTTATTTGTTCAAGAATATACATTTATCTCATATATTGTATAAAAAGAGTCACCTAAGGAACAAATCTTTGATACAAGAGCAAAATCAAAATACAAATTCTATATTTTCCAAGGGAACCAGCAATGTTAGTAGGGATAAGGTTTTAGGGATTTAGGTCTTAGGGTTTTAGAGTTTAGGATTTAGAATTTAGGGTTTAGAAATTTTTTTTTTTTTGAACATTTAGGTCAATTAAGATAAACTCATACACACATCACGTACATAAGACTAGAACTCAAGACCTTTTAGTTGATAGCTAAAGCTTCCAACCAACAGATCAAGGAGTTGTGTGGGTTTAGAATCTCAATATTAGTACTATTAACATCTGACAAAACAAAGATTTATTTCAGGTTTAACTGAACTCAGCTTGCAAATAAAACTCCAACGACAAGAGGAAAAGCTATCTTTTACCACTCCAGTCTCAGCATTAACACAAGTCATATTTATCCGTGAGTGGAAACGGACGCTGGGAGGCTTCTCAGGGTAGTCCTTGTCACAGAACAACTTCAGCTGATAGATTTGCCCCTCATGAGCAGACTAGAGAGGAAAAAACTATTTCAAAAGAAGAAGAAAGCGAAAACTAATATTGCACAGCTCAAAGTAAACCAGTTATACATTACGAGGTGCAATTATTGTGCCTGTCCAGGAGCGCATGTATATGTCATCTCCATCATCCATACCATAGCTCACCGTTCCATCTCCGATTCCCTTCTCCCCACGTTCAAGTTCTTCTAGTAGTCTAAAGTTCCGTGGAACTGCGAAGTAAAATATATTAATTAACAGTGCTTTAACATATCAAAGTTTAAAAAACTATATTCTGCATAAATAATACAATAATATTTACATCTAAAGATAGTCTTGTAGTGCACACATGCTACGGCTTTAATCACTTATCACATCTAGGGGCTGTTTGGTAGCAGGATTTATGCCGGATTTGAGCGAAATCTAGCCAAACGGCCTAAAATATAAAACCAAATCTCACAGTAAATGAAAGCCACTGTGCACCGAAAATTACCCCTTTTCGTGGTAAATCCTGGATTTCCAAGATCCTTTGATTCTGCGGATTTACGGGATTTGGCCGAAGAAGCGCGCGAAAGGGAGAAAGTTACCTTCACAGCGAGAGAGCTCCCGTCGTTGCTTCTGATCAAAATGTCGTAGCTTCTGATCAAAATGTCGTAACTTCCGATCCAACAGGAAGGGAACATCTTTGAGGAGCGAAGTCGAACAACGACGAAGGAGCTGAAGAACAACAACGAAGAAATACAGGGGAAAAGCATACCGTAGGGAGCCGCTCCCACCCTCCTCTGCAATCGATATTAAGGTATCTCATAGTCCGAAAGATATGCTAAATAATTCTCTGCAGATAACCCCGCCCTCCTCTACAGAGAATTATTTAGCATACCTTTCGGACTATGAGATAACTTAATATCAATTGCAGTAGGAATATCAATACTTTTTTCCTCTGAAAATAAAGAGAAATTTAATATACTTGGACAATAGTTTATAAAAGATACTGATACATCAAAGAGAAATTTAATATACTTGGACAATAGTTTATAAAAGATACTGATACATCAAATCAGATGACATAAAAATAGAAGCTAGATATGTAAAAATGAAAGTAGATAAAGTTCATAATTTATTCTCAACTCAAAATTTACATAAAAACATTTATTTTATAGTTGAAATGATCAAATAACTTCAATTCCTGTATGTCTTTGAAATTCAAAATTGCATTATCATTCTCATTTCAAACATAATTGCAACTAATAGTATCCTACCTTTATAGTAGCCTGAAAAAAAATTCAGCACAATTAGCCTAAAGAGCTAATACCAGTAATCAATAAAAAAAATGAACCATAAAACAAGATATCAAGATTAAAACCGAAATAAACAAAAGCTAATACTTTCTAATTATTTTTTTCTTGAGGTTTAACTCTTCAGCAAGCAACTTCTCCACATCCTCTTTTAACTTAAACTCAAGCTTGCTCAGCATCGTTATTCCCAGGCTGAGAATTTACGACCGACAGAGGAGGGCGGGAGCGGCTACCGGTCATTATATCAACCATCTTCCCTCCTATTTTTTATTTGAGCTTCTACTGTTGTACTTTAATTATTCAAAAAATGTATGTCAAATCTCTTAATCGCTTTAAATCCTAAAAAAAATAGCAAAACAGTCACATGGGATTTAATAGGATTTATCATAAATGTTACCAAACAATTTAGAAGATTTACTAAATCCTACTTAAATGAAGTCTTGGATGCTACCAAACAACCCCTTAGTTTGGAGTATTAGCAAACAAACTTATCTGAGGCAATTAGCATGGTATATGGGTAGCCAACCTTTATATTAAATGTTGCGTCTTCAATAAGTTTAAATATTTGAATTGCTCGAAGAAGGTTCATTCCATGACCCCCTTATCCATGTTTATTCATGGCATTTACAAAAGCAAAATATTATTCAGTGTTCATGAAACTTCAGAGCATTCATGTAAACTCACCACCCCCTTGGTATTACAAGGCTTTAACATGTGTGATTTCTTCGATTGTGAGACAAGCATGACTGTGCAATCTCATGGAAAGTCATCTACATACACAAATAAGAAGCCTAATTTTTCTTAGGCATATTCATTTTCTATTCTACAATGGAGAAAAATGGTTGATGTAGTCGACCCCACGTAGTGGGATAAAAACTTGATATTGTTATTATTGTATATTCATTTTCTATTCTTATTCATTTACATGATTTATTATTAGCTTATTTAATAATCATGATTTTAATCAAAAGTATGATGTATTGAAAATTTAATTTGTATTATTTGATTTATTTATTTATTTGATTTAATTTCAATTTTTCCTAAAATTCTTATATATTTTCAATCATGACATTTTCAACTGGTCTTAAATTCTAGTATTGTCTATTTTTACTGAAGGAAAGTGGATTGTGGTGTTTTGAAAGGTAAAGGCGTAAAGCTGATGAGGACATCAACACTTGGAAAGTCTATCGTAGACATGGTCGTCGATCTACGGCCACGATCGAGTCCTTGTATTTTTGAGTCTTGTTATATTGTTGTTTCTTTTATTTTTATGATGTTAGTCATTTACTATTTTACCCTTACTTAAAGGGTGGCTTGTTTGTAAAGCCCAAAAGGGCATAGTAGTCTTTTCTTTTGGGTCTTTAGTTTAGGGCTATTTAAAGGCCCTTGTTGTATCGTTTTGACTAATGAATGATTATTACAAAAAAAATTCCTGCACTTGTGCTTGTGAGCTTGAACGTTGAGAGCTTTGGAAGAAGATCCCTAGGAGAGGGAGATCGTGCATCACCCACCAACCTAGACGTGTCAGGTTCGTGGTTTACTTAGGGCCCCCCCTTCCCCCTCTCTATTCCTCCCCACCGACCCCTCCCTTTCCAACCCGCCCCCCCCCCCCCCCCCCCCCCCACCCACAACCCAACCGCTCCCCTTCTACCACCGCCGGCCACCCAAGTCTCCTCACCAAGCCGCCGCCCCCCCTTCCCTTGGTTTCCCCTTTCCCATGTGCCATTACACCTTTCCTAATTTGGATTATTATTTTAGGTAACTCCATTAATGATTGAATTCAAATTTATTTGAATTTAAAATCATTGCCTAAAATATAAATCTTATTTTAGGAAAGTTACTTAATTCAATTCTATGTGATTTTAAAATCAAATAGGATTAATTTAAAACCTTCCTAATTCATGTTTCCTAAATTTGGTAACCCCTAATCTATCCCAAATCCCCTCCCTCCTTTATTGCCGCCGGCCCCTACCCTGGTCCGCCCCCCTCTCTCTCTCTCCTCAATCTCCCCTCTCTCTTCCTTAAAGCCTCCCCCCTCTTTTGGGATTTGAATTCAAAACAATTCCAAATTCCCTTTCTATTTAAAATCTGAAATTTAATTTCAGATCTTAATTAAACTCTTTTCCCTCTCCAAAACCCTAACCCCCTCTTGGCCGACCACTTTCCTCCACCCCTCTCATGTGGATTTCTAAGTAAGAACCCTATTCTCCCAAGAAGAAACTTCAAGGACAGCAAATTTCATCGTCTTCAACCTCTCTTTTTCCAACCAATATGAATGAAAGTCCTCGAATGGGACTATGGCTTGGCGCTTGACGAGCAAGACAACATCGACATCCTCCGTTCCCCGTTCTTCGACGTAGGGTTCGACTTCGACAACACCGTCGAAGAATACCTCGACCGGATCCACATCACCTTGGTTGATATAATTGACGATCAAAGAACAAAAGGACGGTGGACCATCTTCGGCAGAACCACGACCTCCACCCCTCCGGCTACTTCATCAATCAAAGGCTACCTCACTCAACTTCTACAACTCCTCACCACTACTATTAGCAATCAAACGGACATCATCCGACGACAATTCCTTTCCGACTAAGGTTGAACTTTCTTCCCTATTCAAATTCCTTCTACATTCCCTAATATTGCAGGTGATGACGGATTCGCGAAGGAATAATGCCGCTTAATTTGCTAAAAGCCTAGTAAACGTAGGGTTATTTGAGAGCTCCTTCTTTGTTTACTTATCGCATTGTTAATTGAGGGATATTGATTGAACACCTATTATATTAGCATGCTTTTGAGTTTCTAATTTACTTGTTTGTTCAAAGCATTTCACAAGTGGTTTAGCCTAAACGCAAGCACCCCTCTCTTGTTTTATGTTGTCGTTTCAATTGCTATTAATTTAATCGATAATTGCTCTCTTTAATAAGTCGTGTCAATCCTTGTTTTCATCTAAAACACCGTAGTTCTGGATCAAAAGCGTTTTGATAAGTGTATATTTTTGAAAGGTGAATTGTGTAATTTTTGGAAAGGTGAAAATGTGTATAAAGTAAGGTGTGTGTATCTTTTGGAAGATGAAAACATGTGTTTTGAAAAGTAACATATGTATATGGATTTTGAAGGATGACATGTGTAAGTGTGGAAAGTAAAGTATTGATTTTGAGGGAAGTGTGTGTGGGAAAGTTTGTAGATTTTCGAAAGACCAAGATGTGGCTGTGTTGAAAGGTGATGTGTGGAAAATGAAAGTGAAAGCTATGGATTGTGAAAAGTGAGGTGTGTATGTTGAATGGTGTCTTAAAGTGTGTGGTTGTTGAAAGTTGAAGTATTTTGAGAGGTAAGGTGTGGGCGTTGGAAAGTGAGTTAGTTGGGTGCTTACTAAAAAATGAAAGTGTTGAAAGACAAAAGCTCTCTTCCTCTCTCTACCTCTCTCTTTCTCCTCCTTCCCCTTTCTTGTGCCTTGGGGTGAATGTTGGAAAAATGCAAAGTATACTTCCAAAAGTGAAAAGTTCAGAAGGAAAAAATCGAGCCGGTGTGCAAGCCAGAAAAAAGGTACGTTCGGATTTAAATTATGTTTTTCAATTATTTTAATTATAATTATTAAATGCACTTCTAATCTCTGTTTTATTTATTTTTATTTGTATGAACTGCGAGGAACGGTATCGATCAAGTGAGCAAAAGGAAATGTACTAAAGGTGTCAGTCGCCTCTATCCAACCGAGTAGAGGTGCTATGGGCGGAATCACCGGACGTTAGCTCCGGTGTATGTGAGTATTCCGAAAACTTAAATAGCCTTAAGGCCCAAAACCCTTGTTGTATTTTGCGAGCTCCCAACCTTAGGGCCCTGTAAAAAACCTTAGTTTTTGTTTATTATGCATTTTAGATTCAAAATTACTTGCAAGTTATTTTTGTTCTGCTATTTAAATTTTATTTAATTATTTTAGAACCCAAAACCCATTAGTTTATATTTGCGCATATGTCCAAAAGGGTTAGTGACAGTAATTATCATCCTACAAATATTAGTGACACTTAAGGACAAAAATTAAGAACGGATTTTAGAGAACTTAGATTTAAGAATCATGCATCATTTAGGAAAGAAAACACTAAATATAAAAAGCTTAGTGACACCTTACTTTAGATTTAGTAAATATCTTTAATCCAAACGCAGTCAATCCTAAATGGCACTAAAACAATCATTAAAATTCTCTTTCAAAAGTTGAGAACTGCAACTACAAACAAATAATTCAAATCAACTATAAAACAAATGTATGAGTTAAAATTATGGAAATTGGTAGGGGTAAATTAATTGTTAAATTAAATTAAAAATCATTAGAATCATAAAAATTATAAGCTTATAACCAAAATAATCTTAAATAATAATTTTTAAAGAAAGGTTAATAAATTTCAATCAATTAAATAATATGAATAATAAAAAAATGAAAAAAAATATAAAAATCTAATGAATCATTAAAAACTAAATAAAATCTTCAAAAATTCAATAAATCATCAACAATGTCATACATCAATTAAAATATTAATAACTCTTTAAATAACCTAATTTTCAATCATTAAAAAAATTCAATAAATAATTAAGTTAAATATTCTAAAAAAATGATGTTTAATTTAAACACCTTAAATAACCAAACTCATTAATCAAACTTTAACAATTAAAATTCAATTTAAAACAAACTTCAAAATATTAAAGACACTAGAACTTAAATCTGAACATAAAAAATTCTCTTAACCTTTCAACAAATTAAATTTCAATCAATTAGAAAATTTCAACTAAAATAAACTTAGGATATATCTAAACCACACAGCCTACTGCACACACTTAGATTTGTTTGTTAGGACAACCGACTCTAGCTTTAGATTAGACCTGTGTTTATTTTTTTGCTACTGTGTGACGGGCTTTCTCGTGGTTTTCACTACATACTGGTTGTATTGATTAGTGTGTTTGTTTATTTACTTACTCCTGCAATCTGAGAATTAATGTGATGGACGATAGATTACCCCTAAGTTAGGAATGATCTAGATACTCACAGAATTTTATGCAGGTGGTCATGCTCGTGCAGAGCTAAATCAAATGGGGCAAATTAAAGATTTAAACTGACACAATTTTCTGCAGGTGCAAAATGCTAAGCCCCCTTAAAATTAAAAGAGTATGGCCAAGTGTGGTTGGTAAATTTAATTTAAATGCAAATATATAACTATTTAGGATGATTTTTATTATAAACTACTTAGGATAACCATGTAGGTGGTCTAGATTTTTTTTTATTTTGAAGTGTAATGTAAATGTGTTTGAAAAGAGTTGTAATGTAAAAGTGACTTGAAAGTGGGATATCATATTCAACTCGGAATTCAAAGAGAAGAGAATATCTCTTAGGGAAATGTTCTCTTCTATTTGGAAAGTCAAGTTAGGATGACTTTAATATCCAAAGGGAAAAAAAAATACCCCTTCGGGGACGAGTTTCTTTTCATTTTGATATCTAAACCCGGCGAATTCAAGGAGCTCGCAGAAGGAAAGAAGGCTAAGGAGAGAAGACGAAGAAGTGAAGAAAAGAAGAGATATCCCATTTCAAAATCACTTGCGTCAGTCTTAGGATTAGAATTCAGGTTTATTATCAGTGGTACCCGGCCACTTTACTTTTTCAGCAGACCCTGGGTTGTAAGTAAAATGACACTTGCCATATGAACTTTGGGCATTATATTTTGGATAATTTAAATTTGATTGTTGGCATTGCTTGTGCAGTAGAATTGCCTGTTTTTCTATATTTTTTGCATGACGTGTTTTATTTTAACCTGGATACGATCGGAGTTTTTATGAGGGTACAATAACAACAACAACATCAAGCCTTTGTCCCACTACGTGGGGTCGGCAACATGAATCCTTTTTCTCCATTGTGTCCGGTTCAAAGTCAAATTCTCGTTTAAATCTAATAAAGAAATATCATTTCTAATATTTTCTAATCAAGTCTTTTTAGGTCTACCTCTACCTTTCTTAACATAAGTCAAATCTAATATCTCTACTTTCCTAACTGGGTCATCGGAAGGCCGCCGTTTTATGTGACCAAACCATCTAAGGCGACTCTCTCTAATCTTATCCTCTACTGGAGCTACTCCAACCTTTTCACGTATATGCTCATTTCGTATCCTGTCTCACATAAAAACTCTAATAAAATTTTTATGCTCACATAGAAACTCTAAAGATCGAAGAAATAAGCTCGGGACCGCCGAGAGCCAGCATATATGCATTTTATTATTTTCTCTTCCTTGTTAGGCACCTCCCTGCCTGCGGGTTCTGGCAGACCACCTAGTCTATTAGGGTACAATTCTGTCAAGGGGATATTGTGCAATCTCTAAGGAAAAATATATTTTCTAAGCCTGATTTTAAAACTGCTTAATAATTATTTTATGTATTCGAATCAATTAACATGCATTATATTAGATACAAATTAAAAGAGTTTAAAATTTTAATTGCATTCTATTTTCAAACATCATTTACCCTACATAAGTTGAGGGGCCAATTAGGATTTGTCTTAGATATCGACCCCCATTTCCTCAAAACTTAAACAACGTCCATGCCCATCATTTATAAAGAGACTGAAGACATGGTTTTAAAGCGCCTAGGTGGTTAGCTAGCTCCTCAATCTAGGCTAGGGTAAGTCCAGATTTGCACTTTATTAGCTAGGTTCAAGTCACTACTTTGTAATACCAAATTTAGATTTAGGTTCTGATGCAGATTTTTAAATCTTAAATCCTCACCCTCTGGGAATATATTCTTAACTTTCTAATAAAATATCAACTCAAACATAAAAATTCTCTCCTAAAATGTAAAGCCCAACATAGGGTAGACTGAGGTTGCCTATGAGCTTCTCAGAATTCGGCACCTCCAACTTTTTCTCCTTTGACTTGCTAAGAACTGTTCAACATCGAGCTTTCTTCTTGAAAATTTTCTACTCCTTTCCTTGTCTTCTACTTTGTAATCAAAGGGTATGAAATCGCTGCTTTAATCGAGAGTTTTCTTAAGAGCACCCCTCCTAGGATGTAATTAACTATAGGAGCTTGCCCTTATAGGGATTTGAGAACTTCAGATTAAAATAAATCTTATTTTATTGCTATAAAACAAGGAAAAAATCTCTGGGAACGTAGATGTCTTTTAAAAAACTCATTTTTAATTTTAAATATACTTGTAGAATGTTATTATTGTCTTTTCAGATAATATAATATTCCACTTATTATATTCGATTTTAAAAATGATGAATTTTATAAAACCCCTTCTTATTTTTAGATGTCTTGAAGAATGTTATATTCGTCTTTTAAGATGATATAATATTCTCCTTGTTACATCTAATCAAAAGAAGGGATAGATTTTTAAAAACATATTTCTATTTTTAAACACATTCTAAAGAATTTCATGTTCATCTCTCGAGATGATATGTTATCCTTTGAATTGTGTTTGATCATAGAAATATCATTTCCCAAAACCCTATTTTGATATTAAATCCATTGTAGAATATTGTGTCAGTCTCCCGAGACTGTACTTTATTCTCAATGTAGTATTCGATTACAAAATTGGAGAAATACAAATCTGCGTGGCGATAAATTTCTCCCACACAGCGCCTATGGGAAACTAGAACTCAGATCATAAAGTCCTTGCAAAATAAAGGCGAAATCTCTAGCTAGTGTCTTATCTACAAACCCAATCTGCCTTTTGAAAATTTACCCCGGAACCTAATCCGTTAAAACTCCCCTGAAAGCAGGGGAGGCTAGGGCCCGAATTTTCGGAGCCCACAATATATATATAGTATCTTAAATTCTAAATATGTCATTTGCAATAATAATAATACTAATTATAAATAAGCTACTTCTAATCAACAGAAAATATTTTAAGAACTATTAATTTGTCCATATTCCGATTTCTGATGACATTCTAGTAACTATGGAATTATAATAATACATATATTATTTTGACAGTTCAATATCTCAAATTAAATGTGTCGTATCTGTTGACCCCTATATCTAAAACCACGCATAAAAGGACAAAAATGATGAACCAGGTAGTGCGCGGGTTGGTCCGACACCTTACTTGAAGGGTCAAATGATCTCCGATCGACAAACGGACTTCGCCATCGCGTCCGGAATGCTTTCAACCTTTAAAAACTACATTTTTTTTATCCAATTCGAAGCATTCAGATTGGCGGCGCTACCAGAGAGATTCAAAAGTTGCAGTGCGCAGTTCAAGAAAATTGGCCTCGTCGTCGACCAAACGATCTCCAATCGACGAACGGACTTCACCATCACGTCCGGAATGACTTCAACCTTTAAAAACTACATTTTTTTTATCCAATTCAAAGCATTCATATTGGTGGCGCGACCAGAGTGATTCAAAAGCGGTAGTGCGCAGTTCAAGAAAATCAGCCTCGTCGTCGACCTAATGATCTCCGATCGACAAACGGACTTCGCCACCGCGTCCGGAACATCCCAAATACTTAAGAATGACTTTTAATTTGATTGGATTAAATGACGTGCAAGAATGTCGGCATGAATTGCGAGGCAAAAGCAAAAATCGCAAGGTAATGATGCGCAAGCTAAGGAATTTAGCCCTCGGCGTCGACCAAATGACCTCCGATGACGAACAAACTGCGTCATTGCATCCGGAACACTGTCAATACTGTAAATTGACTGTCAATTTGTCCAAACTAAAATTATGCCGTGACTGACGAGGGTTCTAATAAAATAACGCATATTTCAAGGAAATTAAGGCTCGACGTCGACCAAATGACGTCCGATCACGAAACGGACTATGTCGTTGCGACCGAAATATCATCAATATCCTAAATCCACTATTAATTTGATCAATTATGATTGATCAATGGCATCAACACGTGTTACAAGATAATTATGCGTAAATCGAGAAAATGTAAGCAAAACGGGATGACTTTGGGTAATCAATGCATTGTTGCCATCTCAAATTAATGAAGATACTAACAATAGTATGTCATTATGAACATCACAAATCTATTTGGCCGAAATGGGAAGTCAAACAAAAATCTTAAATCGCATTTAATTTTTGTTACCTCGGGCATCGAATGGCTAAATCCCGCTGACGAGGGCAGCTGAAATCGTGTCTTGTAAATCACTCACCTCAGTCGAGCTCTCCTTGGTCGAATACTCCGCTCTTGATGTTAAAATGAAGCCAAGACCAAGTATCGCGTTGGGGGGGAAATGCGAACAAAATCCACTGTCTTCGATTCATCTCCACTACTTCCATGTTTTGGCCAGTCCCAACAGTAGAGCTCCAGATTTACTACAGCCGCTGGAGTCTTATTGCTGTTCGAATTACCTGTGCCGGTCTCCAAGCCCTTTCTACTTTCCCTTCTTTCACATACGGAGCCTCCACCCAACGTCTCCTTCACTCCACACTCAAGCTCCCAAGATCCCACCTACCCGCAAGCTTCGTCAAAATCTCTAGCTGTAGTTCTCATAAATGATATTTGGAAGGGATTAGAGTTAAAGCCTATCAGATATTCTAAATTCTCTAGTAGGATGGACTGAGATTCAATACCAGAGAAGCTTCTAAGTGATGATCCCTCCTGTGCTAAAATCCTCTAACGTGCCTTCACTCTTGCCGATCTCTAACCCAACTAGCGGTAGCTCCCCTCGTCAACTGTTGAAGCCACAACAACAGCCTTCCACAGCCAAATCACTCGACTGCTCCAGCTTGAGAGCCCGTCTCCACCGTTTGATCTGAGCCTGGCGGTCAAATCTCAGTCCCATTTGCAGTTGTCTAACTGCAGCCATAAGATCATTGTGCCATCAATTTGTTCCTTCCAAAGTCTCCTGCATGGAAGAAAAAGTGTTCTGGAAGTGAAAGTTTCTTCTTGCCAAGCTTCTTGTTTGGACAAAGACTAGGGGATGACGAGATGGTTTTGGAAATTGAGACTCCAAATGAAAGCCTATCTGATCCATTTGCTCTTGGAACAGATGATTTAATGCTCATGCCCAAGAAGAAGAAGTTAAAGGATTCATATGTGTCTCTTCGGAGGCGGCTGGATTTTGATGCTGGAAGTGAGTCTAAAAAAAAAATGTAGAAGGTGATTCAGTCAAGGATTTTGATGAATAGAATAAAAAATTAGCTCTTCTCCTCTATCAATCGTTCAATCTCAATAAGGAAATTAAAATGAAAGCTATCGTTCTCTATCACAAAGTTTGCATATCGTGAAGCTACAGACTATCTGTTGAAATAGGTGACGGATCGTCGCAGTTGGGCTTGGAAGAAGAAATCTGAAAAGGCAGTAGTTTTGACTGATTTTGCCAGTGCCGCCTTGCCTAAAAACAGTGAGCTTCAAACAGAAAAGGATGATGCAAAGAATGGGAAGTGTATACGAATTAAGATGGAATCATACACCCATCTTACCAGATTGGAAAATCAAGTGAAGACATTGACTGAGGATTCATTATTAGCTGAATCGGAGATAGCTACAAAGGGTAATCTAGTAAAGCAACATACAAAAAGTGGCAGAAAAAGCAGTCTCAGATGCTCTATCTGCTGAAAAAGTATTATTACTTTGTTTTGCTAATGGGGAAGGGTCTTCATGTTACTTTGGAATGTGCCCTCCAATCACATCCAAATATGTTCAAGCTAGAGCAGAATAAATACTCAAGAAAGGAACCCACATCGATCAGATTCTAGGTAATCTCTCTCCTTGGGCTTCTGTATTTGTTTTGAGTCCATGCCTATATTTATCAAGAAGCAGCTTCTTCTTTCTCTTGAGTCAGCACAATTATCTCAAATTGAAATCGAGAAACTACTGACTCGACTAGTGGAGACGGAGATGGAAGCAATGGCTAAAATGGCACTTACAAAGGTAAAAAGTTTAATGTCATCTGCCATTTTATTTTGGATATCTTGTACAAAAAAAGAACAAAAAAGAGATTTTCAAAAAAAAAAAAGAAAAGAAAAAGAAAAGAAAGGAAAAAGAAAAGAAAAAGAAAAAGAAAAGAATTTTGCAAATTTTGAGAACTTGTTTCGTTGTTTGCGGCGGACCGGAAAACCGCCCATACACGCTTTCATAAGGGTGGTGGGATGGGACCCCGGTGCGGCGCCTACAACGAGGCGGGTAATCACCTAAAAATCCCGTTCTCGGCGTTCGTGTCGAGCCGACAAACCGCCTATACACGCTTTCTTAAGCGTGATGGGAAGGGAACCCGGTGCGACACCTACGACGAGGCGGGTAGGCCCTATACACGCTTTTCTTAGCGTGGTGGGGACGATCTTAAGTACCCGCTCGCGGGGAAACAACTGCTTTTCTCTTGTAACAGGCATGTTTGAAGACCCATACACGCTTTCTTAAGCGTGGTGGGGGATTGAAGACTTTACACGGCCACGGTGTCCTCGATAGAGGACACCGACCATACACGCTTTCTTAAGCGTGGTGGGAAAGGCCCAGTTTCCCGTAATTTCCTCTAAACGGGGGAGACGCCGGGAGGCTGCCGAAATTTTGACTGAAGACAAGGACTTGGACTTGAGCTTGGACTTGAACAAAATCTAAGTGACTTAACAAAGAATTGAACCCAAGTAAAATGAAATTGAATTGAGATTAAACTTGAATCAACTTCGGACCATAGTGGACTTATGAATATTCAAACTTGATTTGGACAACAAGACATGAACTCAAACTGGACTTGGTTTGAACAACAGGGGACCATAGTTGAACTTGAACTCGAGCTGAACAGAGGACTTAACTTGTGTAATTTGAACATGACTTGAGCACAAATTGAACTCAAGTCAAATGGGACCAAATGTTATTGAATGAGGACCAAGCTTGAACTCAAATTAAAATGACAACAAATTAAACATACAAGTTGAACCATATGAAGGATGGCATGGCATTAAAGATAAAACCATGATTTACAAAATAATGAACCCCAATTCAATTACAAGTGAGCATGTATAAGCAATCATTTCAATTGGAGAGAAGAGATTGATGAGTTTAATATCAAGTTCGTTGCAAAGAACTTGTAAGTGTCATTTGTTTGCAAGTGACAAGAAGAGCTTGAAAGGCATGACTTGACTTCAAGGCTATGATATAGATACTCTTTGGGGTTATGATTTCTTGACCTGCAATATTAAACACAACTCATTCCCAAACAACAATCAACAAGAATTATAATAAATGGGGTAACGTGCTTGCAAGCAACATTACAAAACTATAAGAAACTTGTAATGAACAAGTCTTCGAACATGAGCTTGCGAGTCAACATGCCAAACTCCTGCAAGTACAAGCCATTCACAAATGATGATGAAATCTATGCAATAGATTGACTTTAGGTAGTTACAACGACTACAGGGATGAAGGAATATGATAAGATTCCTATCATCAACAAAAATTCAACTCCAAGTACCTACTGATGATTAGCAGCAACAAGCAGTGAACGTTACAACGCCCTCGTAGACAATCACCATTCAGCATCAAGCGAATACATCAAACCTCTACAAGTAAAAAGAAGATCTGCAATACATATAATCTCTCTACGAGTACAGATGTATGTAAAACATGTCACTCATGGGTAGATGCAGAAAGACTTCAGTAAATGCAGTATCCTGAAGTCAATTCCAATCTATGAATGAAAACATCTACCTGCCTACCAGCAACAGTTGTAGAGAGCGTACGACGCCACGCCACCGGATCTGCAACACTCATACAAGCAGACAGAAGGCGTCTACAAGTTACAACGCCACGCCACCGGATCTGCAACACTCATACAAGCAGACAGAAGGCGTCTACAAGTTACAACGCCACGCCACCGGATCCGCAACTTTCATGCAAGCGGACAGAAGGCGTGTACAAATATTCCAAGAATACCCCCGCACATGTGCACTTTAATTTGTATACACATAGGTACCCTAAAAGGGGAAAATATAATCTGAACCCGCATGGGCCCCGGCGAGCGTGCTGTAGGAACACACGTGACGTCTAGGGATGCTGCGCGGGTCAATAAATTTGAACCCGATCCTCCTAAAGCAAGTAAACAGGAGTTGACAAGGTTCAATAAATAACTATAAAATGCTCCCCAAACACCTGCATGGGCCCCGGCGAGCGTGTTATTGGTACACACGTGACGTCTAGGGATGCTGCGCGGGTTAATAAGTGAATTCAAGTTCGAGCCCGATCCTCCTATACGGGTAGATAGGAGTCGACACGGCTCGAACCATTAAATAAATATGCAGTCGTGAGATCGACCGAGATATTTATTTTATACATTCATATTAGGTCTTCAAGGCCTATAATCAAGTGAATTCACTTACAAAGGGCATAAAGCCTATGAAACCCGATCCTCTGTCAATTACTAGATAGAGTCGATAAGGTTCAAAATACAGAAATATGAATGACCCCATACCCCGATGATGGCCGCGTTGATTGCAGATTTCAACCGGAGGGGTTAACTTCAAATATTTCAAAATGCCTCCCAACTTCCCAAATTTCCTGTAAAATCCAAAATCTCCAAAAATTCCAAAAATCCCATACTCCAAAAATGTTTAAAAATATTTAAAACTGAAATCCAATCATCAATCACATAAAGCAAATCCATCCACCCTCCGCAACAGTTTGCCGAGGTGGACAAATATGAAAAATACTTCAGCTCACATAGAGCTAACGCCTGGTCGAAAATATCACTAGGATCCATTCTCAAACAATCTCCTGCCAGCAAGGACGTGGTACGAGTCCTCTAACCGGCAGTTTCGCCGCCAAATGGCACTGCAGGATAAACGGTTATGACTCGGGGCCCTCTGAACCAGGTGGTTGCCGCCAAATGGCACCATTATATTATGGTTATGGCCAGAGCTCGTATGCTCCCCAATGGCATCAAATCCTTGAGATATGAATCAATAGGATATGATCGATAGGGCACAAAGCCCTCTGTTAGCTAAGGTGGATTCAAATTTGTCCCCTTAGACAAACACTCCCCCCAGGTCTACAAGGTCCCCTTGGACGAAGCAACCCATGGCTGCCGACAAGGATCCTTCTGTCAGGTTGGATCGACTACCTCCTCTGACTAAGTAGACCAGGGACCACGATGGCCCGGGACGACGGAACCATGGGATCTTGATCGGGTCTATCATCCATTCCCCCACCATCCGCTTTAAGTGCAAGATGGTGAAAATTTCTATTTCAAATATCAAATCCCTCAATTTTCCAATACCCTAAACCCATTGCTGCTACTATATGTCAGATGCACGTATCTATACGTATCTGATCGACGACTAGCCTTAATCGAAAGTTCTCTCTCGTTACCGGGAGGGGTAATTAACTATAGAGGCTTGCGCCTATAGGAAACCAGAACTCAGATCATAAAGTCCTCGCTAAATGAGGGCGAAATCTCTGGGTAGTGTCTTATCTACTATCTCATCTGCCTTCCAAAATTTACCCCGGAACTTAAATCGTTAAAACTCCCCCCGAAGAAAGCAAAAAATGCGGGCGGAGGCCGTGGCCGAATTTTCGGAGCCCACAGATTTCTGGCGACTCCGCTGGGGAATGGTTTCTCTTTCCATCTTTGGCTAGTCATATAAGTGCTATAGTAGTAGCAAAAAAAAAAAAATATTAATGATAATATTGAGATATATACGGTGAACATCAGGACGTGACACTTGGTCTAAAGATCCGTCACTGAAAGGTCCCGTTAGAGAGAGAAACAACCATCTACTTTGATGGTGAGCAAAAGAACATCCAAGATATGTACGGTGAGCATCGGGGTGTGACACTTTGATGCATATCCAAGAATCCACTACCGAGAGGTCCCGACATGAAGAAAAAAAATATAGAGTCCAACATCTCTGGAGGAAAAAGATATGTCAAAGAATGGTGTGACATCTAGTGTACATCCCTAGAGATCCATCATTAAAGAAATTAATCAAAAGTGGGTCCTAAATAAAACCCCTACAGATAATTTTCTTGATGGTCGACATCTTGAAGAATCCTTCAAGAAATTCCATCGCTTTTCAACTATATCCTCTCAGACTAAAGAAGATCTTCGCCCGACCTTCATCAGTGCCCTTCTGCTCGAAGAACAAGTAGGGGAGATAAAAGAACTCCCTTGCGAATTCAGAGACTGCTTTTCCTAGACACATGCAGAGATACCCGGCTTATCTCCTGATGTAGCAGTTCACAGATTGGTAATTAAACTAAAAGCAGTACCCGTTAAATAAGCTCCAAGGAGAATTAAAGAAGTACTACGCCTGAAGTTGCCCGAAGAAGTATTATGCTTAATGTACTATATTTTTCGTACATGCTTATTAGCATAAGCCTTTTATATTTTGAAATTCTCTTGTGTTGCAAGAATGCATTTCAAAATCTCCCTACAAGACAGGGGGCATTTTAAATATTTATTTGGGTTGACATCGTGCTACGCGCCGAAATCCCCAAATAAATATTTAAAATTATAAAATCTCAAAATTATTCTATTCTGAAATGTCCCTGCGAGACAGGGGGCATTTTAAATATTTGTTTAGGTCGACATCGCGCCGCATGCCGAGATCCCCAAATAAATATTTAAAAATTACAAAATTTTAAATCTATTCTATTCTGAAATGTTCCTGCGAGACAGGGGGCATTTTAAATATTTATTTGGGTCGACATCGCGCCGCATGCCGAGATCCCCAAATAAATATTTAAAAATTACAAAATTTTAAATCTACTCTATTATGAAATGTCCCTGCGAGACAGGGGGCATTTTAAATATTTATTCGGGTCGACACCGCGCTGCATGCCGAGATCCCCGAATAAATATTTAAAATCATCAATGCAAATATTCTTTTATACTGAAGAATACAACAAATTCTTTTCAAAGTATATGCAGGTGAGCTTCAAAAGATTGAGACGCCACCTCCTCCAACAAATCAAGATTTCAAAGGTCAGAAAGAGACTTTTGTAACTACACACTCTAATAAATTGAGCCAGAACAACCTGAAGTCTTCTAACAGCCTGAAGCTTAAGGTTCGAATGGGTGTAAGAGGTCGGATCCAACACGCCCAAATATGGCCGGATCGCTGGCAGCTCCGTCTACTCAACACGCCATAAGAAAGGCCGTAGTAGCGGAACCCCCACTTCGTCAACCCGTCAGTAGGGACTGTAGGAAGTACGAAGGCAAATTTGACTCGATAAGTTCAAGTGAGCATAGTCTACTAAATTCTCCTAATTGACCGGAGAATCAAGGTTCCAGTGGGAAGGAGAAATATCGAACAACTACCGAATGTGCGTAGGCTCCAAATCTTCAACCACAAAAGAAGACTCCAAATCTAACAACTTCAGCAAAATCAGCATTGGGAAGCATAATTCTCATAGCTCGAGTCTGAAGCCTGAATGGGTGTAAGAGGTCGGATCCAACAAGCCCAAATATGGCCGGATCGCTGGCAGCTCCATCTACTCAACACGCCATAAGAAAGGCCGTAGTAGAGGAACCGCCATCTCAGCAACAAGAGGACGAAGAGCTGTCAAATCCCAGTTCTCCTGATCTGATGAACTCAAGTGACTCAGATTAAAGTCTCCTCAAGTGGTTAAGGATCACGATACTACCTTTACATTTGGTACTATCAATCAAATCCAAAACCTGCAAATCCTTCAACAAATCCGTAAAGCATTAAGCTAAGATCGAAGGAACTTTTCTTCAACAAGTCCGCGAAAGCACAAAGCAAAGGACCGAAGAAATTATCCCAAAGTTCATGAAAAGCTTAGGGATGAACTAAGAGGATTCCGTCATCGACAAGTCCGTCATGCACAAAGCTCTGGACCGATGACTTCTCGCCATCGACCTATTACAAACCTAAAAGGTTTAGGTCACCGGCATCTACTCCTTCATCAAGCCCGCCAAAGCTAGATGCAAAGGGCCGAAGGTACAAATCTGCTGCAAGTCAATGAAGACAAATCAGATAATTCTCCATCAATGTCCGCAGCACAAAACACAGGACAGAAGGAACCAAAATCTTAGGAAAGCCAAAGCTATGAAAAGAAGTATCCTGAATGACTTCTACAAATGTCCCTAAAGACTGGGGGCATTTTAAATATTTATTTGGCTCGACATCGCGCCGCATGCCGAGATCCCCAAATAAATATTTAAAATTTCTTGCCGAAATACAGTTAGAGGAGGAAAGAATAGAAGATCCTCCATAAACTGAATGTGCCATCAGCAAAAAGTATAATCTGAGCAAGATACAATCAGTAAAAGTGATAGAAATATCACATCTACACATGATGACAGTAAAAGAAGAATGCAGGGAGGGGCAATGTTATCTACTGACATCGACCTACAAACTGATGCTCTAGAGACCTAAGTACGAAGTGCTCTGTCACTATCCCACGGATCTCTACTGGACATAGAGCAATTATATCAACTACACCAAAGATTACGAGTGCATCCAAAGAGCTACAAAGACGACGAGACAAATTCTTGAAGATCTATAAAATGAAAAACTTTAGTGTGACATCCAAGCAAACTTTTGGAGATCCACTAAATGAAGACCTCTATGTGACATCTATAATAAATATCTAGAGATTCACAGGGTCAATCAGCATGCAACAAACGTGTTTCGCTCCAGACGCGTACCACATTTGTTGGGGGGCATTTGTTGACCCCTATATCTAAAACCACGCATAAAAGGACAAAAATGATGAACCAGGTAGTGCGCGGGTTGGTCCGACACCTTACTTGAAGGGTCAAATGATCTCCGATCGACAAACGGACTTCGCCATCGCGTCCGGAATGCTTTCAACCTTTAAAAACTACATTTTTTTTATCCAATTCGAAGCATTCAGATTGGCGGCGCTACCAGAGAGATTCAAAAGTTACAGTGCGCAGTTCAAGAAAATTGGCCTCGTCGTCGACCAAACGATCTCCGATCGACGAACGGACTTCACCATCACGTCCGGAATGACTTCAACCTTTAAAAACTACATTTTTTTTATCCAATTCAAAGCATTCATATTGGCGGCGCGACCAGAGTGATTCAAAAGCGGTAGTGCGCAGTTCAAGAAAATCAGCCTCATCGTCGACCTAATGATCTCCGATCGACAAACGGACTTCGCCACCGCGTCCGGAACATCCCAAATACTTAAGAATGACTTTTAATTTGATTGGATTAAATGACGTGCAAGAATGTCGGCATGAATTGCGAGGCAAAAGCAAAAATCGCAAGGTAATGATGCGCAAGCTAAGGAATTTAGCCCTCGGCGTCGACCAAATGACCTCCGATGACGAACAAACTGCGTCATTGCATCCGGAACACTGTCAATACTGTAAATTGACTGTCAATTTGTCCAAACTAAAATTATGCCGTGACTGACGAGGGTTCTAATAAAATAACGCATATTTCAAGGAAATTAAGGCTCGACGTCGACCAAATGACGTCCGATCACGAAACGGACTATGTCGTTGCGACCGAAATATCATCAATATCCTAAATCCACTATTAATTTGATCAATTATGATTGATCAATGGCATCAACACATGTTACAAGATAATTATGCGTAAATCGAGAAATTGTAAGCAAAACGGGATGACTTTGGGTAATCAATGCATTGTTGCCATCTCAAATTAATGAAGATACTAACAATAGTATGTCATTATGAACATCACAAATCTATTTGGCCGAAATGGGAAGTCAAACAAAAATCTTAAATCGCATTTAATTTTTGTTACCTCGGGCGTCGAATGGCTAAATCCCACAAATCCCGCTGACGAGGGCAGCTGAAATCGTGTCTTGTAAATCACTCACCTCAGTCGAGCTCTCCTTGGTCGAATACTCCGCTCTTGATGTTAAAATGAAGCCAAGACCAAGTATCGCGTTGGGGGGGAAATGCGAACAAAATCCACTGTCTTCGATTCATCCCCACTACTTCCATGTTTTGGCCAGTCCCAACAGTAGAGCTCCAGATTTACTACAGCCGCTGGAGTCTTATTGCTGTTCGAATTACCTGTGCCGGTCTCCAAGCCCTTTCTATTTTCCCTTCTTTCACATACGGAGCCTCCACCCAACGTCTCCTTCACTCCACACTCAAGCTCCCAAGATCCCACCTACCCGCAAGCTTCGTCAAAATCTCTAGCTGTAGTTCTCATAAATGATATTTGGAAGGGATTAGAGTTAAAGCCTATCAGATATTCTAAATTCTCTAGTAGGATGGACTGAGATTCAATACCAGAGAAGCTTCTAAGTGATGATCCCTCCTGTGCTAAAATCCTCTAACGTGCCTTCACTCTTGCCGATCTCTAACCCAACTAGCGGTAGCTCCCCTCGTCAACTGTTGAAGCCACAACAACAGCCTTCCACAGCCAAATCACTCGACTGCTCCAGCTTGAGAGCCCGTCTCCACCGTTTGATCTGAGCCTGGCGGTCAAATCTCAGTCCCATTTGCAGCTGTCTAACTGCAGCCATAAGATCGTTGTGCCATCAATTTGTTCCTTCCAAAGTCTCCTGCATGGAAGAAAAAGTGTTCTGGAAGTGAAAGTTTCTTCTTGCCAAGCTTCTTGTTTGGACAAAGACTAGGGGATGACGAGATGGTTTTGGAAATTGAGACTCCAACTGAAAGCCTATCTGATCCATTTGCTCTTGGAACAGATGATTTAATGCTCATGCCCAAGAAGAAGAAGTTAAAGGATTCATATGTGTCTCTTCGGAGGCGGCTGGATTTTGATGCTGGAAGTGAGTCTAAAAAAAAAATGTAGAAGGTGATTCAGTCAAGGATTTTGATGAATAGAATAAAAAATTAGCTCTTCTCCTCTATCAATCGTTCAATCTCAATAAGGAAATTAAAATGAAAGCTATCGTTCTCTATCACAAAGTTTGCATATCGTGAAGCTACAGACTATCTGTTGAAATAGGTGACGGATCGTCGCAGTTGGGCTTGGAAGAAGAAATCTGAAAAGGCAGTAGTTTTGACTGATTTTGCCAGTGCCGCCTTGCCTAAAAACAGTGAGCTTCAAACAGAAAAGGATGATGCAAAGAATGGGAAGTGTATACGAATTAAGATGGAATCATACACCCATCTTACCAGATTGGAAAATCAAGTGAAGACATTGACTGAGGATTCATTATTAGCTGAATCGGAGATAGCTACAAAGGGTAATCTAGTAAAGCAACATACAAAAAGTGGCAGAAAAAGCAGTCTCAGATGCTCTATCTGCTGAAAAAGTATTATTACTTTGTTTTGCTAATGGGGAAGGGTCTTCATGTTACTTTGGAATGTGCCCTCCAATCACATCCAAATATGTTCAAGCTAGAGCAGAATAAATACTCAAGAAAGGAACCCACATCGATCAGATTCTAGGCAATCTCTCTCCTTGGGCTTCTGTATTTGTTTTGAGTCCATGCCTATATTTATCAAGAAGCAGCTTCTTCTTTCTCTTGAGTCAGCACAATTATCTCAAATTGAAATCGAGAAACTACTGACTCGACTAGTGGAGACGGAGATGGAAGCAATGGCTAAAATGGCACTTACAAAGGTAAAAAGTTTAATGTCATCTGCCATTTTATTTTGGATATCTTGTACAAAAAAAGAACAAAAAAGAGATTTTCAAAAAAAAAAAGAAAAGAAAAAGAAAAGAAAGGAAAAAGAAAAGAAAAAGAAAAAGAAAAGAATTTTGCAAATTTTGAGAACTTGTTTCGTTGTTTGCGGCGGACCGGAAAACCGCCCATACACGCTTTCATAAGCGTGGTGGGATGGGACCCCGGTGCGGCGCCTACAACGAGGCGGGTAATCACCTAAAAATCCCGTTCTCGGCGTTCGTGTCGAGCCGACAAACCGCCTATACACGCTTTCTTAAGCGTGGTGGGAAGGGAACCCGGTGCGACACCTACGACGAGGCGGGTAGGCCCTATACACGCTTTTCTTAGCGTTGTGGGGACGATCTTAAGTACCCGCTCGCGGGGAAACAACTGCTTTTCTCTTGTAACAGGCATGTTTGAAGACCCATACACGCTTTCTTAAGCGTGGTGGGGGATTGAAGACTTTACACGGCCACGGTGTCCTCGATAGAGGACACCTACCATACACGCTTTCTTAAGCGTGGTGGGAAAGGCCCAGTTTCCCGTAATTTCCCCTAAACGGGGGAGACGCCGGGAGGCTGCCGAAATTTTGACTGAAGACAAGGACTTGGACTTAAACAAAATCTAAGTGACTTAACAAAGAATTGAACCCAAGTAAAATGAAATTGAATTGAGATTAAACTTGAATCAACTTCGGACCATAGTGGACTTATGAATATTCAAACTTGATTTGGACAACAAGACATGAACTCAAACTGGACTTGGTTTGAACAACAGGGGACCATAGTTGAACTTGAACTCGAGCTGAACAGAGGACTTAACTTGTGTAATTTGAACATGACTTGAGCACAAATTGAACTCAAGTCAAATGGGACCAAATGTTATTGAATGAGGACCAAGCTTGAACTCAAATTAAAATGACAACAAATTAAACATACAAGTTGAACCATATGAAGGATGGCATGGCATTAAAGATAAAACCATGATTTACAAAATAATGAACCCCAATTCAATTACAAGTGAGCATGTATAAGCAATCATTTCAATTGGAGAGAAGAGATTGATGAGTTTAATATCAAGTTCGTTGCAAAGAACTTGTAAGTGTCATTTGTTTGCAAGTGACAAGAAGAGCTTGAAAGGCATGACTTGACTTCAAGGCTATGATATAGATACTCTTTGGGGTTATGATTTCTTGACCTGCAATATTAAACACAACTCATTCCCAAACAACAATCAACAAGAATTATAATAAATGGGGTAACGTGCTTGCAAGCAACATTACAAAACTATAAGAAACTTGTAATGAACAAGTCTTCGAACATGAGCTTGCGAGTCAACATGCCAAACTCCTGCAAGTACAAGCCATTCACAAATGATGATGAAATCTATGCAATAGATTGACTTTAGGTAGTTACAACGACTACAGGGATGAAGGAATATGATAAGATTCCTATCATCAACAAAAATTCAACTCCAAGTACCTACTGATGATTAGCAGCAACAAGCAGTGAACGTTACAACGCCCTCGTAGACAATCACCATTCAGCATCAAGCGAATACATCAAACCTCTACAAGTAAAAAGAAGATCTGCAATACATATAATCTCTCTACGAGTACAGATGTATGTAAAACATGTCACTCATGGATAGATGCAGAAAGACTTCAGTAAATGCAGTATCCTGAAGTCAATTCCAATCTATGAATGAAAACATCTACCTGCCTACCAGCAACAGTTGTAGAGAGCGTACGACGCCACGCCACCGGATCTGCAACACTCATACAAGCAGACAGAAGGCGTCTACAAGTTACAACGCCACGCCACCGGATCTGCAACACTCATACAAGCAGACAGAAGGCGTCTACAAGTTACAACGCCACGCCACCGGATCCGCAACTTTCATGCAAGCGGACAGAAGGCGTGTACAAATATTCCAAGAATACCCCCGCACATGTGCACTTTAATTTGTATACACATAGGTACCCTAAAAGGGGAAAATATAATCTGAACCCGCATGGGCCCCGGCGAGCGTGCTGTAGGAACACACGTGACGTCTAGGGATGCTGCGCGGGTCAATAAATTTGAACCCGATCCTCCTAAAGCAAGTAAACAGGAGTTGACAAGGTTCAATAAATAACTATAAAATGCTCCCCAAACACCTGCATGGGCCCCGGCGAGCGTGTTATTGGTACACACGTGACGTCTAGGGATGCTGCGCGGGTTAATAAGTGAATTCAAGTTCGAGCCCGATCCTCCTATACGGGTAGATAGGAGTCGACACGGCTCGAACCATTAAATAAATATGCAGTCGTGAGATCGACCGAGATATTTATTTTATACATTCATATTAGGTCTTCAAGGCCTATAATCAAGTGAATTCACTTACAAAGGGCATAAAGCCTATGAAACCCGATCCTCTGTCAATTACTAGATAGAGTCGATAAGGTTCAAAATACAGAAATATGAATGACCCCATACCCCGATGATGGCCGCGTTGATTGCAGATTTCAACCGGAGGGGTTAACTTCAAATATTTCAAAATGCCTCCCAACTTCCCAAATTTCCTGTAAAATCCAAAATCTCCAAAAATTCCAAAAATCCCATACTCCAAAAATGTTTAAAAATATTTAAAACTGAAATCCAATCATCAATCACATAAAGCAAATCCATCCACCCTCCGCAACAGTTTGCCGAGGTGGACAAATATGAAAAATACTTCAGCTCACATAGAGCTAACGCCTGGTCGAAAATATCACTAGGATCCATTCTCAAACAATCTCCTGCCAGCAAGGACGTGGTACGAGTCCTCTAACCGGCAGTTTCGCCGCCAAATGGCACTGCAGGATAAACGGTTATGACTCGGGGCCCTCTGAACCAGGTGGTTGCCGCCAATGCACCATTATATTATGGTTATGGCCAGAGCTCGTATGCTCCCCAATGGCATCAAATCCTTGAGATATGAATCAATAGGATATGATCGATAGGGCACAAAGCCCTCTGTTAGCTAAGGTGGATTCAAATTTGTCCCCTTAGACAAACACTCCCCCCAGGTCTACAAGGTCCCCTTGTACGAAGCAACCCATGGCTGCCGACAAGGATCCTTCTGTCAGGTTGGGTCGACTACCTCCTCTGACTAAGTAGACCAGGGACCACGATGGCCCGGGACGACGGAACCATGGGATCTTGATCGGGTCTATCATCCATTCCCCCACCATCCGCTTTAAGTGCAAGATGGTGAAAATTTCTATTTCAAATATCAAATCCCTCAATTTTCCGATACCCTAAACCCATTGCTGCTACTATATGCCAGATGCACGTATCTATACGTATCTGATCGACGACTAGCCTTAATCGAAAGTTCTCTCTCGTTACCGGGAGGGGTAATTAACTATAGGGGCTTGCGCCTATAGGAAACCAGAATTCAGATCATAAAGTCCTCGCTAAATGAGGGCGAAATCTCTGGGTAGTGTCTTATCTACTATCTCATCTGCCTTCCAAAATTTACCCCGGAACTTAAATCGTTAAAACTCCCCCCGAAGAAAGCAAAAAATGCGGGCGGAGGCCGTGGCCGAATTTTCGGAGCCCACAATGGTTTATGAATATTCCTATTCTTTGAGTGAGACTGGTGATCACCCTTCTTAGAAGAGAGGATAACGTCATCTTCTTAGCCTACTAGATAGACAAATTTGATGAAAGATATTGTGGCTAAGCATCATAGTAAATTGAGCAACTTAGGGTGTTATCATTTCCTTTTAGGTACCCCTGCAAAGCTAAACTTCTGAGCATCTTTTTGGGGGTAAGTTTTGGATGCCTCCTTAAAGTCTAGTTGTAGACATCACACAAGGTAAGTTGTCTATCCCTGAAAGCTAGCCTTGAGCGTCTCCACAGAGATAAGCTGTTAGATGATACTACTTTCATACTCCATGTTCAAGCCATAGGATTGGCTTTATGTATTCTTCTGCCATATTTTATTCCTTTTCAAAAAAATTTTGCACGAAATATATGTCTGCATCACGCCACCCCACTCATATAAGCAGACTACTAAAGCGCTAACAAACAACAAGTACCAATGAGCAGACACAAGTTTGTTCATGATCCGAAAGTGGGAGTGAAAGTATTGTGATATTCTGATATACTAGCTATTCATAAAGCTTTTAGAGAATGTCTACATACTGGGATCCTAGCTTATGATGAATAGTTTTGTCTACAATGTGGGATTCAATTGGTGAGTTCTTTTACATGCGGACATAGCACGCTTCGAAATTTTAGTGGTAAAGCGGAAAATATATTCTGTTTGACCATATTAATTTTGATGTGGATATTTTGGATACTTTGGTTCCTTGAATTCATTCATATATACCCCAAATGGATTCTGGAAGTGGCTAATTATATATGAAAAATGTGTTTGGCCCAATATGATGTGGTTGATCATCATTTATTCCGAAGCAATATGCCTTCACTCTTTTTGTGGCGTTGCCGTTTGTTTCAGTTTTCTACCTCATAGCTGATCCCTATGAAGTTTAGAAAACTTGAATTTTACTTAATATTCCCTAAACCTTAATCTTTTGTGAAGAAACAAACGTT
Organism: Dendrobium chrysotoxum; assembly: GCA_019925795.1. Taxonomy (NCBI): domain Eukaryota; kingdom Viridiplantae; phylum Streptophyta; class Magnoliopsida; order Asparagales; family Orchidaceae; genus Dendrobium; species Dendrobium chrysotoxum. The sequence continues at coordinate 263,020 of JAGFBR010000817.1, forward strand.
AATCTCTTACATCGACCTTTGTCCAACTTTGAACTTTCTGCTAACTACCTTCAAAATATTTCACATTCTATAATTTGAGTGGTATTGCAACCATGGAATGGCATAAATGGCAACCTTATAGTGTGCTCAGTGATTTGATGCAGCTGCGTGCCCATGTCGGCCATCATAACAGTTGCATTGTGTTCTCACTAACTGTTAAATTGTGTACTGGAGATGGAGCCTTGGGGTTCTATCCCAGTGTCAGTACTGTGGGATCAATTGCAGGTGCAGGAATTGCGCTTCATTGCTCCTTTTCATGTTTTACCTGCAGTTTCTTTTTGCTTTGATGTTCTGATAGGGTGAATATTTTAGAGGCATAATGGCGACAAGTTGCATTTGGCTTGTACAATTAACAGCGTGGTGGTTTAAGTGGAGGCTTTATTCGAAGTTTTAGCTACTCTCTTTCCAGTGTGAATGTAATTTATGTGTTGGTGCTTCCACTGAAGTTAGTGATGCTTAGGGAGATTTGGAAGCGTCTTTGAGAATATGTTTTTGGCGATGTTCTTAGGACTAGCTATTTCAAACTACTAATAAAAATGAAAGAGCCCAAAATACACATGATCAATATTTTATTTTTATTTAAACATTATATAACGTTTTGTTTTAAAATGAAGAAACAATTCATTTAATTGTTATTGAATGAGAAATGATCATTTTAATGGGTATTGAATGGACGTTAATTCAATATGAAAAGATTATTTGAATGAATTTGCTGACATTAGAAACTGTTGACCAACAAATAAAGAACAAAAAGGAGCAAAAACCCCATACCTCGTACCCGTCGGATCCAAAAATTCTGCAGAAATCCCGCCGAAGCTTGTGCGTAAATCCCGCCAAAGCACTGTTCACTCGGCGCCGCTCTGCGATTCCTGCTCAAATCCCGTCGATTCGCCTCGGCTCTCGCCCCTTTTGCGTCGTTAAATACCGACCAAAGAGAAGCTCTTCCACAATCGCAAAAAAAAAAAAAAACCTTCGAATCCCGTCGACCCCGTTCCCACGACACTCGCTCCCTTCTCTCTTGTTCGCAGAACCTCCGACCCTATCCCCCTCTCCCACTGACGAAGCCGACCACAACCCCAGGCCGAAACCAACGGGAGCCGGGCAACACCTTCTTCCTCTCTGTCTTCGGAATCCTTCCGATCTTCTGCTCCAATTGAAAGCTCCCGCTGAGCTTTTCACTGTGCCGAAGACCTCCTCCTTTCTTAGCTGCTTCGCTTCCCACACAACTCCAGGCGACCACCAGAGCTTCCAGCTTCGCCTCTTGCTGATGTAGCCGACCCTTCCTATACCCGAGCTGAACTCCTTCATTCATCCAGAGCTAACTGACGTCGGTCTCCACCTTACCTGTAGCCGATCGCACCAGTCCCGACCTCGTCAATCCCCAACGGGCTTCCCAACCGCAACTCCAATGCCGAACTCCACATGACCTCTTCTCACAGCTGGACCGATCTACCTCCTTCCCTAGTCGAACCCTTCTAGGGACTTCTTGAGAGAGAGAGAGAGAGAGAGAGAGAGAGAGAGAGAGAGAGAGAGAGAGAGAGAGAGAGAGCCCAACCTTGCCGCAAAGCCACTATTCCGAACTCTTACTCGTGCTTGGCAGCCGATCTCTAGTCCCTTTTACCTATAAGCTGAAGTCTCACTCAATCCCTCCTCAAATCTCCTCATAAAGCCCACTCATCCACTCAAACTAAACCTAATAGTCCACAACAACAACCATAGTTGTAATTAATCCTTCTCCATGTCTGAGAAGCAACAAATAAAGAGAAATGCTCACAAATTAGATGGCATGGGGATATAACAAAAAATTATGCAAGTAGAAAATTCTACGTTATTCGAACAACATCCTTAGGATATGCACGAGTCAGGCCCATGCCCACTCCATGGAAATTACAGAATTCTACCTTACTCTAACGTGGTGGAAGCATCATTCTAGCCCATACCAAACTTACCTTCACCCATATTGTAATGATGATATTGTAACTTTGACCTTCATCACGGTGGTGATATGAGTAAGGCCAACATCAACTGGTGGTTCCACCCCACCACAAATAATGATATCTTGCCTCAGACCAACTTCGCTTTAATTACAAGGTTTGGCCTATACCAACTATTATTAGGATAGTTATAACATTTTGAGTAACATCAAAGGCAAAGAACAAAGACACCAACAATCACCATCACAGAAGACAAATTTATAATTTGATTAATTTCACCTATGTTCACGTCCGCACAGAGAATACATATTTGATTAAGGATTAAAAGGGGACTACATTAAATATTTTTTCATACAAATTAAAAAAAAATTAGAGATATCACTTTTTTAATGTCAATAACTAAAACAGAATACAACCATTTGCTGCCAAAATGAGGGATGGACATACAAAAAAAGATGTTAATGATGTCACCACTATCGTCTTCCTGAAATCTGCTGCAAGAGCTTTTTCCTCTCTTTTTCCTCATAATGATTAAAAAGCATAAGCTCGTGCCCCCTCTCCCTCCTCTGTATTTTCTTGTGATTGTGAGGATATTTTAATAGAATGAAACAATCTCCTTATATAGTGTTTAAAGGTTATAAAAAGCAAGTTGAAAATATTAGATAAGTGCAGATAAGTAACATTATGTAGCAGATATGCAAAAGATGATGATTAATAAATTTATAGAAGTTAGTTAGGGAGTGATAAGTAAGAAACTAAATGAGCTAGGTAGAGAAAATTTATTTTCACATCTATAGAGAATTTATCACAGCTTAATAATCTCCCACTTGAAAATATAATTTATGGCATACCTATTTAGTGGTCAATGTTTCAGACACCCCTTTATATAACAAATTCATATCATCATTAATAGAGATTAATTAAGATTTTGCAAAGCCACAATTTTTCAATAGGTATCATAGTTATAAGCATATCAAAAAAAATTTCTACTATTTTGATTTTGACAAGTTGTAAGGTATCATCTTCTAATAAGTTGTGTGTGTAATAGTATTTTGACAAGTTGTAAGGTATCATCTTCACATAAGTTGCATATATTCCTTGTCCAAAAGTAGAAGGCAACATTTTTTGCCAAGTTACAAGCACTTTGAATTTTAAAAAAGAGTGACATCTCCTTGTAATCGGTTCAATTCTTCTAGAAAGCCTTTTAGGCAGACTATCTCATTGCTAGTTTTGATGACAACTACGTATTTAGCTTCAGTTGTTGATAATGCAATAACCTATCTCTGTGACACCCAACTAATGTCGATGCTACATAAGGAGAAGATGTACCCAATAGTACTTATATGTATATCTAGATCTCCTCCTAGATTCCCATCAGCATATCCCTTGTAAATTCAAATCAGCCTTTTACAGCTCAATGAATGATTAATTTTACCTTTCAAAAGCATAGAATCCAGTCTTCCAATATTCCTTTCTTGAATTTCATATGCATCAACTGACAATTCTCCCTGCATGTCCAATGTCTAGTTTTATGCAATTCATTGCATATATTAAAGAGCCAACTGCTTATGCATAAGAGATTTTAACCATATAATCTTTCTCTTCATCGATCTTTGATGATCGTTCTTTTGAAATCTTAAAGAGACTTAAAAATGGTGTGCTCAATCAATTTTGCTTTCATCATATCGAACCTATCTAGCATATTTTTAATGTTTTGAGCTTATGATTGGTTTAAAATACCTATAGTCTTGTTTAGATCTATTCACGTTCCAAAAATCTTCTAGGCTTCCCTTAGGTCCTTCATATCAAATTCTTTTAACAACAATCTTAAAGATACTTAGAAATGATGTGTTCATCAATTTTGTTCTCATCATATTGAACCTATCCCACATATTTTTAGTGTACTTAGATTATGATAGGTTTAAAATACCTAAAGTTTTGTCTAGATCTATTCACATTCCAAGAATCTTCTTGGATTCCCTTAGGTCCTTGATGTCAAATTCTTTTAACAACAATCCTTTCAAATTGTTGGTCTTCTCGAAGTCAAACGATGCAACTAATATACCATCAATATATATAAGAAATAGTCAAATTTCAAAATGAGTCTATCAAACTTCTTACATGATTGGCATGGGGCTTGTTTCAAATCATATAGACTTCTATTAGGCTTACAAACCAGATTTTATTTTTCTTAAACAACAAAGCCTTTGAGTTTAACCATGTAGATGTGTTCATTAAAACACCAACAACATCAACATCAAGCCTTTGTCCCACTACGTGGGATCGGCTACATGAATTCTTTTTCTCCATTGTGTCCTATTAAAAGTCAAATTCTCGTTTAAATCTAATAACGAAAGATCATTTCTAATATTTTCTAACCAAGTCTTTTCAGGTCTACCTCTACTTTTCTTAACATAAGTCAAATCTAATATCTCTACTTTCCTAACCGGGTCTAGGGGTGTCAATATCTGACACAACACGAAAACCCGACCCGAACCCGACCCAAAAATTTTGGGTTAGACCCGACCCGTTTCCAAAATAGGTCGAATACGGGTTCCCGGATTCAACCCGTTTGAAAAATAGGTCGGGTTCGGTTTGACCCGACGGGTTGTCGGGTCAACATGAAAACCCGTTTGAAATGACTGTCCGGCTGCCCGGAGAGCTGCCCTCCCCCTGCCCGGCTGCCCACAGACCTGCCCGACCCCTACCCGCGCCCTGCCCGCGGACCTGCCCACGCGCCTGCCGAAGCTGCCCACCGCCCGTGTCTGCCAGCACGCGACCGCGCATCGGAGGCTGCCCGCACGCCCACTGTAGCTGCCCCCGCGCCCACTGCGCCTTCCCGCGCACCCGCTGAGTCCGTGAACGCGCACCCGCCCGCACGGCAAAGCCAGCCGCTCACGTCCGCGTCCGAGCCCGTGTCAGCGCCCCTCGTCCGAGCCCGCTTCCCGTGTCGGGTCGGGTCCAGGTTCAGATTTCCAACCCATTTTCCTACCCGGGTCGAGTTAGGGTCGACCCGTTTGAACGCGGGTCATTCCGGGTTCGACCCGAACCCGACCCATGACCCGAAATTGACACCCCTAACCGGGTCATCGGAAGGCCGCCGTTTTAACCATGTAGATGTGTTCATTAAAATACCATGAAAAAAAAACAATTTTAACATCCATGTACTCTAGGTGTAAGTCTTCTATAACTATAACACTAAACACTAACTATATGGTTATTAGTAAAACCATGAGAAAGAAATTTTTAGTAAAATCAATTTCTTCATTTAGTTGAAAGTTTTTCACAACCAATCTTTCCTTATACATTTTGCTATCATTTTGCTACTTTATAGAACTATTTATTTTGTAAAGCTTTTTATGTAGCTTAGTTAATGTCTATGTTTTGTTTTCGTAAAGAGAATATATCAATTATTTTATTGCTAGCTCCCATTTAAATAAATCTTTAAGTTCTTCAACTTATTCATAGCATTTTGGTTCATCTGCATCAATCAGTAACAAATAATATAGAGATGGAGAATAACTATTATTAGACATTGGAATTTTTTGTAGACATTTGAATAACTTTTGTCACAAGAGTATTAGGCTAAGGTTAATTTTATCATTTTCAGTTGTCTACTGCCTTTTATCAAAATTAAAGGGCTCTCCCAATTCAACATGCCCTGTATTGGATGTCACTTTTTCAATGTTTTCCCTTGCTTTGTACATTTCAGTTTCTTTGAAATAACATTCCTGCTTCTAATTATTTTTTTAGCTTTGAATGTCCCAAAATTTGTAACCAAAATCATTAGTACCATAACAAATAAAATAGCACTTCCTTGAGTTTGAATTAAGTTTTTCCTCATAACAAGAATGTAACATTGCTCAACTTTAATGTGATTCTACAAATTATTTATTGAATCGCATCATCAATGCCTACAATATTTCAGAGCTCATCATTAACAAAATATACTTGGTCATGATAGCCTAAATAGCAAGTTATCATTAATTCTTAATAAAAAGAAGAATAGAATGATTCATTTGAGTCCAATATATATTATTTCATTAGACTATCAACATTGAAGACCAATTCATATTGAAATTTTCCATAACATTATTCACAATTTCTTCTTTTTTCTTTCGTCCTTATTCCTACTTTCTATCATGACAATCTGTCATCATATGTCCTATCTTTCCAAAGTACCAACATCCACGTAGACAATCTTGAGAATTACTTTTGTTATGATGTGTAAAGGCTCATCTTTTGTGATTTGGATCTATCTCTATCTATATGATTTTTTTTATTTTTTTTTTTTTGAGACCAATTTCTACCATCAAAATTTCAAGCAAAGGTAGAGATTTCACTTATATTGTGTCATTAGATACATTCAATAAGAATGAGGTCTCTAACATCATTTAACTCCAATTTGTTTGAACCATAAAAGTGGCGAACATCTATTATTATATTGCTAAATATTTGAGGGAGCGGTGAGAATGGACTTAAGGCATCAATTTTGTAATTAATGTCATTAAAGTTGATATCTAGAGAGCTCAACTGACTTGTGGACGAATTAAACTTCATAGATGTGCTCAACAACAGAGGCACTTCAAACATCCTAAGGTTATAAGACTTGAGCATAAGATGTAACAATAGAGGGCTTCTCATATATATCTACAATGCATTCATCATGCATATTGTGGTCTTTTCATTTAGACCATTGAAGACAACATTTTTTATCAGGGATAAGCAATTAACTCCCAATGCTTGCCTATATGTGAACTCCCAAGCAACTTGATAAATAGCAAAAAGCTTTAATCCCTTATGAAACTTTGTTTAATAAAAGAAATCTTATATTTGCATCTTCCAATAACTTAAATATTGGCCATTAAATTTTTCAATCTTGACCTTTCCATCCTCCGTTGCTTAAATTTTTATAGAACTTAACCAAAACTCTGATATCAGTTGTTAGGATAATGATTGAATTTTGAGCAAAATTAAATAAAGATGGAGAGCAAATGCACCAAAGATCACAATCACAAGAAATAAGTTTATGTAATTCAATGAGGTTCACCTAAGTCAACGACCGCACAAAAAATAAATATTTTACTAACAGTTAAAAGAGGAGTTCATCTAAGAATAAAGAATAGATATATCACTTTTTCTATGTGACTAAGAAGGAATGCAATCATGTTTTGCGAAAATGAGAGTTATATGTCGAAGATGTTGATGATATTGCTTTTACAGTTTTCCCATCCCAAAAAATGGTTGCAGGAGCTCCTTCCATTCTTCCCTTCTCTATTGCAATAGCTTCTCCTTAATATGGCCAAAAATCTTAAAGTCCCTCTCCCCTGTCCCTCTTCTGTATATTTTCTTGTAGTTGTGAGGATACTTCAACACAATACAACCACCTACTTATACAATACTTAGAGGTGGTAGGTAACAAACTTAAAAATATAGATAGATAGTGCAGATAACAAAATGTAAATGTTAGAAGAGGAAGATAATAAATTTATAAGAGTTAGGTCAATAGTGGTTAGTTAGAAACTTCTATGAGTTAGAGAAATTAATCCCAACAACTCAACAACCATTGCTTCCGCACAAGCGATAATGACAATATTGTTGCTCCAGTTACATCATAGCAATGGTATACCTTTAACAAGCTCAATTCCACTTCAATGTCTATTATGACATAGCTCCACCCAATGGAAATAACAATGCCAAAACTCCAATCCAACAATGATAATGATGAAAGCTTGTTGTTAATTGCTAGAAAAAGATTGGAAGAATCCAATTCAAAGCTCATTTTGATCTATTGTTTTAGTCAATCTCAAGAAAAAGGGATACAAGAAAAACTTTTTATCAATCCGAACTCAACATCACTTGAGATCTTTAAACCTGAGCGGCTGAGCCTATAATATGATACCCGAAAATGCTTTCCCTGAGTCCTATTATAGTTGCTAAAGGGTGGCAGGAAACTATCAAAGATGTGGCCTTGATCATTTTCTCATAACCACTTGCCGAGTTGTACCACTTACACATCATTGATATGTTTTGGAGATCAAATCGGCACCCAAAACAGCCGCTAGAGCAAAATCAGCACTAAACAGCAAAAAACAGCCACCAAAATCAAGAGAAAACAACAATGGTATGCAGGATGACAGGATCTAACTAATAAAGCTGAAATAACAATCTTCAATCAAAGAAACACAATAGATAATTGCTGATTCACTGTTCAAGAGGTGAATCGGCTCTCCCCCAATTTCCTAGCAGCAACTAGGAACCCAAAATCACCTAAGAAAATTTACTTCAGAAAAATTCTTCACATAATCCCTATACAACTTTCTCCCTTAAAACCAGTCCTAATCCCACCATAAATACACCTCACATTTCCTCCAATGATCTCCCCTTAACTTTTTTCCACCATAAATGTACCTCACATTTCCTCCAATGATCTCCCCTTAAACTTTTTTCCTCCTATAGGTTTGAAATGAGATGCTGGGACCTACAAAACAAGAGCCTTATGGCTCTTGAAATGAGGTGGGATCCACAGCCGTATCAATACTCCCCTCCCAAAAAGTCACTTTATCCTCAAGGTAGTAAGAAGGAAATTGCCTCTGGATAGTGTTGTAGGCTTCCCATGTCGCTTCATATTCTGATAAATTCTTCCACTTGATCCCCTTGTTTCCTTGGCGCACCCATTGCACCTCCAGTGGTTCTAATACCTCTATATCTTCTGACAATATAGCCGGTAGTGTGGGAAAGGGTGTATGGTCTCCAATGGCTCGTCTTAGCTGCGAAACATGAAATACTAGATGGATGGTTGAAGTTGGTGGCAACAGTAGGCGATAGGCGACTGCGTCAAAGCGCTTCACAACTTCATATGACCCAAAGTATCAAGGGGAAAGCTTCTCATTCCTCCGTCTACCTAGAGCTCTTAGTCTGTAAGGTCGTATCTTTAGATAAACTCTGTCACCAATCTCAAACTGCACATCCCTCCTATGTTCATCTGTCTGCTTCTTCATAATTTGTTGTGCTCGTAGTAGATGTCCCTTCAATTCAGCCAAGATTCGGTCTTTTTCTCCCAAGTACTGCTCTACTGACAATACTGGTGTATTGTCAATGCCCATAATGTATCAGATGAGGGGGATATCTCCCATATAGGATTTTAAATGGCGTTGTCTGGGCTATTGTATGATATGAAACGTTATACCAGTACTCTGCCCAGGTTAGCCATTTGACCCACATATTTGGGGTATCCGAGACAAAGCAACGAAGATAAGTCTCCACACTTCAATTTACCACCTCCGTCTAGCCATCTATCTGAGGGTGGTAAATGGTACTCCGCTTCAGGACAGTCCCCTGCATCTTAAATAGCTCCCTCCAAAAATGGCTCAAAAGACCTTGTCCCTATCAGACACTATGAACTCGAGTATGCCATGCAAATGAACCACATCTCTAATGAAAGTGGCTGCCACTGACACTACACTGTATGGATGGTGTAGGAGAATGAAATGAGTCTATTTGCTTAATACATCCACCACCACTAGAATCACAGTGACTCCTTCTGACTTAGGCAATCCCTCAATGAAGTCCATAATCACTTCTTCCTACACCTTCTCGAGTAAAGCTAAAGGTCGTAAAAGATCACTTGGATCCATAGCCTAATATTTGTGTCTCTGGCATGCATCACAACTGACCACCATCCTCTACATATCCTTCTGCATACCCACCCAGTACAATTTCATTGCCAGTCAATGATATGTCTTTTGGATTCTTGAATGTCCCTCAGTAGTTATGCCATGAAACTCCTACAAGTGATGGATGTATGGTGATGTCCTGGTATAGCAACTTCTGACTAACCAAGGAATAACTAGGATGATATCCTTATTCTACAGTAAATCTCCTTTGATTTTACTCAGCTCCTCATCCTGCTCACTCTCTTGCTTCAAAACCTCCCAATCCAGCACCATGGGGACCGATAGAGCCATAACCTGAGGATCTTCAAAGCGTCTGGAAAGAGCATCTGCCACTTTATTTTTTAACCTGGGCTTGTATTGGATCTCAAAGTCATACCCCAACAGCTTGGAAAGCCATTGTTGATGCTCCTCTGTCACCATCCTCTGCTCTAGGAAGAACTTCAAACTCCTTTGATCAGTCCTGACTATGAAGTGCCACCCCAACGGGTAAGGTCGTCGCTTCTGAATTGCTAACACAATCGCTATCAGTTCCTTTTCATATAATGATTTCAGTCTGGCCCTAGCAGTTAACACTTGACTGAAATAAGTTATGGACCTCTGCCCTTGCATGAGAACTGCTCCCAACCCATAACCTGATGCATCAGTCTCTATTACAAATGATTGGCTAAAATCCGGTAGTGCTAACACAGGGATACTAGTCATGGCTTTCTTCAACTGCTCAAATGCCTAAGTGGCTGCCTCCCCCCATTTGAAATTATCCTTCTTCAGCTGCTCTGTGAAGGGTCATACTATAGAATTGTATCCATTCACAAACTTCCTGTAATATCCTGTAAGTCCCAAGAATCCCCTTAGCCCCTTCAAATTTTTAGGCACTAGCCACTCCACCATTGCCTCTATCTTGGTTGGATCCACTGACACCCTAGCTTGAGACACTATATGTCCCAAGTACTCCACTCTTTGCGGCGTAAAAGTACGCTTCTTCAAGTTAGCATATAGTTGGTGCTCCTTCAAAGTTCCCAACACCATCCTCAAGTGCTCCTCCGACTTACTATAAATAAGGATGTCATCAAAGAATACCAGAGCAAACCTCCAAAGATAAGGCTTGAACACCCTATTCATGAGTGACTGAAAAGTGGCAGGGGCATTAGTAAGGGCAAAAGACACCATCAAAAACTCATAGTGTTTAGTGTCCCTCATAAGTTTTGAAAGCTGTCTTGTGAGTGTCTTATGGTCTAATTTTGATCTGATGATATCCGGACTTCAAATCGATCTTTGAGAATACCATCGAACCATGCAATTCATCTAGCAGCTCATCAATGACTGGTATAAGAAACTTGTCCATCATAATCTCCTTGTTCAAGGCATGATAATCAACACAAAATCTACAATTGTCATCCTTCTTCTTCACCAACACGAAGCTAGAAAAATGGCTCACACTGGACTTGATGATCTAAGCTTCAAGCATCTCCCGGATCAACCTCTCAATCTCATCATTTTGGACATATGGGTAGTGGTATGGTTAGACACTAATGGGAGTGACTCCTTCCTTCAGAATAATAGCATGCTCGTGTTCCCGTGGATGAGGTAATTCTTGGGGAGATTGGAATACCTCACTAAACCGCTAGAGAAGCGGCTGAACCACTTCTGGAATGTCCTCTATCTCCCAGGCATCTCCTCCCTCCAAGCTTTGGAGCTCCACCAAGAATCCCAATCACTTACCTTGTATGACACGCACCATGGTTTTCAAGGAAATCATTGCTTTGGATAAACTAGGGTCACCCTTAATCACCACCTTTCACCCCTCCACCTGAATCTCTATAGCCAAGGCCCTCCAGTCCACCTTGGTCTCCCAAAGTTTGTAGCCACTCATACCCAAGATCAGATCTGCACTTCCCAACTCTAGTGGAAGAAAATCCTCCCTTATGTGAATCCCCTGCAACTCCACCACCAATCCCTGACAGATACCCCTGCTCTTCTCCACCTTCCCTATGCCCATTATCACCCCAAAACATCCCATGTCTACCAGCTTTAGCCCAAGCTTATCAACCACCTAATTAGATATAAAATTGTGAGTAGCCCCACTATCCACCAAAATCGCCACTGCTTCCCCTCTTATCTGTCCCCTCATCTTCATAATATGATTCAGGGTGAATCCCACTATATAATTCAATGAAACCTCCGCTACCTCCAAGTGCAAGGGCTCCTCTTCCTCTACCACTTCTCCTTCTGCCTCTACTAAGCTTATCTCCTCATCACAAACAAAAAGGACTTGCAAGATACGATTTTAACACCTATGACCCAGTGTAAACTTCTCGCCGCACCTAAAACATAGCACCTTAGCTCATTTGTCCTGCAGCTCTATATCAGTCAATCGTTTAAAGTTCCCTCCAAGCCGAGCTCCCAAACCTTTCTCCTCTGGATCTTCTCTTTGACCAGATATAGTCAGCACCCTAGGTGCAAGGAAGTTGGTCGTCGTGCAGTAAGAACCTCCAAAACTACCACCTTTGCTACTCTCAAGTGAGTTCTTGTCCTCTATCAACTGGGCTAACTTCATGACCTCTCCAAAGTCACGGGGTCTTCCCACCCGCACGGCGGTTCTCAGCTCTGGCTTGAGTCCCTTCATGAAATTGCACTCTAACACCTTCTCCGGTAGTCTCCCTAAACATCCCGATGGATGCTGAAATCTCTCCCTATACTCCATCACCGTTCCCACCTGATTCAAAGCAAAGAATTGTTCATAATAGTCCCCATCCTGCTTGGTTTGAAAGAGCTCCAATAAACGGTCCTTTAACTCCTCCCATGAACGGATCAGGTACCTCGTCTCCCTCCATTGGTACCATGACAGTGCCTTCCTCTCGAGACATAGAGCCGCCACCATAAGCCACTCCCGTTTCATCAAATCGTTCACTGTAAAATATCTCTCTACTGTATAGATCCACCCATGCGCATCCTCACCTTCAAACATCGACATTTTCAGCTTACTAACCTTCAGATCTACCTCACCCCAATTTCCCCTTCAGCCCCCCATGCCTCCCATGAACCGAGCATTGTTGTCTCTCCACGATTCTCTCTCCTCCCTTCTCCTTTCATATCCCTCTCTTCCTTCTCATTCAGCCCATCTGTTTTCTTCTTCCCATTCCCTCCTACCTCCATATTCCCTATCCATCCCCCTTCTTAGTAGAGGCTCAAGGTGGGGTATTCCCTCCTCTCCTAAAATTTCCACCTCTCCTTCTCTCCTTAGCATGTCATGTCCCTGATTCCCTCTTGCTTCCGGCGGAGCCACTTTAGTTTGAAACTCCAACATCCGCTTCATCAACTCCTCTAGATTCCTAAACCTTCCTTCCAAGGCTGAAAAATGCTCATTCAACAACCTCACATCCGTTCGCAGCAGCCCTACTTCCCCCTCCAACTTTTCTTCCAACGCCTCAACTCTTCTCCCAGCCATCAGTCTCAAAAACTTGCTCTGATACCAATTTGATATGTTTTGGAGATCAAATCAGCACCCAAAGCAGCCACTAGAACAAAATCAGCACCAAACAGCGAAAAACATCCACTAAAATCAAGAGAAAATAACAATGGCATGCAGGAACAACACTAATAAAGCTAAAATAATAATCTTCAATCAAAGAAACACAAGATACAATTGATTCACTATTCGAGAGGTGAATCGACTCTTCCCCAATTTCGTAGCAGCAACCAGAAACCCAAAATCACCTAAGAAAAATTATTTCAGAAAAATTATTCACATAATCCCTCCCATATACAAACTTTCTCCTTAAAACCAGCCCTAATCCCACCATAAATGCACCTTAGATTTCCTCCAATGATCTCCCCATAAACTTTTTACTCCTATAGGCCTAAAATGAGGTGCTCGGACCACAAAACAAGAGCCTTTTGGCTCTTGAAATGAGGTGGGATCCACAATCGTATCAATCATCCACGTACTTTCAAATGTCACACAGAGTACTCTTTGGCTCTAATTCTTTGATTGGGGCGTCTAATCCAGACTCAATAGATGAATGGCTATGATGCACCTTGTCAATGATCCTATGAACAGTCAGTGATCATAAAGAGGCACATCAGACCCTATATAGCTTGATCTTGGAGAATGCAAGTGGTATCCTAATCTTTCCTATAACCAACTCTGTCACCATAGTACAAGTAAAACGTCAAGTTAAATTTAAATCAGACAGGTACTTTCCAAATATGCCAAGTAGCATACTGACCCATATCGCAGATAAAACCAAGACCGATAGATTAACATAACCATATGTCTAAGAATCAACAGAACCCCGCAAATAACTATTGAACACAAGTAACTTATATACGTCGCCCAGTCGCATCAGATTTTGAAACAGCAGCTTTTGTGTACACGGCCAACACTTCCCAAAATTCTGAGGGTAAATGTCGGAAAGAAAATTATTCTCTGAGCCAACAAATAACGCTTGAACAAAAAAGGATTAAAAGAAAAAAAAACCAGAAACACCCAAAAACTACTTACAAAGCCACTGATAAAGATAAAACAAGATTGAACAATCAATTAAAATCAAAGAAATACTTCAGCTGAAGAAAATAATCACAACACCCAAAAGTCAGAGAAGGAAGAAAATTTTCCTTCCTGTAACTATTGAGTCAATCGATCTACATAGAAGAAAAGTAAACAACGGGCAGCCGAATCTAATCGGATTCATCAAAACAAATCTCATTAACTTTCAAAAGGGTTTGACATTTATCTATCACATGTCAAACTTCACCAGTCGATATTATAGGATCCCAGTTTCAAGTAGAATCTCACCGACAACGCTGGATCCGCCGGAACTTCCGAGAGGCATCGATCGTGTCTTTTTCTTTCAATCTTTCTCGCCGGCCTTCTTCTCTCACCGCGATGCCTATTCGTGCCTGCCAGGTTTCGGGAGATACGCTTTTGAGAGTAATGGCATGCTATTATTTTTGTGGACTAAAAATATAAATATACTGGAGCATTTTACTGAGCCACTGACTCCCATTATTAATAAATTTCTCATATGGCCATATATGTCATCATTCATTTCTAATATTACTAAAGAAATATAGGCCATATTTGAGAATAATTGATACCCATTGATTTCAAGGGAACTCCCATGCTCATTGAAATCAAATATTATATTTTTTGTATATATATATATATACATGTCACCCACCTAATTCCTAACAGAACACATTATCTTTTACATGATACTGGTCCATCACCTTTCACTAGAGGAATTCAATTTCCCTCTCCAAGCGAATTTCACTAGAGAAATTCCGTTTCCCTCCACAAGCGACTGAACTCCTCATTCTTTACGTTTTGCTAGTCCCATCACCCTTTACTAGCAAGATCCTCATCAACCTTTATTAGTGCATATGACACTAACTCCATGAATCTCCTTCCCTGATGGGATCCCATCGCAACCACTCTCAATGAGATCCTATTTCTACTCTCTCAATTTTTAGTAATGCACCTATCGAGACTTTCTCTTTATCGTTGAGGTCTTCATTAAGTCATTAAACAAATATTATATTAAGTAAATTGTAAAGTTTAGGGTTAAATATATTAATAAATAATTTAAAGTCTTACCATCTCAATATATATTATGACCATCATCACCATTATCCTTGTACAATAACCTATTAAACCTATCCCAACATTTTTGAACATTTTATATTGAAATTGCGTTAGGTTTGATATTTTTCCTTTTATGAGATTAATATTTTAACAATAATTTTATCTACTTGTCTAATAGGTGCATTTTCTAAACTTTAATTATATATGTTTGACTTTACTTTTGATGCACTCATTATATACTTCATTCACAAATAGTACCTATGGCACAGTTTATTACTGTATATTGATCCCTCTTCTGCTTTAAGAAGTAGTAAGAGAGCCGTCTCAAATGAAGCCTAAAACTAAATAAGTAGAGCTTCTTTAAAGAGAGTTTTCTCATATATGCGCAATATCTAATTAACATAGGAGCTTAATTTATAGAAAATTTTGCTCCCATAATTAAAATAAATCATATATATATATAAGCATTAATGATAAAAAATATGTAAAGAAATTTTTAATAGTTCCTGAAAATATTAAAAAATAGAAAGAAAATCCAACTAATGGGAAAAAAAACTAGAAAGAACTTTAGCCCATAGCAAACAATATAATCCAATGAAGAAGAGCCCTCCTCAATAAGATTTGATTAATGATATCCACAAAAATCCATAATACTGTTGATAAAATAACATGTTCCCTACAAACAAATGGAGGAGCAATGAAAAACAACAAAATAAAAAAATAAAAAATAAAAGAAAAATAAAAGAAAAAAAGCAAAGCTAATTAAAAGAAACAAGTTAGTCTAACTTAGCTTTGATTGAAAATTCAATTTATGCAACAATATTAAGCCCATATCCAAAAATATTTATAAATAGCTTAAACAACAAGCTACAAAATACCAACATAAATCATTATGAGTAATACTTAACTAAAGAAAGGACCACCACAATACAATCAAGTCCAAAATTGAAGGATAATTAATACTCCCAAAATATGATTAAGGTAACTGCAGTACAACCTTATGAAAAACCTACAAAAAAGACTCTAAAGCACCAAAAATAAGCAAATGAGAGATCGAGGGTAGAACCAGGAATAGCTCGGAGTGAGCAATTGTCCACATTGAAATTTTTTTCCCTTAGAAAATAAATATTTTAACTATTTTACCTACCTTCAATAAATGCAGTTGCCTAAATTTTAAGAAAATTTTTTTTTTCTATTTCAAATATATGATTATATATTTCATAATTTTATTTTGCCAACACTCAAAAAAGAACCTGATTTCACCCCTGTGAGAGTTATAATAAAAATATTGAAGAAAACAGATGCTAGCATAATATAGCTATAACAAATTAATGGCCAAATGGAAAACACCAAGTTCTAAAAATCAAATAATGGCCAAGAATCCCAAAATTGAACTGCCAACAAATGTAAAGTGATTGGACAACAACACTAAACTATATTGAAAAAATCTCAGCACAATGAAAATACTACAAATATACTGAGGACAATTGAACAAGAAAAGGTGAGGCAAACTCCAAGAACAAACTTCTACATTGCCTTAACCTAGCTAGACTCAACAAATAATTCAGGCCACCCAACCACAATCAACATGCTTATAATAAGGACAATCTAAAGTATAGAAATATTCCAATTAGAAGATTACCAAACAACTTAGAGAAATCTTATAGTGCAATGGAACCTATAATAAAAATAAATCTACCCAATAGATTACCAAACTTCCATAAGCATTGATTGCAATCTCATTGTCCAAAAGCCTCGAACTAATAATATATAGAAAATCTTTGAAAGCCAAACTTACCTACAAACGAGGAAATTAGTGACATAAGACCCCATCTTCAACGGCCAATTGCCATTCATAAACAACATGCCCCTTATGGCAAATATCAACAAAGAGTTCTAGATAAATGAGCCTATTATTTAGTTCTCAAATATAGAAAGCCCATATTATCAAGATTAAACAATCTTTTCAATTCTTAAGAATAGAAGTATGAGATAATTCAAAAATATCAGTTAAATTTACAGTTATTAGAGCTCTACAATAGCTCTACATATCTTTCTGGTGCGGGGTGACTGGTTACATGCTGACAATTCTTCAGCTGATGGTGAAGATTTTTATGAGGATTATTTGACTTCTCGATCGGATTTTCTTAAAAGGAATGGCAAACGTAGAGCTCGTAATTCCAAAAAGAAGTGATTCTCTTTTTGGTTTTGATTGGCTTTCGTGGACGGTTGTTCGTACTTTTGGGTGCTGGTTTGGTGCTGCCGTTGTTGCAGATGCAGTCTTTTTGGCATGATTTTTTTGTGGCTATGATGGGGTTGTTTTTCAGCCCGCCTCCCTGGATGGCCATCCATGATTGGCAATCGGATGGCGATCCTGAGCTTTTACTCATTTCCCTTACAATTTGCTTTTTGTCTTATATTGTGTTGTAGTAATGTTGTATTTTCTAGGTTTCTCTAGTTTTTAGCTTTGGTTGTATGCCTTCTTTTGGATGGAATAAAAAGTCTTATTATTGAAAAAAAAAATGAACTTCAATCCAAACTTTATGAATGGCTAATTTGTCATAAATGAATAAGGTATATTTAAAAGCAAATAATTTGGCATAAATAACTAAATACTAATTAAGAAGTTTAAGCAAAGATCATTATAACTTTATATCTATAATCTCTCAAGAGATCACCAACCATATTCATTCCCACCAATAGAACCATCAGTGTTAATTTTAATAATATCCTTGGAGGTTTCCTCTATTAATAAATCAACATAGAATAATTCACTTGATCAACACTAAAAGAAAAGGATGTATATTGAACACATTTAAAGCTTTTATAAGAGATCATATTAGCAATAAAAAGAGCTTTATGCTTAAGCTTTAAATCTAATTGTTATTCTACAAAAATTCATTTTAATCCCTTTATGCTTAGAATCATTTATGTCAAGTCAAAGATATCATAAAATATAAACATGAATGATAGTCTGAATATGATCCTTAGCTTTACAGATATTGCTGATTAATACATGAGAAATTAACATAAAAAACAGGACTATTGAAAATAATATATATCATACTAAATTCATACTTTTGAAGCAAGTGCACTATTAATTAAACATGAGAAACATTCTCCTAATGAAAACATCATTGACACTTGGAAGGCAATCCCTTTTGCTCAAGACAAGCATCAATATTTCCCCAACAATTTATTAAATTTCGCAGGTAAATAAGTTTACGGGCGGATTTCCATTTGAACCCCATCCATTGTTAATTAATGCGTAGGAAATCTTTTTCTGTTAAAAAACAATCCAACGTAAATGCTTCTGGCGAAATTCTGATAAATTTTCTTAGCAACCGCCAACCGGTGGAATTTGACCAGTTTTAAGTGGGCGTGATATGATGGTTTTACGGACGGATAGTTTCTGCAGGTACTACTAGCGGATAATCCATCGATTTTTTGCAATTTTTTCTGGCGGATTTTTCGCTGGTGTTACCGTAAGAATTTCCATTGAAATTTAGTTCGCCCAAAATTTTGTCATATATTGTTATTTTTCTTGTAGTGAACAAATCTCTTTAAAATTTTCTGACAAAATAAAAAAAACAAGATAAATAAACGTCTTGCTGCTTTATCAATTTAAAAATATGCAAATATCATTTCTCGCCTCAGATATATTCTCCCAAACTTCTTTTTCAGATTAAATCCACCATCTGAAGAAAGTTAAAAAATTAAACAATCACCCTCTTCTTCTACAAAACCACTGATTTTAAATATCAAATACGCAATGTAATCTTGAAGACATTCCTTAACTTATGAACCTCGCAAACTCCATTACCCCTTTGTTTGTATTAAAAGGAGAATCCAGCAAATCAATAACAAACTAATCATCTTGCCAGAAAAAAAAATATAAAATAAAATAAAATAAGTGCCCCATTACAATAATGACTTGACTTTAATTTTATTTTTGGGATTTTTGAGCTAATTAAAGCAAACTCACACACACATCGCATAGAAAAATTTTGAACACAAGACCTCTTGATTAATAGCCAAAACTCCTAACCAATAGATCAAAATGAGTTACATGCTTGACTTTAATTTTACACAGACATTTCAAAGTAGAAGCATTATCCTACTTATAATGGTAGTTCAAAGGATGCTTCTTACTCGTAGAGATATGAATATCTTGCTTTATGTTTGACACTCATATCCATACAACGGCGACCTAATTGCACTTTAAAAAAAAAAGTTGTAAATATGTTTACATTAGATCCCCTTATGATACACAACTCATATTGATCTGTTGGTTGGGAGCTTTGACTATCAAGTTAGAGGTTTTGGGTTCGAAGCTTACACATATATATGATGTGTATGTGAATTTGCCTTAATTAGTCTAAATATCTCAAAAAAATCCGCTTACAGCATAGTGCTTTTAGGGCATTTCTTTATTTAAATCACTCAATTTTGTTTGTAAAAGTTGTGCCATCTATATATTTATTCTTCTCTATAAAAAATAAATATATTTTAACACATCACATATAAATGTCATTGTATTTTTTAATAATATTGAATGATAGTTATTAACATCCTAAAGATGAATATTATTTATATAATCTTTATTATACTAATTTTAAATCGTGTATATTCTAAATACTATAGGTACTATACTAATTTTTCACTTAGGTTTAATGGATGTCTCATCCATTTGAACTAATTCATTTACAAGAAGCATATATATATATATATATATATATATATATCAATGCAATTCACTTTAAATATTCCTTATAAGTTGGTCCGTAATCAATAAAAAAATATAGACTCAATGTTATTTTTGATATAATTTTATTACGATTGAAAACTCTTTGGTGATCCATAACTATTTCAAATACTTTTTATTGCCCCTAAACTTATTAATATCAACATCTTATTACAATATTACTTAATGAGTGTAACTTAATCCTCATTAAATAATAATTAATTTATATTTATTATTTATTATATAAACTCTCGCTATTATATTTTAACATAATAGATCAAAATTTAGAGTCTGTTTGGGATAGTTTCCTCACTACTTTGCTTTTCAAACATCAACCATGATTTTCATTTGACAATTACTTTCTTGCTGCTTTTTGACTGCTTTTCAAAAATTTCTGCGGTGAAAATTTGATTTTTATAACTATAGTAGCTAAGTTACTTCCCTCACAATAATTTTATAATCAACTTTACAAAACTTTATAGCCATTCCAAATAGACTCTCAGGAGCAGAACCCCCTCAAAAAAATTTTTAAAAAAATTAATTAAAAGATTTTTTAGGTAATTTGTTCATCTTCATTCATTTTTTAGTCTTTATTATAAGAGTTTTTAGGCAATTGCAACCCCTAAAAGTTTTAAAATAATATAGTCTTTAGGTAATTGCCCCGCAACAAACAGTAAAGAGAATTCGTCATTGAATTCTAAAAATATCCTTCAAATCAAAATTTATTCCGAGGGCCCCGCAGGGGCGCTGCCCTTTGACCCCGCGACCTGACCGGGCAGGTCGAACCCCGCCAGGGGGAGCTGCCCTCTTGGACCCCCGACATATATGCCTTATAAGTTGGCCCCCCCTTGAAAATTAAGGCTGGTTCCGCCCCTGTAGACTCTTAGACAAACTTGAGAATTTTTACTTTTCATTCATTTATATTTATTATTATATTCAATATACCATTCAAAAATAGCATCTTCATTAAAACACTCATTCAATAATTTATAAAAACAACATTCTTCATCTTTTCATATATCATAAATTTTAATCAAAATTTAATCACCTTCATTAATACATCTAATTTGATCCTCATCATATTATAAATAATTTATATTTACTAATATGCCACCCAACAAATTTTCCTGACTAAATCCTAACCACATCAATTTACTAAAAATCTCTTCTGTTACACCCTTCAAAAAAAAAAAAAGTTACATTGATGAAGTCCTCATTGAGGAGAGAAGCAATACTCCAAGGCTACATACGATAGCACTCACCACTCAGAAAAAAAACCAGAGAAAATGTTCATTCTTGCAAAAATAAGCTGACACTATTACATAACAAATATCATCTTCAAATAGCGCATGATAACTAAAGCCGCATAAGCAAGGCCTAGTTAAGGACCTGTTGATGCCGCTTCAAGGTTAATTGTTCTTGTTTCACTGGACTTTGATAGAGAGCCAGAATCCAATGCCTCTTTGCTTTTTCCCCATAGAAGAATATAAAGGCCAGATATTATAACAATAGACCCCAGGAGGCTGCATTTCGAAAACAAATAGTTACCAGTGTGGCAGTGTGTCAGCTAATTTAGGCTCTATTGTGATTTCACACAATCATAATTCTGTTTGAAAAATTACTTTCTCATAAGAGTTTTATACATAAATATTAATGCTTTCAAAAAATTACTTTTCCATAACACTTTTATTTTTCCATAGATATATTTATTTATACATAAATATTATGTAGCATAAATAAAATTAGAAAAAAATAAATATATAAATTTGAATCAGAGTTAAAAGCTAAGGAGCACTTTGGAATCACTTTTTGTTTTGATTTTTAAAAATCATATTTGATTTATATTTTTTAGTTATTTTTGTTTTTCTTATTTTTAAAAATAAATTAAATTGATGGCAACAAGTGACAGAGATGGCTGGTACCAATAACAACCCGTGGTGGCGATTGTGACAAGAACCAACCATCAACAGTGGGCAGATGTGGCAAATGACAATGATAGTCGATGGGCGACGATGGATGGAATGGGCAATGGGTGACAATAGATGAAACACGCGATGGTGGTGGGTGGTAGGCAATGGCGGTGGCAATTAGTTCTGCTTCACATAGGCAATGTATTTGAAATTCATCAAAATCGAATAAATTTTAAATGCATTGATAATAAACTAAATAGTGAATTCTAAATACATTGAAAGTTGCTATACATTTAATTTTTGTTCAACGAAACAACTAAATTTTAAAAGTTCTACATTTTATTTACTTTACACTATAATTACTTGCAACCAAACAGCCCCTTAAATTAGCTCAATGGCTCTTGGTGGCAATAATTTTCTTCTTGTTACTTTTGTAGAATTTGTGGAAGAAGAAGAAATCCAAGGCGAGAAGCAAATATTTTTACTTATATCGCATACACAAGACTCAAATCTAAAATCTCTTAGTTGATAGCCTAGGCTCCCAATCAACCGACTAAGATGAGCTGGGTATTTTTTATATTCCTACAAATTATATTTGTTTATACTTCAATCTCAAACCTGTAGCTAGAGTTAGGCTTGTTTCCTATTGGTTGCTTAAGTTAGGGAAAGGTGTGATCATGACCAGTTGACCACAACAGTGGACTCAGGTGCAGGTAAGATGCCCAAATGCCCAATCCAAATTGACGGACGTGGCCTACTTGCTCAATGGTTGCACATCCATGTGGACATCACCTAGTCAATCTAGTGACGTTTGGTTGAATAAAAAAAAATTGCCGAGTAAAATCAAAATATAAAATATAATATAAAAATGATATATTTAAAATATTTAGAATTATTTGAATTAATATAAAATAAATATATATAATTATTTTTTATTTGACTTACTAATAATGATGGTAGGTAATAGGCAATGACAACGATGTGGTGTAATAGCAGCCAGCACCAACCCTGATGTCAAGCTAAGGTCATCGACAACAATGGTGGCGACAAACTGTGATGGTGGTAGCTGGAGGTAAGCGACATGCAGCGTGCATGGTGGGTGGCAGTAGTTATAATCGATAGGCAACTGGCTGCTGGCAACTAGGGGTGTCAATTTGGGTCGACGGGTCGGGTTCGGGTCAAACTCGACTTGATCAGAGTGTAAACAGGTCAACCCGAACCCGACCCATTTAGCTAAAGTTGAACTCGACTTGATCAGAGTGTAAACAGGTCAACCCGAACCCGACCCATTTAGCTAAATGGGTCAGCAAATTAAACCCGGACCCGACCCGCACGGGTTGCTGGGTTGACCTGACCTGACCCGCATACCCTTTTGATTCCTCAGATTAGGTGGGGCAGTATGGTGGCGAGGTGACCAGGCAGCACGACGGCAGGCGAGGTGGTGCCAGAGACGCTGCCCAGAGGCTGGCGGGGTTGATGTCGACCAGATGGACCAAATGTGCGGTCGGTGCAGACTCTCCGTCTCAAACTGACTTGCGCGACTGGACGTTGCATGACGGATAGAGGAACTGCCAGCACGGGCGGTGAGCTGAGGCGGTGCCGGTGCGAACCGAGGACTAGGCGAGCAGCAGACGTGTTGACGTGGGTGGCTGGCCAAGCGACGTCCGGTCCAAATGTCCAATCCCTCTGACAAAGCAACGTCCAAATGTCCAATCCCTCGATTCTGGATTCCCTGTTTCCCTTCCAGTCCCACGCTGGAAAAATTAAAAACGGGCGAATATGCTGAGCCGGGTTAACGGGTTGACCCGGACTCAACCCGTTTTTTAAACGGGTCGAAAGTTGAGCCCTGAATCCGACCCGTTTGTTACGGGTCGACCCTAAACCGAATTTTTCGGGACAGATTTTCGGGTCGTGTCAATAATTGACACCTCTACTGGCGATAATAATGGTAGAGAATTTATAATGTAATTGAATATCGATCAAATCTAACAATCTTTAAATATACCAAAATTAAAGTAAAGAATGAATCTTTAACATACCAAAATTGTATTTTATTTTATTTTATTTATACCTCAAGTAAGTACCAATATTTTTAAAACTCTTGTATTTAAAATATTTTAAGCATCTCTAACTTCAAACGAAACAACCAAATTTCTTTATTTCACAGCTCTTCGGCTTCAAACAATATTTTGGCGTTTTGGATAAAAGAAGGCAAGTTAAATCTAACTTGTCCAAGCTTAGTTCATAAGAATAGTTTAATTCAATTTAACTGCCCTTAACCCCTCTCTTGCTCGCCATAACCCTAATTGAATACCCAAATTTATCTTATGATCTTAAACATAATTAATGAGCTCTTTATAAAACAATCACTAATCAAAGCATAATACGTTAGCCCATTAATCAATAAATAATTAGTCTGTATATATGAAATTACTCAAATAAGCATGATTCATTTTTTATTATTAGATAAACTACAATTAGATTAACTAACTAATAATTTAACATCCTAATTACTAATCACGGCTTAATTAGTTAGCCCAAATAATCTACATATTAATAAATCATACCTAATTAGACATTAAACACCCTAATAATTAGTTCATCCCTAATATTAATTAGTTTTAAGCATACTAATTAGTCATAATTAATGTAATTGTCAGTGTAAGCAATCATTTAATCATCATTCCTAACAGATTTAATTCCTCAATCGATTCCTGATTGAAGCAACAATCAAATGATAATTGACGAAATCAAAGACTTAATTAATCCATATAAACTGAATATATTATCAAATCATTATCCTCAACGCTCATTCTTCATAGATTATATAAGATTATCTTCTGCACACATAAATAGAGTAATTCAGATTAAATTTCAAAATTCTAATCTCTTTAGTTATTTTTTTAATTAGATTACGTAATCTCACTTGACAACAAAACATACAAAGATTGTTAAACTGGGTTAAAGTGGAAGAAAGTTACCTGCCAAGGTGAAGTTGTTCATGGAGCAAGGAGACATCAATGATGGCCACTGCAACTTGTGTGACTGGGAAAAATGCTATCGCAAAAACTGGACCCCTCTTCTCCACGCACCATGAGCTCGCCAAGAAGGAGAAGCCAGAGCCAACAATGCCCTGCACCATTTGAGAATTAAAACACTAACTTTTATGTGGAATGAGCACCGTCGTTCTTTTTCTAGTAGCATAAAGTGTCTTGGATTCCAACAATCTTATGGATTTGTCATAATCATTGCTGCATTTAGATTGAAAAAAATTCTCAGGGCATCAAATTTGTGGTTGGGTACTCCTGATAGATGATATATTTTCACACGATGTAAAATATTTCTTCTTGTTTTTATGAAACAATAAAATGGAAAAAATTAACTCGGAATATCCTAATCAAATCTTTGGGTACGTAGAATAGATTTGAAAATCATCAGAGCATAATATAAAATTTTATTGATTTCTCTTATGTTACACTTATCTCAAAATAAATTTAATGACTTTAAAATTCATTAAAATAAAACATCTTGTTCTGAGATACATAGCATGTTTGCATCTCATGAAAAAATTTAAAAAATAAAATTGAGTCTGGGTATTCTTATCAAGTTCTTGATCATAATGAATCCAAAATCATTAGAATTATTTGAAAATGAGTGTAACATAAAATTTAGTTGATTACATAAATATTGCACTAATGAGAAAGTAAATTCAGCAACTTTAACACCCATTCTGATCAAACTTCTATCATAATATCCTACATCAATTTTTTTCTCCAAAAAATGTAATATATTTAACCAAAAATTTGATTATGATATACTTTGATAGTTTTTTTTACCTAAGTTGAATTAATAGAGGATACTGTGGCAGCCTTATGGTTGGGAATATTATAACTAGACTGGCCATGCAAATTGGACCAAGAAACAACCTACTTTCATTCACAAAAGATTAGCACAGTTCCTAAGGATTCAATAACAATTAAACTGGCATTGGGTTAGAATTAATATATGCTCATGATGTTTGATACTATGCATCGTATATGTGAAAGCTTCATACCCCATAGACTACAGTTAAGATCTGAAACTTGGACCGTAGAATCCAAAGAGAAACGCCTTTCTGTATTGACAAGCTGATGAGTGCAGTCTGGAGAAAGCTGAAGAAGAAAACGATGGCAGTAGTAGTATAGAGAGCCCGGTATCTCCTTACAATCCTCGATTGAAGAGGAAACCACAGAGCCCACGAGAAGCAACCCAGAAGCAAAGCAAGTGATCCCAAGGTCCATTTCTTGCTCCCATGCATAGCCGAAGCCAATCGAGCCTGTTGGCCCAGCCCGTCCGCCGTTGATGACTTAATTAACGCCATCCCTTTGTAAAGCGTCAGCATCATCCCACCACCAAGGTTCACAGCTGTCCCTACTGCCTTCGCAAGACCAGCCCAGCTTCTGAAGTTCGAAGTCTCCTGCCTGCAATGAAATGGCGGTGCAGTACTTATTGATCAGTAAATCAATTTCTCTGCATGTTCTGCTGGTGCTGGAGGAAATTGCAGGAAAGAAAAGTAATGCCCGTGTGTGTAAATATATATAGAGAGAGTAAGAGAGAGAGAGAGAAAGACAGAGAGAGAGAGAGAGAGAGAGAGAGAGAGAGAGAGAGAGAGAGAGAGACCGGAAGACTATGGATAGAAGGAACGTGATGACAGGGGTCATGTTGAAGAAAGCAGCAGCATAAGTTGCCGAAGTGAACTTCAATCCCAGGTAGAAGAGATACTGGGTCAGCGAGTTCCTGAGAAGACACGACTTTAGTCAGTGGCAAAATTTTTTGGGAAATAGCCGAAACGAAAGATAAAAAGTAATTCACTTACCCGAGAATTGCGCTGACAAAAAGGCATACTAGAATCCCAAAAGAAAGTTTAGGTCTGCTCTTTCTGCATGAGTTTTCATGGAAGCTCAAACAAGTCAATCTCCAATAATGCTTCAACATCTACAATAACGGTACTATGAATATTTATGTACCTTTCGAAGAAGAAAGCAATTGGAGCAATGAAGAGACCAGCCACAAGAAGGCGGTAGGTAATTAGCACAAGCACGTCCAATCCATCTTCCAAAACCTTCTTGTTCAGCGCAATCATGACAGCGGATACGATGCTAGAAGCTAACATCACCAATATAGGTTTTAATATTAGTCTTTGCCTTTCATCCATTTTAATCACCATGAGGCCTCTCAACCTCTGCGCTTGAAGGCTACTAAACGGCCAGGCGGCTATTTATGGTGATCAATGAGCTTTAGTTTAGAAGATGCAAAGATGTAATTTTTTTCCTTCCGCCGAATGTCTTCGTACTGAACTGGTTCATCAATAGTACGCAACAACTAGTCGAGTTCCTTCCTGTCCTTGTAACGTGTGTAAGAAATTAAGGATGAGCTAGCACTGCCTATCAAATCATAAGTATTATACCGATCATCACTTGCAATATATAGGACCTTCGGCAAGTATCCTGAGCCTTCCCACTAGGCATCCTAACACGCGTCTTAGCGCCTGAAGTATCCCATTGCAATGAGTTGGTCCGGTACAAGCCATATATTCCAACTGGAAAGATCGATCTCTTTAGTGGTGTGATAAGCCCTTTAGCAGTTGGAACACAAAAACAAAGATATTCATGGCTTAATTTGTAGGAAAATATCAATTTTTTATTCAGAAGCACTTAACAAAGAATGTTTTGACGAATACAGTAATAACAACGAGATCTAACGTCTCAAGACATTAAGATTTATACTCCGGCTAAGATATAGGACAATTTTTTGAAGTAAAAATGGTTATTATTATTTTTTTATGTAGAATAAAAATGAAAAAAAAAGTTAATTTTCTGTAATTTAATTATTACTTTATTTCATTTTTTATTCTTAATTACCCAAATACACTCAATCTCATCACAAATGCAAAATCTCAAGTCCATCATAATAAATAAAAGAGAGAACAATATACGAGGGATTAAAAAAAGATATATATAATAGTAGAGATGCTCTACATTTTTTTATTTAAGGAAGAAATTCTCCACTTGAAAGCTTCTTAAAGGGATACTTTTATGCCTACTTTTATGAAATCATTATAATATTTCTAGCATAACCATACTTTTATAGTATCAATAAAATACATCATGATAATAAGACATCCTTTTCTGTTTCTTTCTCTTTCCTTTTTCTTTCTTTCACTATTTTCTTAAATTCCCTTCATTATTATTTTTTCCCAACTCCAACTAAGCCCTAAATCATTTATCCTGAAAATTGCTTGTTGGAATTTTTTTTTTTACTTTATGTTAATAAATTATTATGTCAAGACCGTATAAATCTTGCCCTGAGTCAATAATGTAGCAACATAATTTTAAATATCCGTTATGACTCTTCTCCAAACTAAGCTCCTAAAGCTCCTAAATCACTTAAGGGTTGAGCACCACGTAACTTCATTAAGCCTAAATTATGCTTGAAAAATGCCTACGAGAAACCTTTGAAGCATGTTTATTACATGCTACAAAAGATTAATCGACACTAAAAGTGCACCTAACATTTTATCTTAAACATGAAGAGATCTTTTTCTTTGAATGTTGCAATGATATGATCTAGCACTAACATAGGTTGGGAGGTATGAGATGTATTTCAATGAACATCTTTAATAATCTTCCACTCAATATATGCCTTTTTCTATGTTTGGGAAGTTAAATCATGCAACAAACACAAACAAGAAAAAGAAAGCAGTGGAAAAAGTAGAACACCGAGATTTAACATAAAAAATTTCAAAATCGGGAAAAAAAAATCACAGAGCCACACCACAATAAGAAACACAATGTGAAAATAGTGAGAAATTGTACATATCACTTTCTCCCTCACTCTCTCCTTGCCTCTCTTTACTTTTTTACATCGTTTTCATACATAACTGACAAAGTGACGCACATTAACCTCCCTAAGGGGCGAAACCCTTTAAGTTAAATATGAAAAACGAGAAAGAAAACTACCCAGCCCAACTCGCAGTGTCACGATATTGGGTTTGGAGGGCTATGGCGCTCCGCTTGTGGACAAATTAAATGTATAAATGTTGCCACTCGTTTGCTATTTAATATTTCCTTAGACAAATCTGCATAATTAGTGTTAATTATCCCAAAAGATAAACTAGCATTGCATTATCGATTTGAGAAAAGAAAGGATTTATTTTCATATTTAAACTCAGCGTAGGGAATGTTGAAATTATCCTGAAAGATAAAAGTTACATTCACCTATCATTTTAAATATGAAATTGACTTAGGATAATTCCCCCTTCTTAGCGAACTAAGAGAGGGTATATTTTATATTGGGATCTTGGGTTCTTATAGAGGCAAGCCTCTACAGTCGATTACATATTCAAAGAGAAAACTTTTGATTAAAGTGGATATTAAACTCTAAACTTATAATACAATTACATATAAGCAAGTTGCCTTAGATGTTTGAAAATACCAATCATCGCTTCCAAAATACTATTTGATTTTATTGAAAATATATTTATATTTGACATATATATGTATTTATTATTTATTAGGATATGATGTGTGCATATACAATTGGGCTTATGCCTGCTTGGAATGAGCAGCCAGCTAATAGCCTATTTCACAAACAATTGTCCTAGATGAACTGCAAGATAAATGTAGCTCTATCCCAAAAATTCAAAGGAGTAAATCAGACACTGAATTAGTGATTCAAGATAAAATTTCACTTTAAGTTTAAGTGACACTATCGAGAAGACTCACTAAGAACTCTAACTTTTCTCTTATTTAATTAACTTAACTAAATTTTCTAACCACCAAAATTTTGAAGAAATTTCGGCAGCATAACGGCCCTATACCAACAGGAATAGCGTAGCATCCTCTGGGCGCAAGAGGAGTACCCCACTACCTTATCGTAGGCTTGTGTGCTGGGCTAGTGTACATTACAAAAAATAAAATGCATGTATGTATGCATATCAGGATAAAGGTGTTCGTACATACAGTACCTAGTACTGTATCATCCTAGAACTAGTATGTATTCCTACAAAGTCTGGAACACATACACCGATGAAAACCTAGAAAAATTCTACCCACTAATGAAATCTATCACCCATATGATGTAATGCATGAATGTAACATAAATAAAAGAGTGTTGTACATAAATAACAATGAATTTTATTGCTTTATTGATTTGAATATTTATAAATAGACTTTGACTCTGTAGGAAAGAAAGGTGGCCAGGCTCTACCACAATAAATCTGGATTCTAAGACTACTATATATGTAGAATCAGATATATCTGCTTATTATTTTTTAACTCCAGGAATTCCAAAAGAGATTATCCTCCAAAGGCAGGGATATCATCTTTTAGAGCCCCACCTATATGTATAAGTAAGCATTTCTGATTCTTTTATAACTCTAGAAAATATATAACTCGATCTATATACAAATCTACTTTTATAGACTCTGATACATACACATTACATTTTTTTAGGTATATTCTACTAACTCTTGCAGGAAAGTAAAGACATGAAAAGAAAAGTATTAGCATATATAAACATAAATGTGCAGCAGTTGTATAATATCCTAATTCTAATGCAGTCCATAAAGAGCCTAAGTGCACCAATAGAAAATAAAATATATGATATTCAGAGTTATAGAAATATAAATAAATAGACAAATGGTGCTCTCCAAGTAAAGCACTCGGTAAGTAATCCACACCACCGGCCTAACTTAGGCTAGAGTTGGTTGTCCCGACAAACCATCTAAGTGTGTAAAAGAGACTGTGTTGCTTTAATATAGAGTTTAGAGTTTAGATTGCATGTATTTTTAATAGTTATTTATTAAAGATCAAATGGGGAATTTAATTAAAATTTATATTATATACATTTGGATTTTATTATTTAAATTTTAAGAATTGGAGTTGATTATCCTCCAAAGGCAAGGATATCATCTTTTAGAGCCCCACCTATATGTATAAGTAAGCAAATCTGATTCTTTTATAACTCTAGAAAATATATAACTTGATCTATACAAATCTACTTTTATAGACTCTGATACATACACATTACATTTTTTAGGTATATTCTACTAACTCTTGCAGGAAATTAAAGACATGAAAAGAAAAGCATTAGCATATATAAACATAAATGTGCAGCAGTTGTGTAATATCCTAATTCTAATGCAGTCCATAAAGAGCCTAAGTGCACCAACAGAAAATAAAATATATGACATTCAGAGTTGTAGAAATATAAATAAACAGACAAATGGTGCTCTCCAAGTAAAGCACTCGGTAAGTAATCCACACCACCGGCCTAACCTAGGCTAGAGTTGGTTATCCCGACAAACCATCTAAGCGTGTAAAAGAGAGTGTGTGGATTTAATATAGAGTTTAGAGTTTAGATTGCATGTATTTTTAATAGTTATTTATTAAAGATCAAATGGGAATTTAATTAAAATTTATATTATATACATTTGGATTTTGTTATTTAAATTTTAAGAATTTGAGTTGATTATTTAATTATGAAGAACTTATAGATTACTAACCCTAAAGTGCAAGGGCTAGTAATTTATAAATCCTAGAAGATTTTTCAAATGAAATGCAATCATCCCCCATATAGGATAGATGACCATATAGAGCCTTAATGATTTATTAATGACTTGTTAGGAATAGAGAAGGGATCCTTTAATCCAATACATATGCTCTCCAAGTGGAGTCAAGCATGATGTATATGGCCGATAATTTAATAATGTTTAATTAAGGGTTGTAAAAATTTATACACATATGCGTTCCATGAGCGGAGGCTATCATGGTGCATAAACTCTTGCTTTATTATTTAAGATTTGTTAAATACCTTAATCAAATATGTAAGTGCCCTCCCAAAAGGAATCTTGCATTTACATAAAGGGATTGGGTGATTTAGATGTGTTAAAGGCTTTGAAATATGATGCTAAAACACCATTCAACTGGAATCAAGTATTAAGCATAAAAGCCTAATATTTAATTAAAATTAATTATCAAATTTATTTGATTAAAAATAAATTTTAATCAAATAAATTATCAAATTATTTTTATTTTTATGTTTAATGTTTTTGTTGATTTTTTTATTTTTATTAAATTATTTGGATTTTTAATTAGCTTTTGAATTTTAATTAATTTTAATTAATTATAATTAAAAATTATTCCAAAATTTTATTTAAATTTAAATTATTAATCTCTGAATTTTATTTAATTTTTATGTATTTTTGAATTTTATTTATTATATTTAATTATATTAATGAGAAATTAATTATTTAATGAATTAAAATTAAATTTTAATTGAGAAAATTTTTTAAACTTAAATTATAAATCTATGATTTTATTTTATTTTTGAATTTTTTTTATTTTTAATTAATTTATTTAATTAAAGTAATTAATTATTAATTAAAATTAAATGAAAATTAATTTTGGTTTTTTAATGATTGTATGGTTGATTTAAAATTTATTGAAGTTTATTGTAAATTTTTATTGTAAATTCTGAAATAAATTACTCTTCCTCCTGAATCCATAGATCCCAAGAACTCCAAAATTGGATTAAAAATAAATTTCCTATGATTTTTTTGAAGTTTTATGTGTTTAAATGATTTAAAATTTGATTTTATTAAATAAACAGCTGGCTGTGCATTTAATACTAATGATCACGTTGTCGACAATCATTAGTGTTTAATGAACAGTGGTGGTGGCAACTTTACATGCAAAAGCTTCTGATTGGCGAATTCAAAAGGCGAGGCAGCGACATTTATTGCTAATGATATGCTACCTTGCAATCATCAGCATTAATTAACCGTGGCAGCAGTGGCTTTGCTGTTTCATTAACCACGTCAGCGGATTCGCAGAATTGTTTGATCTCCCGTGGTATTGAATGGATGACAATGATTCAGCTGGATGAGAAGCAGAGCAACCAATTGGTCAACGAGGTTCGGGCACAAAATAGAATGACGGGATCTGAGCCATTGATCATGAGATCAATGGTTCAGATATCGTACAGTTCATACATTAGTTAACCAAAGCTTTATTGATGAATATATGCTCATTTTTAAAAATTGTTTATACCAAATATTATGGAAATTTAAACAGAGCTTAAGGGGGCATAAATGCATAATGGGGAATTGTTTTTATGTTCTAAGATGTACTATTTGCGGAGTTATTTAAATCCAAAGGGTTTAAACTAAGGTTAGCTTGCTACCTTGATCCAATGGACATAAAAGAGTAGACTTAAGCTCGTTTTGCTCTTTGAGAGGTCTAGCACACTTTTGCTAAAGGACTCGAGAGCTGAAATGGATTGAATCGTGAGCTACAAGTCTGGGATGGACTTCAAGCAAGGGTGGCCAGGATCCTTTTGCCGGCGTCGTGCAATCAACGTTCACTTGGTTGGGGAATGTGAGGGAAGATTGTTGGAGCTCAAACGAACAGAGATTTGGCATTGGGAGGCTGTGAGAGAGTGTGAAAGTTAGAATCAGTGTTTTGGTCCCTTAGCCCAATTCAAACCCTAGGGTGGTCATGGACGACTAGGATTAATTTGGAAGCTTGCTAGGATGCTTGAAAGCTATCTAGGGTAGTTATGAGGGGCAGGGGATGATCAGGCAAAGGACAATGACTTGTAAAGGTCATTTTGTCCTTATATACACAAGGGGTAGCTTGGTATGCTTAGGGCTAATCCAAAGCTTAGGATCTATTTAGGAGGTGTTTAAGAATGTTCTAGAAGATGTTTAGGCAGCTGGGTTGGATTGCTTTGGAGTGAAATGGCTTATACAAGGTGGTTTGACCATTTGAGCTTGTTTTGTGACTTTATTAATTATTTGACTAGTCAATAGGTTAACAACTACTAATGTGGCAAGTAGAGGAGTGTGAGTTGCTTCTAGGGTCAACGTTCAAGTGTTTGAAGCCATGTCATTGGAGTTTGAGTAAAGACATGGGAATATAGTGAGGTTTGACTAAGCCTTTGTGAGTTGACTTAGTCAAACTCACTAGGATTTGACTCACTTATAGCTGAAATATGCTCAAGCCATGGAATGGAATGGATTTGAGGCTTAATGCAGTCTAGATAACATGAGTTGATTGCATGTAATGATTTGACACTATGTTAACCTAGTTTGACTAGAACTAGGTCCTATTAAAGTCAACTAATGACTGGGTCAGGGTGACCAGTCAAGTCCATTTCACTAGGAGTAATGTCCAGGGGGAGTCTGGTGAAGATCAAATATGAGCTGGATGTATGATGATTGAATGCTGGAAGTACAAGTTGTTTGATTGGTTGAGTGGAGACTGATGATTGATGATTAAATGCTAGAGGTATTGATCGTAGGTTTGATTGTTGGCTGGATTATTGACATATTAGCTGGATGATTGATAACTGGTTAACTGTCAACCATCAGATGAACAATTAGGAGTCTGGATAGGTTCTAATGACCTCATACAAAAATGAGGTCAACACCGTTCTTTGTCTCTAGCCTAACTGGCAGCGCCACTTATCCATGTTTGGAGCATCGTGGCGCTCCACTCTCTATCTCCAACCATATGTAGTGTTGCAGCACTTGAGTTTATAGCACCACAATGCTGTACAATTATACAGGGAAAAAAAATTTGGTCAACCAAGGCCACACCCCCCCCCCCCCCCCCCAGTGAGCTCGATTGACTGAATCGAGTTCTAAGTCAACAATATAACTTGGTTGATCGATACAATCAGATTCCACATAGAACTAACATTCTATGATAAACTTGACTTGCAACCAAGAAACTAACTTTCAATAGTAATCACATTTTTTAGATAAAAACTAATTATTAACATCTTCTATAATGATTATATTTCTGTTATACATGATTAATGTCACAAAAATACTTATAAGAGGGAGATGATTAAGGATCTATGTAAAGCGTGCGATGATTAAGGACATGAACAAATAAGGGTCGAGCTAATTCGAGGCAACTCCAGCAATAATAAATAACATTTGGCTAATGCCGAAAAATCCTTCACTTAAATGCTTCTCAAAAGGTAGCTTGCAAAATGTTTTGGAATATAGCAGTTTTAGAACCACTGTTCTTACATTGTGTTAAGATGGTGCTACACAATCACAAACTTCATATTTTCTTCCCATTTCTTATCTTTCCCTCTCTTCTTAAATTCCCTTCTCTCTAATTCTGTCCCAGTTCCGACAAAAGCCTACAATATACTCCCAAACACCCAACTCAATGCACGAATGATTTTGGCTTTCTAATCTTAATATATTTATTGATATTGAAGCAGGTGAATTTCAAATTGGGCATATCCTAATAAAAAAATAAAAAAGATAATTTACATTTATCCAAAAAAACCGCTTATTTTCAAATTGGGCATATCGTAGCAAAGTATTGAACCAAATTATTAACGAAGTAGATAGAGTGAGCCTATTAACTGTGGACGTCGAACACGTCTAAATTGGTCTCCGGACGCACCATATCACCTAATACATAATGTATTGGGTGACGTGGCGCGCCCGGATTGGCCTCTGGACATGTTCTGCGTCTGCACGTAATAATCTCTCCGTCATGGAATGCGTGATCATGCGAGATTAATCAAAATTTAAGAGAGATTTAGCTCTTGAAGGGAGTTGAGCTTACTGGGGTCATCTAAATCTCAGAGTTGTAAATAAGTGCAAGCAGACCAACAGGGCCTTGTTCTGACCATCGATCGAGGAACACATCGTAGCACCTAAAAGATCATTGTTATTGATATGTTACCAAAAATTATCTTGATCGAGCACGAATCCTGAGGCAAAATCAAGTTGGAAGCTTCAGAAATTAAATCGGAGACCATCTGAATTCCAATTTCAGCAAGCTTATAGTCAAATTGAACGTCTCAAAAATACGAACCTAACAACATCAAATTCAACTCAATCCGAGCCCAAATGAGTCCAAATCAAGGACCCAAAGCGCATTTGGAAGGTTCAAATCATAATTTGGATTACCAAACGTTATCTAAACTTGACATGCTTATAGTTGAATCGAGCGGCTCGACGAGACGAATCCAACGAGCCCAAGATCACTGAATTCTGATATCATTAAGGCATTCAAATGACCAATAAACGGTCTATGATCAAGGGGATCAATATCGGCCGTCCATTCAAACCACTCTCATTTTGACCTTGATCCTTCACATATTTACAAGCCTTGTCACTCTCAAAAATCTATAAATAGCCCCCACTCTTCTCATGAGGAGAAGAAGAAAGAGAAGAAGAAAAGGAAGGGAGGAATTTTGGAGCTCTTGCCACCGACCACCGCCGGAGTTCCTGCCGACCACCGCCGAAGTTCCTGCCGACCACGCCGGAGTTTCCTCCTAACCATCACCAGAGTTCTTGTCGACCACCGCAGGAGTTCCTGCCGACCACCACCGGAGTTCCTGCTGACCACTGCAGGAGTTCCTGCCGACCACCACCAGAGTTCTTGCCGACCACCGCCAGAGTTCCTGCTGACCACCGCCAGAGTTCTTTCGGACCACCGCCGGAGTTCCTGCTGACCACCGCCAGAGTTCCTTCGGACCATCGCAAGAGTTCCTTCGGACCACCACCGGAGTTCCTTCCGGCCACCATCAGAGTTCCTTCGGACCACCGCCGGAGTTGCCACCAACCACCGTCGGAGTTTCTGCCGACCACCGCTGGAGTTCCTACCGACCACTGTCGGACTTCCGCCTGTTCGTCAACCACCTTCGGAGTTCTTCCCGACCACTGCCGGACTTCCGCCAATCCGCGGACCACTGCTAGACTTCTGCCAGTCCGCCGGCCACCGCCAGGTTTCAGCTTGTCCGCCAAACTTCCGCCTGTTCGTCAACCATATTCGGAGTTCTTCCCGACTACTGCCAGACTTCCGCCCGTTCGCCGACCACTGCTAGACTTCTGCCAGTCCGTCGGCCACCGCCGGGTTTCAGCTTGTCCGCCGAACTTCCGCCTGTTCGTCAACCACATTCGGAGTTCTTCCCGACCACTGCCGGACTTCCGCCCGTCCGCCGACCACTGCTAGACTTCTGCCAGTCCGCCGGCCACCGCCGGGTTTCAGCCTGTCCGCCGAACTTCCGCCTGTTCGTCAACCACATTCGGAGTTCTTCCCGACTACTGCCGGACTTCGGCCAGTCTGCCGACCACCGCCAGAGTTGTTCCTGGCCACCGCTGGACTTTCGCCAGTCCGCTAGCCATCGCTGGAGTTCTTCCCAACCACCGACAGACTTTCGCCAGTCCGCTGGCCATCACTGGAGTTCTTCCCAACCACCGACGGACTTTCGCTAATATGTCAACCACCTTCAAAGTTCTTCCCAACCATTGCTGGACTTTCGCCAGTCTGCCGACTATCACTGGAGTTCCTCCTGACCATTGTCGAACTTCCGCTAGTCCGCCGACAACCGCCGGATTTTTTCCATTTTGCTGATCACCCCCGAACTTCCACTAATCCTCCAGACCCTCCGTCACTTGCCGACTATGGTCCTCCCGACCTCCGTCGCCCGTCGACTACGGTCCTTCCGACCATCGTCGCCCAACTACGGTCCTCCCGACCTCCGTCGCCCGCCGACTATGGACCTTCCGACCATCATCACCTAACTATGGTCCTCCCTACATCCGCCGCCTGCCGACTACTGTCCTTTCGACCACTATTGCCGAACTATGGTCCTCCCGACCTCCATCAGCCACCGACTACGGTCCTTCCGACCATCATCGTCCAACTACGATCCTCCCGACCTCCGTTGCCCGCCGACTATGGACCTTCCGACCATCATCACCTAACTATGGTCCTCCCTACACCCGTCGCCTGCCGACTACGGTCCTTCCGACCACTATTGCCGAACTATGGTCCTCCCGACCTCCATCACCCGCCGACTATGGTCATTCCGACCATCGTTGCCCAACTATGGACCTCCCGACATACGTCACCCGCTGACTACGATTCTTCCAACCACCATCTCCAACTACGATCTTTCTTACCTTTGTCATCCACCAACTATGGTTTGGCCGCCCCAAACAAACATATCAACGCTGATTCTTCCAACTCTCAGCATATAATGCACTCTGTATGATGCTACATCAAGTCAAGACCTTTCTTCTAGGGAAGGGCCTCATTTGTAATCAATTACAAACATTAGTGGATTCATTCAAACTGGGCCAGGCCCCGTGGTTTTTCTCCTTTTAAGGGGTTTCCACGTAAAATTTCTGGTGTCTTTTATGAGCTCTACACCGCTACTTATTTATCTGTTTGTGTGCTGGATCTTCGTACAAAGCTAGGACGTTAAACTTAATATATCTCTACTGCCGCGAATATTCTAGTCCGCAACAGTTGTGGAATCTAGCCAGCCAAATCCAAGGCCCCCATGCACTGAGATTCATGGAACTTTGTACCAATAGAATACATATTCTAGAATTATATATGTGGCATCCATTAACGCCATCCTTCAAATATTATTTGTCTGTCTACATCAAAAAACTCAATGGAATGACTAGACAATTATGTTAGGTAGATACATAAAACATAGTTGGAACAAAGAGTGCTCCTTCACATAGCGGAATCTACAAAGAGGTCGTACTGTAGTTAGCAGTGGGTAAGCATACGAGTACAGAGCCTTGCATCAGCATATTTTTTTTTTTTTTTGAGCATTTAGGTCAATTAAGACAAACTCATACACGAATCACGTACGCGAGCTTTGAACCCAAAACCTTTTAGTTGATAGCCAAGGCTCGAACCAACAGATCAAGGTGAGCTGCGTTTGCATCAACAATCAGTTAATCTTAAAATTGGCCTATATCTATGTAAATTCCTTGTCACATCTCAAAGTCTAATAAACCTAAGCCTTCTACTTTCAGAATAATGTAATTAAAGAAGAAGACAAGAGCATGTAGATCACAAATAAGTATCTCATGCAAAAAGCATATAATTAAAAAAAAAAGAACTCAGTGAAGTTCAATGGAGCATCGAGACTATCAAGTGGTAGATATATTCTAGCCAATTAAAAATTGTTACTAAGCAACATTCTAACGGATAATAACAAATTATAATGATAATGCTTAAAAGGCAAAGCATTTGATGCCCCCAGGCGAATCAATAAATTTAATAAGTTCATGTCATTATTCAACAAAAGTGTTGAGAACATATACACATGAGATGGACTTTTCTCCTAAAGAGATTGACTATTCTCATTCTTATTTTATTTGCACTTATATCACTTTATATAATCTGCGAATAAAAGATCACACTGTTGATTGTGATCTTGATAAGAAATATATCAAATCATTGATAAAATATATATATATAAGGATTATGAGATTGCTTAAAAAAAACCTTCTAAATTTCTAGATTTACCTTTATATTCTCAAATCAGAATAATTCAGTCCATGCAAAATGTTATCAAAGAATCTGTATATTTGATTCCAAGCTATTTTAAAGTCTCCATACTTCGATATCACAATTCTTTTATCATGCAATTGAAGTCATTTATTATGAAAATTTTGACATCTTTTTTATTATTTTCTAAAACAGAGCTTTCTAGTATAAAAGTTTATAACTTAAAAACTTTTTTATTAAAAAACTGCTTTAGAAAGAAATAAGAAAGTTGTCCCAAACGAAACCTAAATGATATGAAATATTGTTAAAATTGTGTGTGCCACTAGTTTTTTAATGATTTTAAAAAAGGTGAATGATTTTGATATTGCATTTGAAGGTGGAATATCAAATTTTATTTGAGTGGAAAATAGTAGGGGTGTCAATTTCGGGTCACGGGTCGGGTTCTGATCGAACCCGGAACTGACCCGGGTTCAAACGGGTCAATCCTAACCTGACATGGGCATGCAAACGGGTCAGAAATGCGGACCCGGACCCGACCCATCGGGTTGCCGGGTTGACCCGACCCGACCCGACCCGGGTAGGGCGCGCGAGCGAGGCAGGTGCGGGCACAGGCACGCGCGGTGCGGGCGTGGGCACGTGCGAACAGGGCGCGGGCAGGGCGTGGGCAGGGCGTGGGCAGCTCAGTTTAAACGAGTTTTCGGGTTGACCCGGCAACCCGATGGGCCAACCCGAACCCGACCCGTTTTGAAATCGGGTCGGGTCAAACCCGAAATTTCCGGGTCGGGTTTTTGTGTCGTGTCAAATATTGACACCCCTAGAAAATAGTGATTCGCTTTTATTCCTAGAGAAAGAAAAAGAGATGGACATTTTTCTTAAAATGATCATAATGACTATTTTCCTCCAAGTTTATTTTTTACATCAATTTATATAATTTTTAAATTCAAATTTTATCATGATTTACAACATCAGAATTATAAATGGATTGTGATTCATCAATTTATGTGATGATTTAGGTTTCGTTTGGGACGGCTTTCTTACTACTTCTTAAAGTAATTTTTTAGTACAAAAAATTTAATTTTTATACTAAAAAGTTATTTTAAGAAGCAACAAGTAAGCATTCCCAAACGAAGTCTTAGGCTTCATTTAAAACGATTTTCTTACTGCTTCTTAAAGCAACTTTCTTTGCTTTAAGAAGCAATAAGAAAACTGTCATAAACGAAGCTATAATAATTCATCAAATAAGTGAAAAATATAAGAATGATTAAAGGTCAACTTACATATTTCACCAATCAAAATTATTCAATCCATGCAAGATATCATCAATAACCAATGCATTTGATTTCAAGTTATTTGAAAGGCTCTACACTTTAAAATCACAATAATCTTATAATACAATCGGAGCCATCTTTTGTTAAATTTTTTATATATTTGATTGATGACCAAAGATTCCATTCTAAAATGATCATTAAAAATATTACAGTGAAGTATAATCAGCATGATAGATTTCCCTAATGGCAAAGAAAAATAATAAAGTAAAAAAAGATTATATTCAGTAGTTTGTAATGGAGAAAAAAAGAATCTATGAAGGTAACAGTTGAAAATTAAATAATTTTCGTGGATAGTTAAGAAGTTCAAATTTATTCGGTTTTTGTTTTTTCATAACAGTGCACGATTGCCTAAATAAATATAAATAAACAAGGGAATAAAGAACTTGCTGGACATATGCAAGATCAAGTGGACTTAATGGCAACGACTGCCTCACATCAGGCAGCTTCAAAAGCTTACAATTTCAATTTGATTATCAAATTCCAACTATCAGAGCTTTGACATCCAAACTGTAACTCAGATAATGGCTTATGTAGATAGCTTCTGGGTACAATACGAGATGGCAAATAAGGATGGCTTGTTGGTTTTGTGAGGAATCTGATTGTGTCGGTCAATCGAGACTTTGTACTGTTGTCACAAACCTAAATAGTGTTGGTCGAGCTTGCCGAGGCGTTGGAGGGGGCGGTGCTCCCTCTGGTTGGGCTTGACACAGAGAGTGGAGCGCTACGGCACTGCGAGTCAGACTGAGCAGTTTTTCATCCCTTTTTTTATTTTGTCTGAAGGGTTGTGTCCTTTGGTGTATTGAAAAATGTTTATTTGTCTATTCTGAGTGGAAAACAAAGAGAACAATAGAGAAAAACAAGAGAATGTTAGAAGAGAGTTTTGTTCAATTTCTCTCAATTTTTCATAGTGAATTTCTGATAAAGCAAAGACAATGAATGTTTACACATTCACTACAGGCAATTACCATATAGAAAGTAGAAGAAATAGAAGTATGAAGAGTATTTCATTCTTGTATGTATGAACAATAACTACAAGTCTAGTTATATATCTAAAACTTAAGTAAAGTGAAAAGATAAATATGCCCAAAGTAGTTACATAAAGAAGTAAAATAATTAGATGAGCAGAGGTAAGTGGCGACACTTTCTGGTAGCAAGCAGAGTAGGAGCCGAAGGCTTTTAACCAGCTTTTTGATGTGGTGGAGATGGAATGCTCTTAACATCGTCCCTCAAGGTGATGGTAGGGATGACCAGCAACTTGGTTAGAAGAATGGTGAGCCTTGATGCAGATAAGGATTTTGTGAAGATGTCAGCAAGCTGATCGGTAGTGGAGACATGATGAACTGTAATATGTTGAGCTTGAATGCAATCTTGAATAAAGTGATGGCCGATCTTAATGTGCTTCATACATGCATGAAAACTTGGGTTGCAAGCAATGGACATGGCTGATATATTGTCGCAGAAAGTGGAGTAGTTTCTAATGGAATGGAGAAGTCTTGATATAGTCATCGAATCGAGACGAGATTGCTTTTTGCAGCTTCAAGTGACCGATATTCTGCTTCAGTTGATGAGCGCTACGATGGATTGCTTTTTGACTGACCAGGTAATGAGAACTTTGCCAAGGAAAATACAATAGCCAGTGGTAGATTTCCTCAAGGTTTTGAAAATCGGACTGGACAATGAACCGGAAGAAGGCGAGGTTCACGGTTCGACCGGTTCGACTGGTTCGACCCCGAACCGGTCGAACCGGGGTCGAACCAGATGATGTAATAAATAATAATAATATTAAAAATTAATAAAATAAACATAATATAATTTAAGTATATAAGCATTTAATAATATTTATAAAATTTTATACATATAAATATCATTTAAGAATAATGTATTTATAAGAATAATATTTAATATAATATATAAATTTATAATATTAAAAATTTATGATCATTAATATAATATAAATAATTAAATATTTGATCATTTAATAATATTTATAAATTAAAAAAATACATAATAAAAATTATAAATATAAATATCATTTAAAAATAATATATTTATATATTTAAAATTAAATATATTTATAAGAATAATAATTAATATAATATTTAAATTTATAAAATTAAAATTTTATATTATAATTCTTATAATATATATTATAGCAAATTTATAATACATATTGCCCAAATTTGTAGCCCAATTAAGCCCAAATTTGAAGCCCAACTAGCCCAAATAAGCTCAAATTCACATACTAAATATTCATGCAACTTTTTTAGTCCCACATCATAGGAGGCGTTTGAGGATGTTGCTTTGAACCCTTTATAAAGTGTGAGTACACACTTTTTCCTAAACAAATTATGTGAGTTATTTGTGATAACTTACATATATTATGGTGTAATTAATCATCATATTTAATAAAATTTTTTAAAAAAGTTAAAAGAATTTAGTAAACTAAAATATATTATTTAAAATTTAATTAAAACAAAATAAATTTTTTTAAATACCGGCCGGTTTTTTCCAACTCGGACCGGTTCGGCGGTTCACCGGTTGAACCGTCGGTTCAATCCGGTTTGATGTAGAGCCGGTTTCGTAAAGCTGGATCGGACCGGCCACCAGACCGGTTCACGGTTGAACCGGCTGGTCCGGTCTGGTTTTCAAAACAGTGGATTTCCTATCATGAGTGTCTTCGATCGTACCCAATCAGAGTCTGAAAATGCAGATAGATGCAGATCGATCTTGGGAAGCATTAGGCCATGATCAATTGTACCTTGGAGGTAATGGAGAATGCGTTTAAGAAGTTGAAAATGACGTAGTAGGGGTTGATGCATATGTTGACATAATATGTTGACAACAGAGGCAATATTAAGGCGTGTAGGTAAGATATTGAACAGAACCTGCTAATTGTCAGAACAGTTCAGGTTGACTGAATGGTAGTTGTAAGGTTGGATCAGTTGGCTACTTTGAAGGTAAGGGAGTAGAGAGAGGTTTGCATGAAGTCATAACAGCAATTTTCAGAATTTCTTGAATGCAGCTTTGCTGAGACATATGATAACCAATGGTAGTTCTGAAAATATCAATGCCAAGGAACCGAGAGAGTAAACTGAGATTGCGAATCTGAAATTTGAGCTGAAGGTTTTGAATGAGATTAGAAATGAATGTGGAATTGTTTCCAATGACAAGGATGTCGTCCGCATAGATTAGCAAGTAAATAATTATATTACTTTTATGCAATATGAGAAAGAAAGAATTGGCTAAACTCATATGGAATGCTTGAGTAATGAGATAAGAGGATAAGGTAGCAAACCACTATGTGGTGCTTGTTTAAGATCAAAAATAGCTTTATATAACCAAAAACATTATTTAGATATTGAGTGTCTTGAAAACCTAGAGGTTGAGCCATGTAAACCGTCTTAGTGAGTTTGTCATGTAGAAAAGCATTGGCCACATCTAATTTTAGAATGGACCAATTATGATATAAAGTAATGGTGGGGAACTTTGCAACAGGGATAAAATTCTCTTGATAGTCGATTGTTTAAAGCCTTGAGCCATAAGATAAGCTTTATGTTGAGCTATTGAGCCATTAGTATGCCGTTTAAGTTTGTTAATCCACTTGTAGCTGATTGGCGAGTGGAGGTACTAAGGACCAGGTACATTGTTTTTGAAGAGCTCTAAATTCAGAAGAGATGGCATGTCGCCATTCCATAAATTTGACAGTAGATACATAACATGTTTGAGCTGCTTGAACTATTTGTTGGAGATCCAAAATGTTGCGAGGTTCTTGAGAGCCAATTTAGAGATTGGTGATCATGTGGTGATGAAGAGGTTAGTTTGGTGGAGATGTGGTAGAGGACAGAGAAATTTTTGGTGAAGTAGAAGAAGAATTAGGAGGAGTAGATGGAAAATGTGGAGTAGGTGTGATTAAATTAGTAGGGGTATTATGTATAGAATTTGGAGTTGGTGGTGGGTTAGTAGGAGGAAATTAAGGTAATGTTGTTGGAGAAACTACTGTAGGAGATAAATTAGTAGTGTCTAAAATTGAAGGAAAGGTAGTTTCATCAAATTGGACATGTCTGGAGACGATT
This sequence comes from Dendrobium chrysotoxum, assembly GCA_019925795.1. Lineage (NCBI taxonomy): Eukaryota > Viridiplantae > Streptophyta > Magnoliopsida > Asparagales > Orchidaceae > Dendrobium > Dendrobium chrysotoxum. Next base: position 307,641 of record JAGFBR010000817.1, read on the forward strand.
ATGCATCGTGTGATAGGATTGTTGCACTTGTATCCTTTTTTAGCATTGGCATAACCTAAGAAGAAGCGGGGGCAAACCAAGGAGCAAGCTTATGAGCAAAATATAGTCTAAGCCATGGGTGATAGCGGCAACCAAAGGAACGGAGATGAGTATAATGGGGAGGTGTTTTATATAATAGTTAAGAAGGATAGATAGATGAGATAGTGGGTGAAGGTAGGCGATTGATGAGATAGATTGTTGTAAGTATGGTATATATCCATAATTGAGCTGGTAGTTGGGTATCAACAAGAAGAGTTCGAGCGGTATCGAGGAGATGCCTATGTTTGCGTTAGGCAATTCCATTTTGTTGTGGAGTGTGAGCGCAAGTATATTGTTAAGAAATGTGCCACCATCAGTCCAAAGAGTGTGGATGGAGTGATTTAAATGTTCTTCAATTAAGACATTAAAGTTGATAATTGTATGAGTGACATCAGATTTATTTTTTGAGTGGATATAGCCATGTATAACGAGAGTAATCATCGATTAACAAGAGATAATAATGATAAACATCATGTGAAATAATTGGGGAAGGACTCCAAACATATGATATATTAATTTTAGAGGAGCATGAGATGCATGTTGTGACTCATAAAATGATAGCTTATGACTTTTAGCTACATCACATGAGTTACAGACATAATGAGAAGAAGAAATGCCTAAAGCAGGAAATTTTTTTGATAAAGCAGCGATAGTATTGAAACTCGGGTGTCCCAATCGTCTATGTCAAAGATGAGCGGAAATTGAAGTAGTAACAGAAGCAGCATCAACAACTATGTGGGAGGAAGATGTGGTGGAGATTGGATACAAACCATTATGGCATGGACCTTAGAGAAGTATGTGATTGGTCTTCTTATCATTGACTGCAAAACCATTTTTTGTTAAACAAAATGGTGCAATTATTATCATTGATTAATTGAGAAATGGATAGAAGTATATGTGTAAGATGTGGTACATGAAGTAGGGGATTAAGAAAGAGCTTATGGGATGGAGTAGGAAATAAACCTTTTATGGAATTAAGGATGGAAAGAGGAGTGCCATTGCCAACAAGAACTTGATTTATACCAGAATTCATAGTAGACTATTCGAGAGAAAGTGAATCCAGAGTAAGATGAGCAGTGGCACCGCTATCCAAGTACCAAGGGGAAGTAGCTAAATCAGCGACCAAAGTAACATTTGAAGTTGTGGAGAGTGGAAAATACTGGAGATTAGTTTGATACTAGCAGGTAAGAGCAGAGTGACCATGTTTGCCTCAAATTTGATAGTCGCTTGAAAAATGAGGTTGGCAAAGGCAAGAAGGAGAAGCATTCGAAGAATTAAACCTACCATGTCTGCGAGTGTAATAGAGGCATCCACGACCACGACCACATTTTGAAACAAGAGCAAACTGAGGGTTGACTGTGTTGGCAGACTTGTAGGAGTAAGCTTAGTTGGTCCTAATTGGCATTTTGTATGCTTGGTAAGTGGCGGGGCGGGGGGGGGGGGGGGGGGGGGGCGGGGAGGATCATTCAATATATAGAGTAACATCTTCAGTATCAACTGATTCACTAGAAGTAGAGGTGTTATCAACCAATCTTTTAATAGTGGCTAGATAATCTATCATTGATTGATTTTGCATAGAGAGAGAGTGTGTGTATGTGTGTGTGTGGCTCATTTTTGAGCTCAATAGCCTTAGATATATCTGTAGAGTGAAATCATCTTTGTAAGGAAGTCCAAATGGGTGCACATGTGTCTAAGTTGAGAATGTAAGGTAAGATGGAAGGGGAAATGGTGGAGAATAAGGTGACAGAGAGGTTTTGGTCTACTAAAAGCTATGAAGAAAATTGGGGATCTAGGGTAAGTTGACCTATAGCAAAAAGAAGGTGTTTGGAGGGGGGTATATGGCTCGTCGAGATACCTAGAGAAGCCATTTGTAGCAAATAGCTTGAATAAGGAAGATCTCCAAGTGGGGTAGTTGTCGGGGAGCAATTAGATTTTGATCACATTTTTTATATTCAAAACCTGGAACTTAAGAAAGGATAGAATGGAGATATTAGTGTGGGACTAAGCAGTAGCTAAGCAAGCGAAGACACAACAATGGATGAAGTCGTCATCAACAACGCAGTAAAATAGCTGTTAAGCAAGCTGCTCTGATACTATGATAAAGCAGGGATAGTGAATGTTTACACATTCACTATAGGCGATTACTATAGAGAAAGTAGAAGACATGGATGTATTAAGAGTATTTTATTCTTGTATGTATGAAAAATAACTACAGGTCTGGTTATATATCTAAAACTTAAGTAAAGTGAAAAGACAAGTAAGCCTAAGGCAATTACATAAAATAGTAAAATAATCAGATGAGTAGAGGTAAGTGACGACACTTTCTAGCAGTAAGCAGAATAGAGCCGAAAGCTTTTAACCAGCTTTTGATGTGGTGGAGATGGAGTGCTCTTAACAATTTCTTGGTGTGGTGTGACTATGATTTTTTCTCAGTTTTAAATTTTTTCCACATGGTTATTATTATTGTAGCAAACATAGGCAATATGCAAGCTTTAGAAATGTAGCAAGAATAAACTTCCTAGTCAAAATCCACCACACCATAGAAAGTCATTCGAAGAATTCATGCAACTATGTCGCTCAAATATTTGTATAGTTCAAATTAGAGAGTTCGCAGAATAGTTCACAGAATGGGACATCTGCTACATTAAGGATACAATATAAAAGCCAAGATATGGGACTGAATGTCTGAATTACAACTTCTTTAGATTTGAACTATATTTAGATAAACCATAATTTGTGTCAGATTTAAATTTAAATTTCACCTCTTTAAATCCCTATATGCATGAAACAGAAGGGTTCTGAGGGTTGCAGTGGTTTGAGAGATTTAGGTTTCGTTTTACTATTTTTTCAAACAATTTTTTAGTACAAAAATTAAATTTTTTATACTAAAAAGCTGCTTTAAGCAGCAGTAAGAAAACTTTCCCAAACGAAACCATACAACTTTTATTTTACTTTGATATCAAACATATTGAGTTTAGGGAAGAATATTTTATTGTTATTCTTTTTCTCTTTTATTTGTATACTTGCATAATTTTTGGGTGGTAGATGGACTCTTCTCTCCTCTAGCGGATGTAAGTTGTTTCACTCAAATCACACTCAAATCACATAAATTTATCTTTTTCTTGTACTTTTCCTCTTTATTATGCTTTACCTGGCAAGCAAATTCACATAAAAATTATGGGCTTCGAAAATTCCATTGAGTGCGCTCCCAGCCTCTCCGCGTCATCCGGTCTCTTTTTCTTATTTGATGGTGATGACAGCGAAGAGTTTTAACTAGATTAGGTTCCGGGTGAATTTTTAGAAGGCAGATTAGATTTTAGATAAGACACTACCCAGAGATTTTGCCCTCATTTTGTGAGGACTTTATGATATGAGTTCTAGTTTCCTATAGGCGCAAGCCCCTATAGTTAATTACCCCTCCCGATAATAGGAGAGAACTTTTGATTAAGGCTAGTTATTGAAGAGGTTGTGTAGGTTGTAAATACAACATATAATAGCAATAATTTTAGGGTTTAAATTTGAGATTTGAATTTATGATTTTAGAAATTATTACCACAAACATAAAACTGATGGTAGGGGGGAATGAAGATGAGCCCGATCAAGATCCCATGGTTCCGTCGTCCCGGGTTGTCATGATCCTTGGTCTACTTAGTTAGAGGAGGTAGTCGACCCAACCTGACAGAAGACTTTATGCCTATCGAATATACCCTATGATTCATAACTCAAGGGTCTGACGCCGTTAGGGAACATACGGCCTTTGGCCGTGATCATAATATAATGGTGCCATTTCAGGACAAAACCACCCGATCAGAGGGCACGTGCCACGTCCCTATTGGCAAGAGACTGTTTGAGGATGAATCGTAGCGATACACCATACATGCATTTGCTCTTTGTGAGCTGAGGTTAATTTCAAATTTATCACCCCCGACAAACAGTTGTGAGAGGCGGATTGGTTTTAGTTTTAAGTTTTTTAAGTGATAGATTTCATTCTGTCTTTTATTAGCTTTGAGATTTGACCCCTCCGGTTGAGATTTCCTGTCAACACGGCCATCATCGGGGTGACATTAAAGTCACTAGTATTTTCGTAGGCATTTAGGAGGTATTTTATTATTCAAGTCAGGTCAACTCCGGTCCCTTTTGTGGAGGAGGATGAGACTTGAATATTTGACCCACGCAGCATTCTCGAATCGTTGGATTTGGGATTCAGATGTGACTCGGAGCACATATGGGTTGTAGCATTTGACCCTGCGCAGCATTCTCGAACATTTGTGTTTGTAACTTTAAAATGTTGACCGGAGCACATGCATGGATTGTGTTTAGTTTGAAAAATAGAATAAGCATTAGTGAGCGTTTGACCTTGCGCAGCATTCTCGGGCATTTGTATTTGTAATTTTAACACGTTTGTTGGAGCACATGCAGGGTTGTATTTTCGTTTAAAGGATCAAATTTAATACATAAGGGGGGATATTAAAATATTTAAATATGATTCATTTGCGCAAGTAATTTCGTTTAGAAAAATGCCAAAATTTCATTTAAGGGCCTACGAATGCCTTCTGTCCGCTTGTACACATGTTACAGATTCGGTGGCGTTACTTTAAATCAAGTTTGAGTAGTAATACATAGAAGATGTGTTATTTAACTTATTCAAGCTTGTCACATTATCTATTATAGCTTGTAAGGGATGTTTATCCAATAGACATTAGAAGATCCTATTCTCGCTTGTAAATGAACTGCATTGGTTGATACGAATCTTCTATTATCTCTTATAGATCAATTAAGTATACTAAAAATTCATTGCTTCTTCTCCTCATGCATTAGTGATATGCCTTCTTTTAGTAAAATGAAGGATAATTATTACTAAAAAGCACCGAAAAGAAGTATCACTATTGAATTCAAATGAATCCATTGTATACCATTAATCTAATCATTGGTTGATGTTGCCTCATCATCATGTGATAAACTAACACAATCATCGTCAAATCTTGTTCCAACATTACCTTGCTCAATCTTATTATCATTAGAAGTCTTAGAAAGGTGTCTGATATTTTCATCATTAGAGCTAAGCTCCTTGTCCTTGCTCGTAGACTAGTTATTATGGGCACTACAAATTCTCTACTCCCAAAGAGATTACTTGCGTGGCATTTCAAAGTGATTTGAAATATATATGTGTGTCAGATTTGAGATTAGCTAGGGCATAGATTTAGACACTTTACTCCCTCAATGTCAGTGTTAGTGTCTTACTCTGTGCTCGTAGCTTATTTCTACTACTGTACTATGTTTCTTTGCTTTTAATTTGTTTTGCTTGCAATAGTTAATTTACTACTTTCAGCTTTAATTTAATTATATTTATTGATATGTTGACTTTTGATTGTTTGCTTGCAGGTACAAAAAATAAAATGCATGTATGTATGCATATCAGGATAAAGGTGTTCGTGCATACAGTACCTAGTACTGTATCATCCTAGAACTAGTATGTATTCCTACAAAGTCTGGTCCACATACACCGATGAAAACCTAGAAAAATTCTACCCACTAATGAAATCTATCACCCATATGATGTAATGAATGAATGTAATATAAATAAAAGAGTGTTGTACATAAATAACAATGAATTTTATTGCTTTATTGATTTGAATATTTATAAATAGACTCTGACTCTGTAGGAAAGAAAGGTGGCCAGGCTCTACCACAATAAATCAGGGTTCTAAGCCTACTATATATGTAGAATCAGATATATCTGCTTATTATTTTTGAACTCCAGGAATTCCAAAAGAGATTATCCTCCAAAGGCAGGGATATCATCTTTTAGAGCCCAACCTATATGTATAAGTAAGCATTTCTGATTCTTTTATAACTCTAGAAAATATATAACTCGATCTATATACAAATATACTTTTATAGATTCTGATACATACTCATTACATTTTTTAGGTATATTCTACTAACTCTTGCAGGAAAGTAAAGGCATGAAAAGAAAAGCATTAGCATATATAAACATAAATGTGCAGCAGTTGTATAATATCCTAATTCTAATGCAGTCCATAAAGAGCCTAAGTGCACCAACAGAAAATAAAATATATGATATTAAGAGTTATAGAAATATAAATAAATAGACAAATGGTGCTCTCCAAGTAAAGCACTCGGTAAGTAATCCACACCACTGGCCTAACTTAGGTTAGAGTTGGTTGTCACGACAAACCATCTAAGTGTGTAAAAGAGACTGTGTGGCTTTAATATAGAGTTTAGAGTTTAGATTGCATGTATTTTTAATAGTTATTTATTAAAGATCAAATGGGAAATTTAATTAAAATTTATATTATATACATTTGGATTTTATTATTTAAATTTTAAGAATTGGAGTTGATTATCCTCCAAAGGCAAGGATATCATCTTTTAGAGCCCCACCTATATGTATAAGTAAGCAAATCTGATTCTTTTATAACTCTAGAAAATATATAACTCGATCTATACAAATCTACTTTTATAGACTCTGATACATACACATTACATTTTTTAGGTATATTCTACTAACTCTTACAGGAAAGTAAAGACATGAAAAGAAAAGCATTAGCATATATAAACATAAATGTGCAGCAGTTGTGTAATATCCTAATTCTAATGCAGTCCATAAAGAGCCTAAGTGCCCAACAGAAAATAAAATATATGACATTCAGAGTTGTAGAAATATAAATAAACAGACAAATGGTGCTCTCCAAGTAAAACACTCGATAAGTAATCCACACCACCGGCCTAACCTAGGCTAGAGTTGGTTGTCCCGACAAACCATCCAAGTGTGTAAAAGAGACTGTGTGGCTTTAATATAGAGTTTAGAGTTTAGATTGCATGTATTTTTAATAGTTATTTATTAAAGATCAAATGGGGAATTTAATTAAAATTTATATTATATATATTTGGATTTTGTTTTTTAAATTTTAAGAATTGGAGTTGATTATTTAATTATGAAGAACTTATAGATTACTAACCCTAAAGTGCAAGGGCTAGTAATTTATAAATCCTAGAAGATTTTTCAAATGAAATGCAATCATCCCCCATATAGGATAGATGACCATATAGAGCCTTAATGATTTATTAATGACTTGTTAGGAATAGAGAAGGGACCCTTTAATCCAATACATATGCTCTCTAAGTGGAGTCAAGGATGATGTATACGACCGATAATTTAATAATGTTTAATTAAGGGTTGTAAAAATTTATACACATATGCGTTCCATGAGCGGAGGCTATCATGGTGCATAGACTCTTGATTTATTATTTAAGATTTGTTAAATACCTTAATCAAATATGTAAGTGCCCTCCCAAAAGGAATCTTGCATTTACATAAAGGGATTAGGTGATTTAGATGTGTTAAAGGCTTTGAAATATGATGCTAAAACACCATTCAGTTGGAATTAAGTATTAAGCATAAATGCCTAATATTTAATTAAAATTAATTATCAAATTTATTTGATTAAAAATAAATTTTACTCAAATAAATTATCAAATTAATTTTATTTTTATGTTTAATGTTTTTGTTGATTTTTTTATTTTTATTGAATTATTTGGATTTTTAATTAGCTTTTGAATTTTAATTAATTTTAATTAATTATAATTAAAAATTATTCCAAAATTTTATTTAAATTTAAATTATTAATCTTTGTATTTTAGTTAATTTTTATGTATTTTTGAATTTTATTTATTATATTTAATTATATTAATGAGAAATTAATTATTTAATGAATTAAAATTAAATTTTAATTGAGAAAATTATTTAAAATTAAATTATAAATCTATGATTTTATTTTATTTTTATTTAAATTTATTTTTTATTTTTTGAATTTTTTTATTTTTAATTAATTTATTTAATTAATATTTAATTGAAGTAATTAATTATTAATTAAAATTAAATGAAAATTAATTTTGGTTTTTTAATGATTGTATGGTTGATTTAAAATTTATTGAAGTTTATTGTAAATTTTTATGAATTTTATTTGATTTATTAGAATTTATTGAAGTTAAACCCTTAATGAAGGGTTAATTTAATTGATCGTTATTTTGATGTCAATTAATATCAAATCAAGGTGTGATTTAATCCTCGGGTATGATGTATCATAAAGTTAGCTAGACATGATCTTAGTTATTATCCTTAGGTGACGATAATATTTAGATGGATTTACAATCAATGTCTCTAACCCTTTGATACATGAAAACAATCATACCACATCAAATATAGTGTACTAAATTTAGGAAAAATAAAAATTGATGAATTTCCAAATATTAGAGCTAAATCATAGCTTAATTATTTTGAAATTCAACTAATAAACAATCATGATGTGATTACTCAACACACACCATTAGATTCGCTTCTCAATAAGTAAGCTCTATTTAAAAATTCCATAGAGGGCTTAAGTATTTAAAATGGATTTAAAATATATTTATAATGAATTTTCAAAAATCTAGGTCAAATCATGACCAAGATTTTTGTAAATTCATTTATGACCTAAGTTAATATCAAATGGCCTTGAAACAAATTAGGGGAGATCAATGATAGGTCCTAGTATATCCCTACAAAAATTTGGGTCAAAATGATAATATATTTTATGTAAAATTAAAATAAGGTTTTTTGTATTATTAAAATAATTAATATAATATTAATTAAATTGACCCAATTTTATTTCCGAAATAAATTACTCTTCCTCCTGACTCCATAGATCCCAAGAACTCCAAAATTGGATTAAAAATAAATTTCCTATGATTTTTTTGAAGTTTTATGTGTTTAAATGATTTAAAATTTGATTTTATTAAATAAACAGCTGGCGGTGCATTTATTACTAATGATCACGTTGTCAACAATCATTAGTGTTTAATGAACAGCGGTGGTGGCAACTTTACATGCGGAAGCTTCTGATTGGCGGATTCAAAAGGCGAGGCAGCGACATTTATTGCTAATGATTATGCTGCCTTGCAATCATCAGCATTAATTAACCGTGGCAGCAGTGGCTTTGCTGTTTCATTAACCACGTCAGCAGCATCGCAGAATTGTTTGATCTCCCGTGGTATTGAATGGATGACAATGATTCAGCTGGATGAGAAGCAGAGCAGCCAATTGGTCAACGAGGTTCGGGCTCAAAATAGAATGACGGGATCTGAGCCATTGATCATGAGATCAATGGTTCAGATATCGTACAGTTCATGCATTAGTTAACCAAAGCTCTATTGATGAAGATATGCTCATTTTTAAAAATTGTTTGTACCAAATATTATGGAAATTTAAACAAAGCTTAAGGGGGCATAGATGCATAATGGGGAATTGTTTTTATGTTCTAAGATGTACTATTTGCAGAATTATTTAAATCCAAAGGGTTTAAACTAAGGTTAGCTTGTTACCTTGATCCAATGGACATAAAAGACTAAACTTAAGCTCGTTTTGCTCTTTTAGAGGTCTAGCACACTTTTGCTAAAGGACTCGAGAGCTAAAAAGGATTGAATCGTGAGCTATAAGCCTGGGATGGACTTCAAGCAAGGGTGGCCAGGATCCTATTGCCGGCATCGTGCAATCAAGATTCACTTGGTTGGGGAATGTGAGGGAAGATTGTTGGAGCTCAAACGAACAGAGATTTGGCATTGGGAGGCTGTGAGAGAGTGTGAAAGTTAGAATCAGTGTTTTGGTCCCTTAGCCCAATTCAAACCCTAGGGTGGTCATGGACGACTAGGATTAATTTGGAAGCTTGCTAGGATGCTTGAAAGCTATCTAGGGTAGTTATGAGGGGCATTGGATGATCAGGCAAAGGATAATGACTTGTAAAGGTCATTTTGTCCTTATATACACATGGGGTAACTTGGTATGCTTAGGGCTAATCCAAAGCTTAGGATCTATTTAGGAGGTGTTTAAGAATGTTCTAGAAGATGTTTAGGCAGTTGGGTTGGATTGTTTTGGAGTGAAATGGCTTATACAAGGTGGTTTGACCATTTGAGCTTATTTTGTGACTTTATTAATTGTTTGACTAGTCAATAGGTTAACAACTACTAATGTGGCAAGTTGAGGAGTGTGAGTTGCTTCTAGGGTCAATGTTCAAGTGTTTGAAGCCATGTCATTGGAGTTTGAGTAAAGACATGGGAATGTAGTGAGGTTTGACTAAGCCTTTGTGAGTTGACTTAGTCAAACTCACTAGGATTTGACTCACTTATAGCTGAAATATGCTCAAGCCATGGAATGGAATGGATTTGAGGCTTAATGCAGTCTAGATAACATGAGTTGATTGCATGTAATGATTTGACACTATGTTAACCTAGTTTGACTAGAACTAGGTCCTATTAAAGTCAACTAATGACTGGGTCAGGGTGACCAGTCAAGTCCATTTCACTAGGAGTAATGTCCAGGGGGAGTCTGGTGAAGATCAAATATGAGCTAGAGTTTAATTGGAGGTAATTGGTATATATGATCAATTGGGCTAGCTTGAGCTAGCCCAATTGGGTTAGATGAGTCAATTGAGGGTTGAAGAACCTATTGATGGATGGTCTACCACCTATAGTTCCTAATGAAGTAATTTGGACTATGAGGGGTCAAGGTGCTAGTGCACCGATTTAGGCAATGCATTGAGCTGATTGACTTAGTAATTAAAGTTTTGATTAATTGATGATGAGTGTTTGCAGGATGTATGCTGCTTGACTGAAACTTGATTGGATGTATGATGATTGAATGCTGGAAGTACAAATTGTTTGATTGGTTGAGTGGAGACCGATGATTGATGATTAAATGCTGGAGATATTGATCGTAGGTTTGATTGTTGGCTGGATTATTGACATACTAGCTGGATGATTGATAACTAGTTAACTGTCAACCATCAGATGAACAATTAGGAGTCTGGATAGGTTCTAATGACCTCATACAAAAATGAGGTCAACACCGTTCTTTGTCTCTAGCCTAACTGGCAGCGCCACTTATCCATGTTTGGAGCATCGTGGCGCTCCACTCTCTATCTCCAACCATATGTAGTGTTGCAGCACTTGAGTTTATAGCGCCACAACGCTGTACAATTATACAGGAAAAAAATTTTCGTCAGCCAAGGCTCCTCTACATCCCCCCCAGTGAGCTCGATCGACTGAATCGAGTTCTAAGTCAACAATATAACTTGGTTGATCGATACAATCAGATTCCACATAGAACTAACATTCTATGATAAAATTGACTTGCAACCAAGAAACTAACTTTCAATAGTAATCACATTTTTTAGATAAAAACTAATTATTAACATCTTTTATAATGATTATATTTCTGTTATTAATGTCACAAAAATACTTATAAGAGGGAGATGATTAAGGATCTATGTAAAGTGTGCGATGATTAAGGACATGAACAAATAAGGGTCGAGCTAATTCGAGGAGACTCCAGCAATAATAAATAACATTTGGCTAATGCCGAAAAATCCTTCACTTAAATGCTTCTCAAAAGGTAGCTTGCAAAATGTTTTGGAATATAGCAGTTTTAGAACCACTGTTCTTACATTGTGTTAAGATGGTGCTCCACAATCACAAACTTCATATTTTCTTCCCATTTCTTATCTTTCCCTCTCTTCTTAAATTCCCTTCTCTCAAATTCTGTCCCAGTTCCGACAAAAGCCTACAATATACTCCCAAACACCCAACTCAATGCACGAATGATTTTGGCTTTCTAATCTTAATATATTTATAGAGATTGAAGCAGGTGAATTTCAAATCAAAATTTGATTTAAATTTTGACTAATCAAATTTTGACTTCGAAGCATCCAAAAGAACAAATATTGTAGCAAACATTTAAACATAATTTTATTAAAAAAAAAAGATAATTTTTATTTATCCTAAAAACCGCTTATTTTCAAATTGGGCATATCCTAGCAAGGTATTGAATCAAATTATTAACGAAGTAGATAGAGTGAGCCAGCCAGCAGGAAAAAATATTAACTGCGGACGTCGAACACGTCTAAATTGGCCTCCGGACGCACCATATCACCTAATACATAGTGTATTGGGTGACGTGGCGCGTTCGGATTGGCCTCTGGACATATTCGGCATCCGCACGTAATAATCTCTCCGTCATGAAAAGCGTGATCATGCGAGATTAATCAAAATCTAAGAGAGATTTAGCTCTTGAAGGGAGTTGAGCTTACTAGGGTCATCTAAATCTCAGAGATGTAAATAAGTGCAAGTAGACCAATAGGGCCTTGTTCTGACCATCGATCGAGGAACACATCGTAGCACCTAAAAGATCATTGTTGTGGAATCTAGCCAGCCAAATCCAAGGCCCCCATGCACTGAGATTCATGGAACTTTGTACCAATAGAATACATATTCTAGAATTATATATGTGGCATCCATTAACGCCATCCTTCAAGTATTATTTGTCTGCCTACATCAAAAAACTCAATGGAATGACTAGACAGTTATGTTAGGTAGATACATAAAACATAGTTGGAACAAAGAGTGCTCCTTCACATAGCGGAATCTACAAAGAGGTCGTACTGTAGTTAGCAGTGGGTAAGCATACGAGTACAGAGCCTTGCATCAGCATTTTTTTTTTTGGGCATTTAGGCCAATTAAGACAAACTCATACACGAATCACGTACGCGAGCTTCGAACCCAAAACCTTTTAGTTGATAGCCAAGGCTCGAACCAATAGATCAAGCTGAGCTGCGTTTGCATCAACAATCACTTAATCTTAAAATTGGCCTATATCTATGTAAATTCCTTGTCACATCTCAAAGTCTAATAAACCTAAGCCTTCTACTTTCACAATAATGTAATTAAAGAAGAAGAAAAGAGCATGTAGATCACAAATAAGTATCTCATACAAAGAATAGAATTAAAAAAAAAAAAAAAAGAACTCAGTGAAGTTCAATGGAGCATCGAGACTATCAAGTGGTAGATATATTCTAGCCAATTAAAAATTGTTACTAAGCAACATTCTAACGGATAATAACAAATTATAATGATAATGCTTAAAAGGCAAAGCATTTGATGCCCCCAGGCGAATCAATAAATTTAATAAGTTCATGTCATTATTCAACAAAAGTGTTGAGAACATATACACATGAGATGGACTTTTCTCCTAAAGAGATTGACTATTCTCATTCTTATTTTATTTGCACTTATATCACTTTATATAATCTTCGAATAAAAGATCACAATGTTGATTGTGATCTTGATAAGAAATATATCAAATCATTGATAATATATATATATATATATAAGGATTATGAGATTGCTTAAAAAAAACCTTTATATTCTCAAATCAGAATAATTCAGTACTCCATGCAAAATGTTATCAAGAATCTGTATATTTGATTCCAAGTTATTTTGAAGCTTCCATACTTTGATATCGCAATTCTTTTATCATGCAATTGGAGTCATTTATTATGAAAATTTTGATATCTTTCTTATTATTTTCTAAAACAGAACTTTCTAGTATAAAAAATTATAATTTAAATTTTTTTTTGTATTAAAAATCTACTTTAGAAAGCAATAAGAAAGTTGTCCCAAATGAAACCTAAATGATCTAAAAATTTGTTAAAATTGTGTGTGCCGCTAGTTTTTTTAATGATTTTAAAAAAAGTGAATGATTTTGATATTGCATTTGAAGGTGGAATATCAAATTTTATTTGAGTGGAAAATAGTAGGGTGTCAATTTCGGGTCACGGGTCGGGTTTGGGTCGAACCCGGAACTGATCCAGGTTCAAACGGGTTAACCCTAACCTGACCCGGGCATGCAAACGGGTCAGAAATGCAGACCCGGACCCGACCCGTCGGGTTGACGGGTTGACTCGACCCGACTCGGGTAGGGCGCGCAGGAGAGCGCGCGGGCGAGCGCCCGCAGGCGTGGCAGTGCGGGCGCAGGCAGGGCGCGGGCAGCTCAGTTTAAACGAGTTTTCGGGTTGACTCGGCAACCCGATGGGTCAACCAGAACACGATCCGTTTTTCAAACGGGTCGAATCCGTGAACCCGAACCCGAACCCGACCCGTTTTGAAATCGGGTTGGGTCAAACCCGAAATTTCCGGGTCGGGTTCGAGTCGGGTTTTCGTGTCGTGTCAAATATTGACACCTCTAGAAAATAGTGATCTGCTTTTATTCCTAGAGAAAGAGAAAGAGATGGACATCTTTCTTAAAATTATCATAATGACTATTTTCCTCCAAGTTTATTTTTTACATCAATTTATATAATTTTTAAATTCAAATTTTATCATGATTTACAACATCAGAATTATAAATGGATTGTGATTCATCAATTTATGTGATGATTTAGGTTTCGTTTGGGACGGCTTTCTTACTGCTTCTTAAAGTAATTTTTTAGTACAAAAAATTTAATTTTTATACTAAAAAGTTATTTTAAGAAGCAACAAGTAAGCATTCCCAAACGAAGTCTTAGGCTTCATTTAAAACGATTTTCTTACTGCTTCTTAAAGCAACTTTCTTTGCTTTAAGAAGCAATAAGAAAACTGTCATAAACGAAGCTATAATAATTCATCAAATAAGTGAAAAATATAAGAATGATTAAAGGTCAACTTACATATTTCACCAATCAAAATTATTCAATCCATGCAAGATATCATCAATAACCAATGCATTTGATTTCAAGTTATTTGAAAGGCTCTACACTTTAAAATCACAATAATCTTGATATATCGCCAAAAAATCATCTTGATCGGGCACGAATCTCGAGGAAAAACTCAAGTTGGAAACTTCAAAAATTATTTTGGAGACCATTTAAACTCCGATTTCAGCAAACTTATAGTCGAACTGAGCGTCTCGGAAATACGAATCCAACGACACCAAATTCGACTCAATCCGAGCCCAAGTGAGTCCAAATCAAGTACCCGAAGCGCTGTTGGAAGCATCAAACAGCTATTTGAGTTACCAAACGGTCTCCGATTTTGACGAGCTTACAGTCGAATCGAGCGGCTCGACGAGACGAATCCAACGAGCCCAAGATCGTAGAATTCTGACATCATTAAGACCTTCAAATGCTTGATAAACGGTTCATGATCAAGGGATTCAATATCGGCCGTTCATCCGGATCACTCCCTATTTGCCCCTGACCCCTCACATATTTACGGGCTATGCCACTCCAGAAAAACTATAAATAGCCCCTCATTTCTCCTAAGAGGGGACCCAAGCCAAGAAGAGAAGAAGAGAAGAAGAGAAGAAGAGAAGAAGAAGAGAAGAGAAGCCTAGGAGGGAACAGCTCCTCCTCGACCACCGCCGGAACTCCGCCGAAACACCGCCGGAACTCCGCCGGAACACCGCCGGAACTCCACCGAAGCACCACCAGGCGCCCGAGGGACGCCGGAGCTCTGCCCTACACGGGAGCAGCGTCGGAATTCTGCCCGACGCCGGAATTCTACCCGACGCCCGAGTGACGCCGGGTTTCTTTCAAAGTGACGCCAGAATTCTGTTCGACATTCCGAGTGACGTCGGAACTCAGCTTGTCCTTGTAACGGATACTCATTGTAATCTGATCGCCCTTGAAAGCGAGTCAGTCCCCTGTAATCTGCTCAAGTTCTAGTGGAATCATTTCAACTGGGCGTGGCCCCGTGGTTTTTTCCCTTTCCAGGGTTTTCCACGTAAAAATTCTGGTGTTACTTTCTCAATTCTGTTTGTGTGCTGGATATACGTACAACGTTGAGACGGAAAATTAAAATCTATCGCCGCGTATATTTGAGTCCGCAACAGTTTGGCGCCGTCTGTGGGAACTTTCATCCCACAACTTCAAGTATTGCTACGATGGTCAACAGGCGCAGCAGTCGTATCATTGGAGCTTCTCGCTCCAACTCCCACCAGTCCAGAAATCAGTCTGTGAATCATAGACGTCCGATATCTGCCTCCTTATACCCCGGGGGGCAAAACGCACCGGGAGAAGGGACCTCGGGACCCTCTTTAGAAGAGAGAGTTCGAAAGATGGAAGAATCTCAAAACGAGATCCTACAACTCTTGCGAGAGACCCGACAGCCGATCCTACCACCTCAGGAGGAGGTTCTTCTCCCTCGAGATCCACCCCGTGTCGAAGCTGTTCAAATTGAACATCTTCAGGCTGAGAATCCTCTTCCTCCACCCAGGAGGCGTTCACAGTCACATCAAGAGAACGAGCTGGCTGATACAGCAAGTTCTACCCATCCTCCGCATGCAAGTCAGCGATCTCGCCTTCCTCAAGACCTTCCTGAGGAGCTAGCCCAACCACACATTGCTGAGCTCCCTCGCAATGCCCTACGCCACGAACTGCGACAATTAGTCCGGGAGGAATTCCCTACAGGAGGCATAAGGCCACCTCTTCGTCAGTGGGATTTCCAGGAATCGTCACCCCTGGCAGAAGCCATTCTTCAACACCCTATCCCGGTTGGCTTTAAGCTGCCAAGCATTGAATCCTACGATGGGACATCCGACCCGTACGAGCACATCGACCATTACAGGACCATCATGCATATTCAACGAGCTTCAGATGCACTCCTTTGCCAGGTTTTCCCTGCTACTCTTAAGGGACAAGCTCGAACATGGTACTATTCACTTCCAGCCGGAACGATCCCCACATTTGTTAAATTGGCCAAGGTGTTTGTCGAGCAGTTCGTAGCCAACCGAAGAATTACTAAGGATTCTTCTCACCTTTCTGGGATTCGTCAAAACGAGGGAGAATCATTGAAAGAATACTTTCGACGATTTTCTATCGAGGCAAGACAAATCCCAGGAGTAGACCCAGAATTGCTCCGAGGGGTCTTTCTTGGAGGACTTCGTCCTGGCCCCTTCTATTCGGCACTCATGCGCGATACTGTTCATTCATATGCCGATCTGATCCATCGTGTGGAAGCACAGATATCAGCAGATGAGGCAATAAACGCTCACAGAAAATAGTTCGAACAACCCACTGGGAAGCGCAAGGGAGCACCTGAGATGGATAATCCGTCATCACAACGGAAAAAGCAAGGGAAGAGCAATCTACCTCCTAGACCCCCAATGCCACGACGAGAACCCCGACAGGAGAAGGAGTACACTCCGCTCAACACCTCTCGAGCAAATGTGTTGATGGCAATTCAAGATCAGGACAAAGTGAAGTGGCCGCATCCTTTAAAGCAGAATACAGGAAACCAAGATCAGTACTGCCACTTTCATCGTAGTCGTGGTCACACTACTGAGTCCTGTAGGCAACTTAAGGAGGAGATTGAAAGACTCATCCGTCAGGGCTATCTTCGACAATTTATTGGGAATCCACCTACCCGAGAAGAAGCTCGTCCCACTGGGGGGCAAAATCAATCACAAAGACAACCAGCGAATAACCGGGTAACGGTGGGCGAAATCGAAACAATTGCAGGAGGCCCCTTACTATCCGACCAAGTCTTTTTGACCATGGAAGAAAACCCAACTCCAAAAAAGGCTCGTATCGATCATTCCATCACGTTCGATGATTCCGACCTGGAAGGAGTAAAGACCCCCCATCAAGATCCGCTTGTCATAAACGCAGGCATTGGTGACCCGTGTTATAATGTCAAAAGAATTCTTGTGGACAACGGAAGCTCCGTAGATGTTCTATTCTACTCCACTTTTCTCAACATGGGTCTCTCAAGAGAAAAACTTCAACCTGCTGCAGGTCCTTTATATGGATTTGATAATCGACCTGTACAAGCAGAAGGAATAATCAGTCTCCCGGTAGTCCTTGGAGAATTTCCTCGACAGACTACACACTCCATCCAATTCATTGTGG
Source organism: Dendrobium chrysotoxum (assembly GCA_019925795.1). Classification (NCBI taxonomy): domain Eukaryota; kingdom Viridiplantae; phylum Streptophyta; class Magnoliopsida; order Asparagales; family Orchidaceae; genus Dendrobium; species Dendrobium chrysotoxum. Next base: position 325,436 of record JAGFBR010000817.1, read on the forward strand.
TGAAGTCAGAATCAGCTTATAACGCCATCTTCGGGAGGCCGCTCCAGTCAATTTTTGGGATCATCGCATCCATTCCTCACCTCAAGCTGAAGTTCCATACCCCATCAGGAGTCGGTGTAGTATGCGAAGATCAGCAAATAGCACAAACCTGCTATCTTAGGCAGATCAAGTCTCGTCCAACGGTTACCCTAAGCATCGAGGACTTTGATCTGCGCAGCGAAGATATTCCTCAGAGAGCTTCCCCTGTGGAAGACCTTACTACTGTATCTATATCTGAAGAGCATCCTTCAAAGACAGTGCGAATTGGATCACTTCTCTCAGATGATGAGAAGAAAAACTTTACAGCTTTTCTGCGAGAAAATCAGGATATTTTTGCATGGAGTCCAGCAGATATGCCTGGAATTGACCCCGAAGTGATCGTTCACTCTCTCAAAGTCAATCCAACATGCAAACCGATTATCCAGAAGAAGCGAAACTTTGCACCAGACCGCCAGCAAGCAATTGAACAAGAAGTTGATAAACTTTTAGAAGCCGGATTCATACGAGAGGTGCACTATCCTACTTGGTTAGCAAATGTCGTCATGGTACGGAAGGGGAGTGGAGCCTGGAGAATGTGTATAGATTACACTGATCTCAATAAAGCTTGCCCAAAAGATAGTTTTCCGCTCCCTCGCATTGACCAGTTAGTTGATACCACTTCCGGTCATCAGATGTTAAGCTTTATGGATGCATACTCCGGTTACAATCAAATAAAGATGAATCCTGCTGATGAAGAAGCAACAGCTTTTCAAACAGACAAAGGATTGTACTGCTACCGGGTGATGCCCTTCGGGCTCAAAAATGCTGGAGCAACTTATCAGCGCCTCATGAATAAGGTTTTCAAAAGCCTTATTGGACGTACAATGGAGGTGTACGTAGACGATATGTTGGTAAAAAGTCTGGAAAAAACCCAACATATCTCTGACCTGAAACAATGTTTCCACTTGTTAAGACATTACAATATGCGACTCAACCCCGCTAAATGTGCTTTTGGAGTCGCTTCTGGAAAGTTTTTAGGGTTTATGGTAACCCATAGAGGAATCGAAGCCAATCCAGAGAAGATCAAGGCACTAAGGGACATGGTGCCGCCAAAGAACATCAAGGAGGTCCAAAGGCTGAATGGGAGAATTGCGGCACTATCTCGTTTCCTGGCACGTTCAGGAGACAAATATCTGCCCTTCTTCAAGATACTTAGAGGTGCTCGTAGCTCCGGGTTTCAATGGACAGATGAATGTCAAGAAGCCTTCGAACAGTTGCGAAAGTATTTGGCATCCCCGCCACTACTTTCTAAACCAATACCAGGAGAGAGATTGTATTTGTATATGGCTGTATCTATCCAAGCCATTAGTTCAGTTCTGGTCCGAGAAGAAAATGCTATACAACGTCCTATCTACTATGTTAGTAAGATTTTATCTGAAGTAGAGGGACGTTATCCTTTGGCAGATAAGACAGCATTGGCGTTAGTTTACTCCGCCAGAAAACTACGCCCTTACTTTCAAGCTCACTCAATTGGAGTTTACACGAATCTGCCGCTAAAAAGCATTCTGCAGAAGCCAGAAGCATCAGGCAGGCTTGTCAAGTGGTCTGTAGAACTGGGAGAATTTGATATCCACTACTTGCCTAGACCTGATATTAAATCTCAAGCACTAGCAGATTTTGTAGTTGAGTGCACTGTTCCAGCATCTGATGTACAACCAAGTGCTTCACCTTCTTCTCCATTCTGGATGTTGTACGTCGATGGAGCTTCAGGGAGTTCTGGGGCTGGGGCTGGAATTTTATTAATCTCTCCACAGAAGGTTACTCTTGAGTACGGGCTTCGACTCAAGTTCCCAGCAACCAACAACGTAGCAGAATACGAGGCCCTTATTGCTGGGTTGAGACTAGCCATCGACTGTGAAGTCCAGAACCTAATAGCCCACACTGATTCCCAACTAGTCGCCTCTCAGGTGGAGGGGGATTTTGATATTCACAACCCACAATTGGCTCAATATTGTAGCATTGTGAAGCTACTCTTAGCCCGTATAGGGGAACATCAAATCATACATATCCTCCGAGAACAAAATGCAAGAGCAGACGCTCTTTCTAAACTTGCTACATCAACAACGGGGGATATCTACAAGAGAAGATGTATCGAGGAAATCCACTTTCCAAGCATTCAGGGTCCATGGGTCATACAGTCAATTGACGAGCCAAGAGAGATGTCTTGGATCGAACCCATCTTGTCTTTTCTAAAAGATGGAGTGCTACCTGAAGATCCTATAGCTGCAATACGACTTCGGAGACAAGCTGCAAATTTCACTATTATCAGCAACGAGTTGTATAAGCGCTCCTTCATTGGGCCCTACCTCAAGTGTCTCCCACCATCAGAAGCCGATTACGCGCTTCGAGAAGTGCATTCAGGAGTATGTGGAGAACATCTGGGAGGAAGAGCGTTAGCTTACAAGATCATGAGACAGGGATTCTATTGGCCTACAATGAAACAGGATGCACTTGAATTCACACGAAAGTGCGAAAACTGTCAACTGCATTCTAACCTCACTCATACACCCGCTCTGGAGCTTGCATCTCTTCAAGGCCCCTGGCCTTTTGCCCAATGGGGAATTGATATAATGGGACCTTTTCCTATAGCAACTGGACAGCGAAAATTCATTATTTTGGCTGTAGATTACTTCACCAAATGGGTAGAGGCGAAACCTTTGGCGAAGATTACTGAAGCAAATGCCAAGCAATTCTTATGGAAGAACATAATATGTCGCTTTGGCATTCCCGCAAAAATCATCACTGATAACGGGACACAGTTCACTGGGAAAATCTTTACATCTTTTTGTAGGGATTTTCATATTCAGCTCATTCACACAGCTATTGCCCATCCTCAAACTAATGGGCAAACAGAGGTCACAAATCGAACAATCCTGAAAGGGCTGAAGACACGCCTAGGGAAGGCTGGGGGGCAATGGGCCGAAGAACTCCCCAATGTCCTCTGGGCTTATCGGACCACCGCCAGAACTCCTACAGGGGAAACCCCATATAACCTTTGCTTTGGTACAGAAGCAGTCATACCGGTTGATATCGGAGTTCCTAGCCACAGAGTTCAGACTTTCGACTTCAAAACTAACGAGGAGAAGCTTAGAGCAAATTTGGATCTCCTCCCAGAAGTAAGAGATGAAGCCTCACTCAGAACCGCGGCATACCACCAAAGAGTTGCCCGTCACTACAATCGAAGGGTGAAACCTCGCCCTATCACTATTGGGGACTTAGTACTACGAAGCATTGAAGCCGCCGGAAAAGGCCCTCAGCGAAATAAGCTCTCCCCTCTCTGGGAGGGTCCTTATTTGGTAGCGGCTATGGTCAAGCCTGGAACCTTCAAACTGAAGGATGCTGGCGGAAAAATGCTTCCTCGAACTTGGAACGTGGGCAATCTTCGCAAATATTACCAGTAGGAGTTGATACTGCTATCAGTCTATATGTTATGTTTGTCTTATATTTTATCTTCTCCTGTAGTCGTATTATAAAGTTTTTCGTACATCCCTTATGTGTTGGTTATAGAAGAACTTCTTTCTTGTATCCCTAAGTTATTTTAGGGAACTGTTATCTCATATTACAGAGCAATATGATATTCACTTTGTCGTGCTATTGTTTCTTCTCTCCAAGCTCTTTTTCTGTGATTCGAGAAGTACACAATCTATATTGTATCTCAATCATTGAATGATCAATCCCAGGGGGATTTGATCCGACCTCTTCCACACAGGTTAATGTCATCAAGCAAATGCTTTGACTAACAACCTCGGATAGGTCAAGTATCCTAGGAGGATATCTTGAATATCAAAATCATTTGATGATCAATCCCAAAGGGAGTTGATCTGACCTTTTTCCGGACAGGTTAAGGAAATCGAGCAAATGCTTTCACTAATAACCCTGGATAGGTCAAAATCTTTAAAGAAAAAGAATGCCTCACATTTGTTCAAGTCAAAAGAGAGCTCACTAAAATCCAAACTGAAATAAAACTAAGTAAATTTCATTTGCATGTGAGAAAAGAACATCAACAACATCTTTATATATCACTGAACGTCAAGTACACCAGATAGAAACATCAACAACGAGCATACATACAATCACTAGAAAGGAATCAAAGTGATACAAAACATCCTATAGAATCTCAACATCATCCTCGTCCTCCTCCAAGGCAAAAGCTCGCTGTAACTCACTCTCCAGCTCTTCACCACCAGAGTCCGAAGAAGCATCACTAGAAGCCTGGCTGGGAGTCAGTCCCTCAATCTCTGCTCCAGTCTTGCGATGTACTGTCCGAACACCCTTCATGAAGCCTCTGATAAAGCCATCCTCTGCGCACTCCGCCTCCAAGGCCTTCACCTCCACGTCATAAATATGACTGCGGGCCTCCTGAATGTGGTCCTCAATGATGATCTTGAAAGCATAAGATTTCTTGAACTCTTCAATAACTGCTGATGGCAACTGCTGGGCCTCCTTCTCGGACAGTACACTCTGAAGCCTCTCATTCTCAGCCTCAAGGACTTGCTGAGCCTTTTCCTGCTGCTTGATCGTCGCTTGTGCCTCCACCAACTCTATATGCAGACGATCCATTCGTTCATTCTGAGAAGAGACTGAAGTGATCTTGTTCGCCAACTCAGTTCTGCACCCCTCGAGCTGATCCTCCACCACCTTCATCTCCTTCACTTTACTGTCATATTTCTTCTTGTACTCTCCCTGAAGGTATTTAACCTTCACAAACTCTTTGTTCCAATCGTTCAGAGCCTTGGTCATCTCAAGCTTGAAATCAGAATACTGAGATAAGAAAAATATCAGAAATATATTCCTTAAGAAATGTAAAGAAGGAGAAGAAGTGAAGGAGAACTCACCAACTCCTCAGCCCGTCGGCGGCCGATGCACTGATGGTTTAACACATCCTCTGGAATATATGTCTTGGATGGAGAAGCTCGGGGACCTCTGCTAACAACTGTCAAAACTTCACCTGCCCTTTTCTTCCTCAATGCCTGCAAACCTTCCTCGCTCCCTGGACGCTTGGAGTGGTTCTTTTGGGGAACCACTTCTGGAACTCTAACAGACTTCTTCAACATTTGAGCATGTGATCTCCCTGCTTGAGTAGATAGCCCAACCTTGAACAAGTACTCCTCATCTACATATCTACTCAAGTAACGCACCTCGTAGTGTAGAGCATCCAGATCAGGGAGTTTGAGTATCCTCAGCAAATCTTCTGCTCCAATGTGAAGGGGGACAGGTAGCTCTTTCAACTTCCCCCACTTCTCCTGAAGACCCCAATCATTCTGAACATAAAAGAAGTTGCTAATCCAACCTTTCGAGGGGTCTCGGGTGCGGATATCCAACCACTTGGACCTGAATGAAACACGTCCCTGCGCATCGCTAAAGAGACGCCCCATCCGAGAAAGGCACTCTGAGGAAAGTACCACTCCGCGGTCTCTGAAAAGCACGATCAGGCCCATCACAATCGACATTGCTCTGTAGGAAAATTGAGACAAGCATACCCCACAAAGCGTCAGAATGTCGATCAGTTCGGAGGAAGGAGGAAATCGTAGCCCCGCTCGCAGGCTAAATTCATACACCGTCACATATCCAGGGGGAGGAAAGCAAGCGCGATCAGTTCTGGCCGGCACCTTCATCACCAAATCATTAGGAAAATGAAACTTTTTCCTAAATGAGATGAAGGAGTCCTCAGTGACAGTGGAAATCACATCGTCAGCCTTCGGCGCCTTCTGGACCCTCTTTGGAACTTCAGACCGTTGCGCAGGACGATCTTCTGAAGGAATTTTGGAGGAGGCAGGGTCACCCATTTTTGCTCCCTTTACTAAAGAGGGGCGCAGTTCTAAGTAGGGAAAGTCACCTATGAAAGACTGCGGAAAGCCTCCAAAGTAGGAAGAAAAAGGGAGGAAGAACGGGGGGAGGAAGGGAGAAAGCCACTAACTTCTGCACAAAAAGAGGGGCGTTAAGTCAAGTAGGGAAAGTCACCTACTTAAAAAATGGCGGAAAGCCTCAGAATGCCAAAAGCTAGAAAGCCAGAGGAAGAAGGGAAGAAGGGGCGAGTTTCTACTAAGCCTTGGGGGGTCTATTTATAGTTTTCCTTAAGGGGGGGAGGATTCCAAAATTCTATTAAATTCCCTGAAATTTTTCAAATTTTTCGGAATTTTTTGGGATTTTTTCGGAATTTTTCGGGCCCAAAATAAAAAAAAAAATAATAATATTATATTATAAAACCGGCCGGCGGTTCCCCAAACCGCCGGCCAAACCGCCCAGCCAAGGGGCGCGGCCAGCAGGCGCGAAGGCGGGCCAGGCGCGGGCCAGGCGCGGGCCAAGGCGGGCCGCGGGCGGGCCCCAGGCGGGCCGCGAGCAGGCCGCGGGCGGGCCCAGGCGGGCCGCGAGCAGGCCGCGGGCGGGCCCAGCGCGGGCCGCGGGCGAGCCCAGCGCGGGCCGCGGGCGGGCCCAGCGCGGGCCAAGCGCGCTCCGGCCTGGTTCTGCGCCGCCGGCGGCGGCGGCGGCGGCGGCCGGCCGGTCTGGCCGGTACGGCCGCCTACCCGTTCCCGGGCTCCAATTTCGGGCCCGGACGGTCCAAATTCGACATTTTTGGGGTCCCCGGACACGTTTTTCGACGTTCCGGACTCAATTTTGACATTTTCGGAGCTCAACGGGGCCTCTATGATTGAGTTCGAGCCAACATTTAATTTTTGGAACGCAATTTTTTGCGATTCGGCCAATATAAAATGCCGGAACAAGTATTTTTGGACTCGTGGAGCTTCGACGTCCAAAAACAGGGGGGCAACTGATATATCGCCAAAAAATCATCTTGATCGGGCACGAATCTCGAGGAAAAACTCAAGTTGGAAACTTCAAAAATTATTTTGGAGACCATTTAAACTCCGATTTCAGCAAACTTATAGTCGAACTGAGCGTCTCGGAAATACGAATCTAACGACACCAAATTCGACTCAATCCGAGCCCAAGTGAGTCCAAATCAAGTACCCGAAGCGCTGTTGGAAGCATCAAACAGCTATTTGAGTTACCAAACGGTCTCCGATTTTGACGAGCTTACAGTCGAATCGAGCGGCTCGACGAGACGAATCCAACGAGCCCAAGATCGTAGAATTCTGACATCATTAAGACCTTCAAATGCTTGATAAACGGTTCATGATCAAGGGATTCAATATCGGCCGTTCATCCGGATCACTCCCTATTTGCCCCTGACCCCTCACATATTTACGGGCTATGCCACTCCAGAAAAACTATAAATAGCCCCTCATTTCTCCTAAGAGGGGACCCAAGCCAAGAAGAGAAGAAGAGAAGAAGAGAAGAAGAGAAGAAGAAGAGAAGAGAAGCCTAGGAGGGAACAGCTCCTCCTCGACCACCGCCGGAACTCCGCCGAAACACCGCCGGAACTCCGCCGGAACACCGCCGGAACTCCACCGAAGCACCACCAGGCGCCCGAGGGACGCCGGAGCTCTGCCCTACACGGGAGCAGCGTCGGAATTCTGCCCGACGCCGGAATTCTACCCGACGCCCGAGTGACGCCGGGTTTCTTTCAAAGTGACGCCAGAATTCTGTTCGACATTCCGAGTGACGTCGGAACTCAGCTTGTCCTTGTAACGGATACTCATTGTAATCTGATCGCCCTTGAAAGCGAGTCAGTCCCCTGTAATCTGCTCAAGTTCTAGTGGAATCATTTCAACTGGGCGTGGCCCCGTGGTTTTTTCCCTTTCCAGGGTTTTCCACGTAAAAATTCTGGTGTTACTTTCTCAATTCTGTTTGTGTGCTGGATATACGTACAACGTTGAGACGGAAAATTAAAATCTATCGCCGCGTATATTTGAGTCCGCAACAAATCTTATAATACAATCGGAGCCATCTTTTGTTAAATTTTTTATATATTTGATTGATGACCAAAGATTCCATTCTAAAATGATCATTAAAAATATTACAGTGAAGTATAATCAGCATGATAGATTTCCCTAATGGCAAAGAAAAATAATAAAGTAAAAAAAGATTATATTCAGTAGTTTGTAATGGAGAAAAAAAGAATCTATGAAGGTAACATTTGAAAATTAATTAATTTTCATGGATAGTTAAGAAGTTCAAATTTATTCGGTTTTTGTTTTTTCATAACAGTGCACGATTGCCTAAATAAATATAAATAAACAAGGGAATAAAGAACTTGCTGGACATATGCAAGATCAAGTGGACTTAATGGTAACGACTGCCTCACATCAGGCAGCTTCAAAAGCTTACAATTTCAATTTGATTATCAAATTCCAATTATCAGAGCTTTGACATCCAAACTGTAACTCAGATAATGGCTTATGTAGATAACTTAATGGTACAATACGAGATGTCAAATAAGGATGGCTTGTTAGTTTTGTGCGGAATCTGATTGTGTCGATCAATCGGGACTTTGTACTGTTGTCTCAAACCTAAATAGTGTTGGTCGAGCTTGTCGAGGTGTTAAAGGGGGCGGTGCTCCCTCTGGTTGGACTTGATACAGAGAGTGGAGCGCCACGATACTACGAGTCAGACTGAACAGTTTTCATCCCTTTTTTTTATTTCGTTTGAAGGGTTGTGTTCTTTGGCGTATTGCAAAGCTTTTATTTGTCTATTCTGAGAGGAAAACAAAGAGAACAGTAGAGAGAAACAAGAGAATGTCAGAAGAGAGATTTGTTCAATTTCTCCCAATTTTTCAAAGTGAATTCTGATAAAATAGAGAGTGAATGTTTACACATTCACTACAGGCGATTACTATAGAGAAAGTAGAAGACATGGAAGTATGAAGAGTATTTCATTGTTGTATGTATGAACAGTAACTAAAGGTCTGGTTATATATCTAAAACTTATGTAAAGTGAAAAGACAACTATGCCCAAGGCAGCTACATAAAGAAGTAAAATAATTAGATGAGCAGAGATAAGTGGCCACACTTTCTGGCAGCAAGCAGAGCAGGAGCTGAAGGCTTTTAACCAGCATTTTGATGTGGTGGAGATGGAGTGCTCTTAACACCGTCCCTCAAGGTGATGGCAGGGATGGCTAGCAACTTGGTTAGAAGAATGGCGAGCCTTGATGCAGATAAAGATTTTGTGAAGATGTCAGCAAGCTGATTGGTAGTGGATACATGATGAACTGTGATATGTTGAGCTTGAATGCAACTCGAATAAAGTGATGATTAATCTCAATGTGCTTTTTACGGGCATGAAAAATTGGGTTGCAAGCAATGGACATGGTTGATATATTGTCGCAGAAAGTGGAGTAGTTTCTAATGGAATGGAGAAGTCTTGATATAGTCATCAAATCAAGATGAGATCGGTTGCTGCAGCTTCAAGTGACTGATGTTCCGCTTCAGTTGATGAGCGCGCTATGATGGACTGCTTTTTGACTGACTAGGTAATGAGAACTTTGCCAAGGAAAATACAATAGCTGGTGGTAGATTTCCTATCCTGAGTGTCTCCTGTCCAATCAGAGTCTGAAAATGCAGATAGATGCAGATCGATCTTGGGAAGCATTAGGCCATGATCAATTGTACCTTGGAGGTAATGGAGAATGCATTTAAGAAGTTGAAAATGATGTAGTAGGGGTTGATGCATGCATATGTTGACACAATCTTTTGACAACAAAGGCAATATTAAGGCGTGTAGGTAAGATATTGAGCAGAACCTGCTAATTGTTAGAACAGTTCAGGTTGACTGAACGAAAGTTGTAAGGTTGGATCAGTTGGCTACTTTGAAGGTAAGGGATAGAGAGAGGTTTGCATGAAGTCATAGCAACAATTTTCAAAATTTCTTGAATGTAGCTTTGCTGAGACATATGATAACCAATGGTAGTTCTGGAAATATCAATGCCAAGGAACCGAAAGAGTAAATTGAGATTGCGAATATGAAATTTGAGCTGAAGGTTTTGAATGAGATTAGAAATGAATGTGGAATCGTTTCTAATGACAAGGATGTTGTCCACATCGATTAGCAAATAAATAATTATATTACTTTTATGCAATATGAGAAAGGAAGAATCCACTAAACTCGTATGGAATGCTTGAGTAACGAGAAAAGAGGATAAGGTAGCAAACCACTATGTGGTGCTTGTTTAAGACTATAAATGTTATAACTCAAAGTATATTTTGACCTACAACAGTCAAGAATTTATTCAGGAGTCGTTATAAGCCCAAATCATAAACCGTCTTCTCCACAATATTTCTATTGTTGTGTTTTAGTTTCCCTAATTATAAAGCTTTACTGGTAAAATTCCTTAAGAAATTAGCACCTAACGGTACAAGTGAGGGTTTTGGGACCATCAGGTGTCCATTTTACAAACCGATTTGATCATAATTTTATAAATAAAATAAGTTATTTTATGAATATTTTTCTTTAATTTTTGAAATCCCTAAAAGAATTTCTATAAATTTTATACTAAAAATTCATTAAAATATATTATTAAATTATTATTTTTCTTAAATATCTAAATCCACTTAATAACTTCTTAAGCTATTAAACCATTCCATTATTCGTTTTTAACAAAGAAAGGAAACAAAAAAAAGTTTGGGAATTTAAGAGAAAAAGAGAGATAAGGAGAGAGAAAAGCTTGATTTAATTTTGTGTTTTTTGTATATTTTCGATCAAATTTATATTTCTGTTACGGAAAAATGACGATAACTTTATTTTGGTAAAACTTTCATCACGTAACTTTTTATATGTTATATAGATTGTGTTTACGAATATTTTGAGTATATTCTAAAAATTTTTCGCAAGGTGATTTTGAATAAGTAGCCATTTTTTCTTACTCAGAAATTTAGTTTGACATTTAAAAATAGTGCTTCAGTACAATTAAAACTTCAAAATCATGTTTTACACAATTTGTGCTAATTTGGTTATATTTGGAAATTGTGAATTTTTACTTAGTAATATTTCTGTTGTCTACCGTTGGGATATTTTGGCAAATTTTGAATTCAATCCAATTATGCTTTAATTAATGAAATGCATTGAAAAATATGTTGTGAAGTGTCGTGAAGTTTTGTGATGCCGACGCTAGTGGGCGACAGAGGTGGGATTCTGTTACACCGGCTCCAATGGGAGACCGAGGTGGGATTCTATTATGCCGGTGCCAGTGGGCGACCGAGGTGAAATTCTATTATGCCAATACCAGTGGGCGATCGAGGTGAGATTTTATTACACCGTCGCTAGTGGGTGACCGAGGTGGGATTCTGTTACACCGGTGCCAATGGGCGACCGAGGTGGGATTCTATTATACCGGCGCCAGTGGGAGACCGAGGTGGGATTTTGTCATGATGGTGAGATTCTGTTACCTAAGTATTATTATGTCGGAGCCAATTGGCTACCAAGGTGAGATTCTGTTATGAAGTGTTTGTTTATAATTCAGTTCATTTTAGTATTTATTTAATTATATTTAATTTTAATATATGATTCATCACAGTAATCTCAGTTCTTTTGATTTTGATTATTGATCTTTATTTTAGGCTATGATAGCCTACTGAGCCGTGTTAGCTCATTCCTATTTTTGCTTTTCTTTTCGGGCCTGAGAAAGGGTAAGGAGTGAGCTAAGTAGTTGGGATAGTATGCTCTGATCTTGCTATAGGTATGTTTTGTTAGTTTTAATTTTTTACAGGCTTGGCTTTTATTTTTTATTGTACTCTGTGTTGCCAAGCACTGTGTAGATATATTTCAGATTATATATATTTTGGATGATATATAGAAAAATCATGTTGAGATTTAATAGTCTTCCGCCTTATATTGCATTCAATAGTGGCTCTGTGTAGTACATAAATTGAAAGTTTTATGTTAGTACTTCTCCAACTAGATCTTGGGGTCAATCTTGCCACAATCGGATACGGTATGACATGTGTGTTATCAGGTTGGGTTATGATAATAAATAGCTTTATATAATTGACAAACATGATTGAGATATTGAGTGTCTTGAAATCCTCGAGGTTGAGGTCATGTACACCATCTTAGTGAGTTTGTCGTGTAGAAAAGCATTGACCACATCTAATTGGAGAATGGACCAATTATGATATAAAGTAATGGTGGGAGAATCCAAATAGTGGGGAACTTTGCAATGAAGCTAAAAGTCTCGTGATTGTTGATGCCATAATCTTGTTTAAAGCCTTAAGCCATAAGATAAGCTTTATGTCGAGCTATTGAGCCATTAGTATGCCGTTTAAGTTTGTATATCCACTTGCAGCTGATTGGCGAGTGGAGGTACTAAGGACCAGGTACATTGTGCTTGAAGAGTTCTGAATTCAAAAAATATGGCATGTCACCATTCCAGGAATTTGACAGTAGATGTATAACATGTTGGAGCTGTTTGAACTGTTTGTTGGAGATCCAAAATGTTGCGAGGTTCTTGAGAGCCGGTTTGGAGATGGGTGATGATGTGGTGATGAAGAGGTTGGTTTGGTGGAGAAGTGGCAGAGGATGAAGAAATTTCCAGTGAAGTAGAAGAAGAATTAGGAGTAGATGGAAAATGTGGAGTAGGTGTGATTAAATTAGTAGGGGTATTATGTACAGAATTTGGAGTTGGTGGTGGGATAATAGGAGGAAATTAAGGTAATGTTGTTCGAGAAATTGCTGTAGGAGATAAATTAGTAGTGTCTAAAATTAAAGGAAAGGTAGTTTCATCAATTTGGACATGTCTAGAGACGATTATGCATCGTGTGATAGGATTATTGTACTTGTATCCTTTTTTAGCATTGGCATAACCCAAGAAGAAGTAGGAGGCAAACCAAGGAGCAAGCTTATGAGCAGAATATGGTCTAAGCCACGGGTGATAGCAGCAACCAAAGGAACGAAGATGAGTATAATGGGGAGGTGTTTTATATAATAGTTAACAAGGAGAGATAGATGAGATAGTAGGTGAAGGTAGGCGCTTGATGAGATAGATTGCTATAAGTATGGTATCTATCAAGAATTGAACTGGTAGTTGGGCATCAACAAGAAGAGTTCGAGCGGTATCGAGGAGATGCTTGTGTTTGTGTTCGACAATTCCATTTTGTTGTGGAGTGTGAGCGCAAGTATATGGATGATGTATACCATGCTGCAATAAGGACCTGAGAATATTGTTAAGAAATGCGTCGCCACCATTAGTACGAAGAGTGCAGATGGGGTGATTTAAATGTTTTTCAATTAAGGCTTTAAAGTTGATAATTGTATGAGTGACATCAAATTTATTTTTTGAGTGGATATAGCCATGTATAACGAGAGTATTCATCGATTAGTAAGAGATAATAACGAACCATTATGTGAAACAAATGGGGAAGGACCACAAACTTCTGATGTATTAGTTCCAGAGGAGCACAAGATACATGTTGTGACTTAGAAAATGATAGCTTATAACTTTTAGCTACAACACATGAGTTATAGATAGAACTAGAAGAAGAAATGACTAAAGCAGGAAAATTTTTTGATTGAGCAGCGATAGTATTGAAACTCGGGTGTCCCAATCATCTATGCCAAAGCTAAGCAAAAGTCGAAGTAGTAACGGAAGCAGCATCAATAACTATGTGGGAGGAAGATGTGGTAGAGACCAAATAAAAACCATTATGGCATGGATCTTAGAGAAGTATGTGATTGGTCTTTCAATCATTGACTGCAAAACCATTTTTTTCAAACAAAACGGTGCAATTATTATCATTGATTAATTGAGAAATAGATAGAAGTATACGTGTAAGATGTGGTACATGAAGTAGTGAATTAAGAAAGAGCTTACAGGATGGAGTAGGAAATAAATCGTTTATGGAATTAAGGATGGGAAGAGGAGTACTATTGCCAACAAGAACTTGATCTATACCAGAATACATGGTAGATTGCTAGAGTGAAAATGAATCAAGAGTAAGATGAGCAGTGGCACCGCTATCCAAGTACCAAGGGGAAGTGCTTGAATTAGTGACCAAAGCAACATTTGAAGTTGTGGAGGGTGGCGAATACTAGAGATTAGTTTGATGCTAGTAGGTAAGAGCAGAGTGACCACGTTTGACACAAATTTGATAGTCGCTTGAAAAATGAGGTTGACAAAGGCAAGAAGGAGAAGCATTCGAAGAATTAAACCTGCCACGTTTGCGAGAGTAATAGAGTCTTCCACGACCATGACCACGATTTGAAACAAGAGAGAATTGGGGGTCAATTGTGTTGGTGGATGTATTAATTGTAAGATCTTTAATTGCATCAGTTGCTTGGTTTACCTCTTCACTACAGAGAAGAGAGTATAAATCATCAAGACTAGTAGAAGTAAGCTTGGTCCTAATCGCCATTTTGAATGCTTTGTAAGTGGTGGTTGGGGGGGGGGACCATTCAATATATAGAGAATAACATCTTCAGTATTAACTGATCCACTAGCAGCAGAGATGTTATCAACTAGTCTTTTAACAGTGGCTACATAATCTATCATTGATTAATTTTGCATAGAGAGTGAGTAGCTTGTTTTTGAGCTGAATAGCCCTGGATATGTTTGTAGAGTGAAATCTTCTTTGTAACGAAGTCCAAATGGATGCACATGTGAATAAGTTGAGAATGTAAGGTAAGATGGAAGGGGAAATGGTGGAGAATAAGGCGACAGAGAGGTTTTGGTCTACTAAAAGCTATGAAGAAAACTGGGGATTTAGGGTAAGTTGACCTGTAGCAGAAAGAAGGTATTTAGAGGGGGGTATATGGCTATTGTTGAGATAACCAGAGAAGCCATTTGCAGCAAATAGCTTGAATATGGAAGATCTCCAGGTGGGGTAGTTGTCGGGAAGCAATTGGATTTTGATCACGTTTTTTGTATTCGAAACCAGGAACTTAAGAGAGGATGGGATGGAGAAATTAGTGTGGGACTAAGCAGTAGTTAAGCAAGCGAAGGGGCAACAACGAATAAAGTCGTCATCAGCAACAAAGTAAAACAGTTGTTAAGCAAGCTGCTCTGATACTATGATAAAGCAGAGACAATGAATGTTTACACATTCACTACAGGCGATTACTATAGAGAAGGTAGAAGACATGGAAGTATGATCCTACAGGAAAATTTTTTCCTGCGGCTTTTTCCAATGGAAAATAATTTCGGTGGTTATCCGGAGGAATTAGGCCGCCGGAAAATTAAAAAAATTAATTAAAAAAAAATTCAGCATGCCCGGCCGCCTGTTAGCTGCTGCCCGCCCGCCGAGCTGCCCGACTGCCATCCCGAGCTGCCCGCACGCGCTGCCCGCCTGCCTTCCCGCGTTGCCCGCAGCCTTCCTACGCTGCCCAGCCAAGCTTCCCGCATGACCGCTGCACGCGTGCCTGCGTGCCCGCTTGCCTGCTCCTGTGCGCTGCTTGCCCGCAGGCATGAGATTCGAAAGCATGTAAGTCGAGAAATTTTCAAACACCTAACCACATTACTGCACATGCAAATAAGTTTCAGTTCTCTTTTTTTTATATTTAAATTATATAATTATATAGAATTAAGTTAAAACTAAAATTATATTTACAAATTAATTTAATTATGAAATTAAAATTGATATTTAATTTAAAAATAAAAATTAATAATTACTAATTAATTTAAAAATGAAACTTAATTAAAATAAAGTATTACAATTAAAATTTAATTAAAACAAATTATTAACTTAATAAATTATTAAAATACTAATTACTGAAATTAATTTTTTAAATAATAATTTTAAATTTTAAATTTTTTACTTAAATTAGGAAATAATTAACTTAAATTAGTTAATATTATTTTTAATAATTTTTTAAAATCATTTAAATAGCTAATTTTTAAATCATTTTAGTTAAATTATTTAAAATCCGCCGGAAAGCTAGAAAAGCCGCCGGAAAATCCGTCAGAAA